>ML685821.1:3281555-3360743 GCA_007922175.1 Pelusios castaneus
TCAAAGCGTCTGACGAAGTGGGATTTTCTCCCACGAAAGCTCATGCGATAAATAAATCTGTTAGTCTTTAAAAGTGCCACAGGACTCTGTTGTCTCTCTACAATAGACTAACACGGCTACCCCTTTGGAATTTAAAATTTAAATGTTTACTAATAAAAGAAAAAGTTAAAATGGTTAATAAATCATATACATACAATCACTGCAAAGTTCTTATTTTAAGTTTATAGCCTAACCTGCTAGCTTGTAAAAGTTTCCGGTAACTTAAAAAAGATTGTAAGGTCCTCAATTCATAGATTACAATGCTTCTTTTAGATCCATAGTCCAGAGTATCAGAGCAGGAAAGAGTCAACATGGAGATGATTCAAGGGTCTTTTATACCATCTGCCATGTGCTTGGAACTTTACTGTTGTTTGTGGAAAATTACAGGTACAAGACTGAGTCCAAGGTCACATGAGAGAGTCACCTACCCTTGCATAGCTTGCTGATTCTTGGGGCAGCCATTGCCCATATTCTGGTTGGGATATCCGTAGAAAGGCTCACTGGGCAGAATGATCCTCTTCTGTGGCCTATTGTAAGAATTAATTACTTTGAAGGACCATCAACGTAAAGTCGTCTGGCTTCCATGTTGATTTTTATCTAGTGGGGTGTCATCTGAGGAACAAAGACATTTGAGAGAGAGAGAGAGAGAGAGAGAGAGAGAGAGAGAGAGAGAGAGAGCAAGCAAATATTCATAACTTCAGACTAGAAGTAATGGACAAATATGTGATAATTGTAATTTCTAGATTTTATCACAATGAATATTCGTAAGGGGGAGAAGAACTGAACTAAGGTTGTTTGGTCAATGTTCATTCTGGCATTTCTCAACTTTTAAATGTCTGACTTTGCAACCTTAAGAATGTTCCTTTAAATTACATCTAAAAGCAAGCTGAGTGCTAGATGAACGTGCTTGCATATGGATTCCCAGCTAACCAATCAGCATACAATCTGATCTTTTTATGCTCAAGATTCACACCTCCTGCCTCACCTCCTCACTGTGCGGCTTAACTGTCTGATAAGCAAATGGCCTCTGTGTGAATTTCTTGCCCATTAAGCTTGGCTGTGGACAATGATTTATGGTACCAGTGTGTTGCCAGAATTGGAGAGTTGGATTTAAGGTATTTTGACAGAAATATAAAGAATAAAGTAGATTAGAGCCACACACTTACACAAGAGACCAGGTTGGATACTCCATTGGGTTGGAGTCTCCAGTCAAGTGAACATTTACAAGTTTTAGTGGCAAAATATAAACTCCCTTTCAGCTTGTGATCAACCCACAGCTAGCTGGAAACTCTCATTGAGTGCTTTTCATTTTGAACACGAATTGCTGGTCATTTTAGGCCATAGTTTCTTTATGGAGAGTTAATTGTAATTGCTTGCATTAGACTAGCAAAGCAGCGAAACTTACTTAGGAATGTGTTACCTATATGATGCAGCCAGTTTATGTCAGGATGATTTTTTCAAAGTGCTTTGAGGTCTTTGGTTGTAGATACTATGTAAATCAAAGTGTTATGTGCACATATTTGCTCGGTATTCCTCTTCCTTAGTGTTGTAATTTTAATTCTATGTTGGTAGTCCTAATACTAGATCTGAATGTACACATTTTTAAGACTTTCCAGAGATGTTTGATTTTTGAAGGTCAGCAGGTGCCAAAACAAAATGTGTCTTAATCAGATTTTAAGCTTGTGAGTGGGGAAACTGTGGGTAAAATTTTCAAAAGTATCTAAAGCCTATTTTGAACAGTGTTAGTTTAACTGAAAGTCAATGGAATTTGTGCTGTGTAGCTCACGTTTAAAAATGGGGCTTAGGTTCCTAAGTCACTTAGATGCTTTTGAAGATTGACCCTATGTCTCCTATATGTTTGTATAGCATCTAACCCAATGATACCCCTATTCTGTCTAGAGTCTTTGGATGCTTCTGCAATACATACAGTAATAATTATCCATCGCTCCATGTAACATTTTCTGTGAGCATCAGACCTAAATTATTTTTAGTGACCCTGGCTTATTTTAAATTTGTGACCACTGCCCTTCAGCCTCCATTTAGAAGCATGTTCCTGTATAGTTGCCAGAAATCACAGGAGCTGAAAGCAAACATCTATGCACTAACAATTGCTGTAATAGTTATATCTAATGCACCATATTCCCATGACATTCCTGCAGTTGAAAGAAACACATTCCTGTGCCTGCCTTGCTGCTTTAACTGCTTAAAGAAAAAAAATTTAAAATAACCACCCCTCAATAGATCATTGCCAAAAATGACAGTAATAACCACTTTCTTAATGGTCTAAGAATGAAGCCAAGAACAACAAATCGGCTTGCTGTGGTAAATTTTGAAAGCATTGATATAAACCATAAAAACATATTATCAATTATTTTCTTAAGATGCTTCTCTTTTGGGGGGCTAAGTTGCAGACAGAAAGGTGGCCCTATTAACACTATAAATGAGAGTGATTATCCCTAACAGTAACTGAGTTTGAACCATAGGACTCTCTGTGATTGCACTGGGTCCTGTCCTATAGCTCTTATTTCAGGCTGGAGCAAATCTCCTGCAGTAAATTCACAGAAGCAGGTCACAGAGATCCCAGAAAACTCCATTAAATTCACATCCTGGTGTTTCCTGTGAATGAAAGGTTTGTGAAGCTCTGAAGGAGGCAGCAGGAGCATCCTTAATTCCCTGGAAACTCCATGAGTCCACAGGGAAAGGAAACTGCCGTACAGCAGAAAGTCAGAGACTCTTCATTGACAGCTATCCAACTTTTCAGCATGGGTTCCTGTTAGTTCCTCTCCACTTGCACATACCTCCGCTCTCTTATGTGGGTGCAGGTGTGGAAAGGGAATTAGTGCTGCGTGGGGTTTGATTATCTGCCAGCTTAAAGGGGAGCTTGCTGCAGAATTCTGCTGCTGTTCTGGCATGTGTACTGCTCTTCCCTCCTCCCTCCCTCCCCCTGTGCCTCACTTCCCTTTATTCCATCAGATGACCTTGAAGGTCTGTGGAACTAAGGCAGAGGAACTTGCAATATTAGTAGGGAGGGAAGGGTGGATAATGACACAGGACAAATGCTCCAATATCTATGTATCCCTGCTCACCTGGCCCCCAATGTGTTCCTTTGGTTCTGTGTTCCATTCATGTTATTGAAGGAAGCAAGTTTGTGCTCACACAGAATAAGAGTAAGGACTGTAAGGCCCAGTAAAATGTGGAACATTGAAGAAATCACAAATGGCATTAATATCTGTTGAATCAGGAGGTGATTCATATTTACATTGTAAGCTCTTCAAGAGTAAGGACGGTCTATCACTATGTGTTCATATGGTACCTAAACACAAAGGGATTTTGATCTTGATTGGGGTCCCAAGGTGATAGCAGAATGCTGTTAATAGATTTTTATCAGAATTTTATACCTATTTCACACTGGTGTAATTGACTACCCAAAATACAGGACAATGATGAATCAGGTCTCCAGTAAAGACAAAATCTCCCATTGAAGTCAATGGTAGTTTTAGCTGCCTAAGGATTGTAGGAGTGGATGTTTCTCATCCATCATGCCAGTGCTTATAATGTTGCTCAGCTCAATATTCAAATAATTGACTGTTCCATTTAGTTCTTTATCAGCATGACTATCTGCAGTAGAATATATTCTGTCATACAGAAAGAAACATCTAAGTTATAGATGCATGGGCTTAATATTTTGCATTAATTTGATTATCATCAGTCAGCTTTCATTATACGCCACTTATTCCACATTTGGCTGTATCAAATAAGAATAAAAACATTTAAAATCCTTTCTCACAGGGTTTGACTTTTTTTACTCAAATAGAATGATTTCCAAACTGCCCTTTTAACAAGCTAACTTCTTAAGTTTGCAAGTGGAGATCTTTTTTTCTAAATCGTGAAGTGGGCTAATTTTTCAATACAATGCAAAAAAGTTACTTTTAAACATATGGTTCTGGGAATGGAAAACAACGTGTAGAGCACCCTTATATTTAAAGTCAGACACAAATATGTGGCTTTGCATCAGATCTCAATCCACAAGAACAAACTTCTATCTGGCCCGCAATCTGCCCTTCCTATTTTACATGTATTTGCATCCCCACTACCAATCAGCTGTTTGCAGCCATCATCAGCTGTTCTGGCAGCACCTGAGGCTGACAACTGTTCCAGCCCTGCCCCAGTTGTCACGGAGGTTCCTGAAAATCTGTCCTTGACCTCTGAACATCTGATCCACAAGCTGGAAAAAATGATCTGCAGATAACCACAGATATAAAGTGAATATCTGTGGATTTGCAGGGCTCTTCATATATTGTGAGGTAAAGCATGCTGTCATTTGCACCCTCAAAATCTTACTAATGCCCCCACTGGCTTCATTGGGCCTGTAAAGCGGTGCAGCTTCGAAGCTAGATTTGTTTACCTTACTGCTTCAGAATTCCTGTACAAATGAATCTTCACATTCTTGCTTTCCAGGGAACAGTGCTGGACTTGTTCACAACAGCTTTACTACCTTTCACTTAGATTTCTTTTTTCTCAATTGCTTCAAGGAGGAAAAAAATCATATGAATCAACATTTTGTTCAGGTGCATAGTGTATGCTGGCTTAACCTCAGTTCTCCAGGGCTGTTTGTTTTGGCATCCTTCCACATACACCATCTGATATGTATAGACCACACTTTGTCTACGTTTTAATCATGAAAAATGTGTAATTCCAGATTTAATTCCTACATCATCTATTTGTTTACTCCTGTGTCCTAGAAGACTCTTTTTCTAATCTGCATTTCAAAACTAAGTTGCCTAAGTCTTCCTGCCACTGGAAATACTTACACTTAAAAACAAAAAACAAAAACTTTATTTTGTGTGCACATTATTCCTTGGACTCCCTTAACAGAAGAGGCTGTTTACCAATGTTTCCCACCTCTATCCTTTAATGAAGGCCTTTATAATGGCAGAAGAATTGATTTTATTGAAACTGAGAAAATAGTTAGAAATCCAAGGCTGAGATACAGAACAGAATTTTCCCAACCCTTGAGATACTTTTTTGTTTAGACTCATCACAACTGATTTTTTTTCTTGCTAACAATTATAGGACCAAGCAAATATGAGATGGAAATGAGTTTAACTGCTATTTAGAAATCTTGTTGGTAAATAGCAACGAGAGTAGTGGTTTTCAGCTGTGAGAATTGTCCAAGAATTGCCATAAGAGTTGTCCAAGTGTGCCGTGAAATTTTGTACAAAGGTAATAAAAATGAATGTAAAACAAACATTGTTTCATCATAAACAATATTCTATCCAACTAAATTTACAACTTATAAAAATGAATCATCAAATTAAAAGCGAGGTATCAGTCTTCTGATTCTAATATGTGAACATTCTAAACGCAGGTTGCAAAAGGGCAAAATTGAGATGGACGTGTATTTTTTTTCTGATGGATTTGAAACATTAATGCATTTGATCCTCCTTTAGCTTGCTATATGTATTATGTTGCAAACCTCTCTAGTAAGACCATTACCATAGTAAATGTGACGTTTATGAGCAATCAGTTCAGCTGACAAACGTGGATGTTCCATGGAATTGTTTGTCTCATTGAAATGTGAGGTGTTACTGAAAAGGTTAGGAACCACTGAACTAGAGGGAACTTGCAATTGTACTACTTAAGCAGAAACTTATAAATATTACATTTTAAGTGAGTAGTTATACCTATACAAATGGATGTTTTCTCATTTAGTTTTGTGGCACTGTGCAACATGGTTTATGGACATTTTAAAGTATCAGTAATGGCCTAAGTTATGCAGGAGGTCAGAATGTATTATTGCAATGGTCCCTTTTGGCCTTAGAATCTGTGAATCTATCAACTAAATAATCTGAAAATAAATGTAATGAGTAACAGAATCTCATGGTGTAGCAAGTTGTCAGCTCACCTATCATAGAATCATAGAATAATAGGGTTGGAAGGGACCTCACGAGGTCATCTAGTCCAACCCCCTGCTAAAAAGCAGGACCACTCCCCCTAAATCACCCCAGCCAGGGTTTTGTCTAACCGAGCCTTAAAAATCTCCAAAGATGAAGATTCTACCACCTCCCTAGATAGCCCATTCCAATGCTTCACCACCCTCCTAGTGAGAAAGTTTTTCCTAATATCCAACCTTGACCTCCCCAGCTGTAATTTGAAACCATTGCTCTTTGTTCTGTCCTCTGTTACCCTCGAGAACAGCCTAGCTCCCTCCTCTTTGGAGCAACCCTTCAAGTAGTTGAAGGTTGCTATCAAATCTCCCCTCAGTCTTCTCTTCTGTAGACTAAATAAGCCTAGTTCCTTCAGTCTCTCCTCATAAGTCATGTGCCCCAGCCCCCTAATCATTTTTGTTGCCCTCTGCTGGACTCTTTCTAATTTGTCCACATCCTTTCTGTAGTGAGGAGCCCAAAACTGGACACAGTATTCCAGATGTGGCCCGACCAGTGTTGAATAGAGGGGAATTATCACATCCCTCGATCTGCTGGCAACACTTCTACTGATGCAGCCTAATATGCCATTGGCCTTTTTCGCAACAAGGGCACACTGTTGGCTCATATTCATCTTCCCGTCCACCATAACCCCCAGGTCCTTTTCTACAGCGCTGCTACTTAGCGAATCGGTCCCCAGCCTGTAGCAGTGCATGGGATTTTTCCATCCTAAGTGCAGGACTTTGCACTTGTCTTTGTTGAACCTCATGAGGTTTCTTCCGGCCCAGTGTTCCAATTTGTCCAAGTTTCCCTGGATCCTGTCCCTGCCCTCCAGAGTATCTACCATTCCCCCCAACTTGGTGTCATCCGCAAACTTACTAAGCATGCAGTCTATTCCATCATCAAGATCATTAATGAAGATGTTGAATAGAATCGGCCCCAGGACCGACCCCTGGGGCACTCCACTCGTTACCAGTTGCCAACCAGACATCGAGCCATTGATTCCTACCCGCTGAGCCCGTTGATCTAACCAGTTTTCGATCCACTTTACGGTCCACTTGTCCAACCCATACTTCCTTAACTTGCCGATGAGAATGCTGTGGGAAACCGTATCAAAAGCCTTGCTAAAGTCAAGGTATACCACGTCAAGGGCTCTTCCTGCATCCACAAATCCAGTCATCTCATCATAGAAGGAAATCAGGTTGGTCAGGCACGATTTGCCCTTGGTGAGTCCATGTTGACTGTTCCTGATCACTCTATTTTCCTCCAAGTGTTTCAGGATGGATTCCTTGAGGACCTGCTCCATGATTTTCCCAGGGATTGAGGTGAGGCTGACCGGTCTGTAGTTCCCCGGATCCTCCTTTTTCCCTTTCTTAAAGATAGGTACTATATTTGCCTTTTTCCAATCCTCTGGGACTACCCCCGTTTGCCATGAGTTCTCAAAGATAATGGCCAGCGGCTCTGCAATCACTTCCCGCAACTACCTCAGCACCCTCGGATGCAGTTCATCCGGCCCCATGGACTTGTGCACATCCAATTTCATTAAGTGTTCCCTAACCTGACTTTCCATCACCAAGGGCCACTCTTCTCTCCATTCCGCGTTACCCCGTGTAGTAGCCTGGTGGGAAGGCGGTCAAAAAGGAAATTATGTCATGTAATTACTAGAGTTTGGACAGAAGTTTTCCAACACAGTGTTTTCTTACAGCAAAAAGCCATTTTGTTGAAAGTGAAATGTTTAACAGAAGCATATGGATTTGAACAATATTTCATGTTAGAATATTCCAAAGCAGAGCATTCCAAAGCATTATGTTTCAAGCTTTATGGAACAGAATGTTGAAATGTCTGAAAGCAACCTTGTTTCAATTCTTTTAAATATTATATGATATAAGATTTTTAAACATTAGGATCAGAATGAAATGTTTACATTTTAATTAAGTCACATATTTGATCAACCAACGATGATTTTTTTTTAAGTTTAATTTTGTTTCCTGGGAAGTTTCAAATTATTTTGTTTTATATTTTCCCGTTTTGACATGGGGGTGGGGGGGAATCAGAATGATGACGTTGCCCGCAAAATGGAAAATGTTCCCCCCAGCCCCGTTCGTTCCCAACTCTAATAATTGCATAGTTTTCTAGGTGCATTGCGATGTGGGTTGTACACCTTCCTTTGCAGTATTTGTTGGCTAATGCTGATGTCAGGATACAGAAGTATTGTCCTCATGCCTTTGATTTGGTTCTTTATAACAACATACCTAAATATACCTTAGGCTTTTGCATGATATTTATCACACTGATGCCTAAATGATCCAATTAGTTCTTTACTTCATTCTGTATGCTTTTGGCTACCAGTAACATAAAGCTTCACAATTTTAATATTTATTAAAATTAGATTGTAAAAGGCTGAAAGCTTTAAACACACTACTGTGTCAGTAAATGGTGATCCTACTGGCTAATTTTTAATTGGGCTCTGCTAACTCCCTGAGGCAGGTCATTTGTCACTTACCAAGATACCAGGGAAACAGGAGTCATTCTCTCTAGGACACAGGATATTTAGGGTGTGGGCTAAAGTAGTCTTGAAGGAGGAAACCAAGAAATATCCAAGCCTGTGGAGGTGATTTGAGCTAATCCTTTTTTATTCTATTTTTCTCTTTTTTTAATAAAATCAAACTCCAGGAAGCGTGTTGAGTTTGGACTTTAAATGATAGGTGGACTCTGAGTTCAATCCAAAGACAATTGAAGCCAACAGAAGGATTTAAATGGTTTATGGATCAGAATGCCCGTATTTGTAGAGCAGGTTAGGAAGGGTTCACAGATTTAAACAACAAATCAGAAAATATTTATGTAAAGGATGACAGATTCAAAATAAAATGTAATTGGAAATATACTGATAAATATTGAGCCACAGTTTGCCAGCCAGATGATGAAAGAATTATTTTAAAAAAAAATTAAAGCAAAAAATATAATAGCACATTTACAGTGCTAACAGCAGCGAACTCAAAAATGCCAGGATGCATATTGTTTTATGCAAAAGGAATCCATTTAGAAAGACACTGCTTCCTCTTGTGCTGAAATAGCTTCTTGGTTTCAAGCCAGTAGACAAGACCTGCAGTGGTTTTCAACCTTTTTTCCAGATGATGTTCCCCTGCGTGACATACTACAATCTGCTGCTGGTGGTGGTGCATGTGCTGGGAGTGCTTGGGAGGCTGCAGCACTCTGGGACCTGGGAGGGGGAAGAGTCAAGCCAGCGCAGGCTGGTGGCCTGGTGGTCTGGCTCGATGGGCCAGGTTTATTTTTGTGGGGCAGGTGGTGTCCCCCCCACTCTCTCCCAGCCCAGGATCTCTGGGTTGCAGCCCCTAAGTCCTTTACTCCTCTGGTCCTGGCGGCTGCCTGTGTTGTGCAGGGCAGCAGAGAGTGCTGGGCAGCAGGAGCCCCAAGCTGGTTTCAAGCAGAGCTTCCAGTTTCCCATGATACACCTCCTGGCTCTTCGTGACACACTTTTGTGTCCTGGCACAGTGGTTGAGAACCGCTGGACTCGAGAACATCTAATTTTCTATTCTTAAAGCCTAAGGATGTTCGGTATAGTTGGATGTCAGCGAAGATGATGCCAGCAGAAGATGGATGTCATGAAAAGACCATTAGAGAGAGAGAGAGAGAGAGAGAGAGAGAGAGAGAGAGAGAGAGAGAACACGAGTGTGTGTGTGTTCTAAGAAGCTTTGTGTGTGGCAGAACGGACTCTTTCCAATTTCTCTTTGCGAAGGAATTCCTTGGCAATTTTTGCCTAGCTTTGTAATGTATATTTCCTCATTTTACTAATGCTGTTTTTAGTGCAATGTACCAGAGCAAACCACTTCCATAGTATAATCCTTTTGCTCCTACTGTCAGGAAGCAAAGGCATGATGGCAAGCTGCAAAGGCACCATAGGACTGAGACACTTAAGGAAGAGCCATTGTTCTTTTTCATCTCTTCTGAGGGCACAATCTAAGATGATTGTCTGTTACTGCCATATTCAGGGCATGGTCACAACATAACCATTGTCATATTGGAAATTGTAGTGGGGGGAGAATGACAGAATACCATTAATATTTATTTACACTGTGGTAGCACCCACAAGTGCTATGTATTTTAAAAACACTTTGAAAGAGACAGTTCCTACTCTGAAGAGTCTCCTAAAAGTCAAAAACGACTAAGAGTGTGTGAAAAGGAAGTAACCTTCAAGTAGAGTGGTTAGAAAAATGATTAGCGCACATAAAATGTGATGGAGAAAAGAAATGTCATGCCATCAGAAGAAGGGTTAAAAAGAGCCCGTCGAATCAAATAGCTCTGCTCTGTTATACCTGAGACCAGTGCCAGACCTAGAGAGAGCAAAAAAGGAGAGAACCTGGCTCATTTCAGGGCTGACCGGCAGAGGGCGGTAGCTTTGCCGCTCTATAGAAAAGGAGTGTCATTAGAACTCTGAGAGTCAGAACAAGGGAGAAGCACTGTGTCTCTGACTAAGAGAGACTGTTGAGGAGAGTGGGGAGTCCACAGCAGTGAGTGAACTTTCCTATTTGACTGTAAGGGCACTCTGAGATGAGGCTCCTCCAATCACACATCAACTCTGACCAGAGGAACCTGAGGCAATGTCAGGAGGCTGCAAAAGATCCGTAGGGGGTTGCTACTCCAGGGAAGACACTGCAAACTGTTTGGACTATACAGGCTGTGCCACAAACTAAAGGGATATTAGGTAGGATGTAGTCTTGGTGTGTGACCCAGTAGATTCTACTACAAGGGCCCTGCGAGTATTACTTCATGCATGGCCCTGGGCTGGGACTTGGTGAAGAGGGAGGGCCCTGGTATCCCTAAAGCACCGCTTTGAGGTCTGAGGCCCAGATGCAAATGGAGGTCAGAAGTTTCCTGATCTCTGCCACCTAATCAGGGAAGCTAGGAGTCAGACATCAGATGTACTAACTGTAAGCTGCCTTTATTTTTATTTGTATAGACTATGCCTAGATGTTCCTCCTCCTAGTGACTGAGTTGATGCTAACATTGTCATAATATTTGTCACTATTTGGTCTATTTTGAGAGCCGGTTGGCGCTAGTATAATACAATTAATAATTACTTTTCAAATTACGGTCCATAATTTATAGTGAAAGAGAGAGGTGCATACTAGTCAATCTCTAACTAAGGCAGTTTGAAGGAGGGTGTCTTCAAAATGGGCTCTTTGCTAGTTGTGAGAACTTACTGTACCCTTGATCCTACTGTTGACTGAAGAGAAGGGGGTGACAGAACAGTGGTTTGGGAGGACAAACAAGGAGTTTGGTGGCACTTTTAAAGACTAACACATTTATTCATCACATGAACTTTCATGGGAGAAAATCCCACTTTGTTAGATGCTTGAAGAGCCTGAATTTTCTACTGTGAGTTGATAGTTGGGCTTTTCAACCTCAACATAAATAAGCAAATGAATACATAAACAGAACAGTTAAGCATCAATGCAGCAGATACTTAAATGGTCTGAGGAAAGGTTGGCCACTCTTGGTTCCAAGGCTGTCCTGGGCAGCGGATTCCACAGTTCCCATTCTTGCTGTTGAAAAATCACTACTTGATGTCCCGGTGACATTTAAGGGGGCTTCCAGAGTTGCTGATAATCTGCCTTAGTGCCCCTGACAAAAGAATATGAAGGGTCAAAGGACTTTGGTTTCTTTTTCTGTTTGAATCTTAGGTACTTAGTTGTTTGCTTAAATTTTTACTTTAGGCATCAGCTTTATTTACACAAAAACACATATCTGCAAACAGATTTATAAATCTAGGAGATACATGATCACTTAGCCAAAATGAAAATTTTCATTTGTCATTATTATACAATTGCCATACACACGTGTGCATGTGTCTTTCTGCATGTGTAGATACATTTGTTTAGAGTTGTTGAGAAGAAGGAATAGTAACAAGGATCTTGGAAACCATCTTATATAATTATAGAAATCATCTTATAGAATTAAAGTTTTTTTTAATGATCAGGAAATAAGGAGACGTTAAGACCATAGAAGTATGGGAGAGCGTTAGAAAAATATATACACCCTGATCTTAAAATTCAAATGGGATTTAGAAGAAGCAGAGTTAAGATGAAAACAAAAACCAAAAGATGTACCATAAGTAGATTGAAAGAAAGCATCAATGAGCAGAACAGCAGAGATAAGGCCCTTTAAACACTAAAACTACCTCTGTTAGTGGGAGAATACCTATGTTAAAAAGAGCAGTGCAACTGGAGACATCAATCTGTTAAAATGAGCAGGAATGTACTAATGTGAGAGCCTGGTGCAGTCATTAACCAAAAGCCTCTAATAATGATCATCATCTGGTCTACCTGGTGTTACCAACCAGAAGACAGAATATTATTGTAGTTGCTAAGAAGCTAAAGTAAATTGTAAGTGAAGTGGCAGGAGGAGTATGAAATAACACGAAGTAGTCCTGGTAATCTCCAGTATCAATTTTATGAGCCTGGTAGGCATAAGGAAACCAAAATTGAATTTAGAAAGTTACATACTGAAACTATGGAGAATAAGGAATGCTTGTTAATTTCTTCCAGCACAGATTCAAGGTGCCAGCCCTCTGATATCAAATGAAGCACCAGCTAATCTTTGATTATACTAGGAGCAATAAGGCCCAATATATTGTAATCTAGATGGTTTTCTCTCATCCCTTTAGAAAATCGCATATAATTCATTATTAGAGGGAAAAAATAGTGGAATAGTTAAGACAAAGAACTCAACACTGCCCATAAAGAATAAGGAAGACATTCAAAACAGACTTAAAGTAAGCTTCTGCTTACATAACTTTTGCTGTTATATTTTGTTTCTCATGCTATATTATTGTAAATTCTTGACATAACATTAATATAACTTAATTATCCTTGTGAACCTTAAACTAACAAAACTTCGCTTCCATTTTTACCATTTAGCAATTTCCCCATCATTTGACATCTTAGTCCATCATACGAGTGTCATCCCTAAATGATTTATGAATATAACTTTTTTTTTTTTTTAATTCAAGTAGGAATGTTATGGAGAGTATCATGCTCTTCTGTAGGGAAGCCTGGCCCCGTGCACCCATTCCTCCCCTGGGCTGGCTGCTCAGCCCTGGGGGCAGAGTGGGCTGGCCCAGAGGCTGGGCTTCACTCCCCGTCCCACTGCGTCACTCTGAAGAAAGCAGGGAGCAGCCAGGCTGAAGTGCAACAGTGCGGGGGGAGGAGGGGCAATGACGTGGGTCCTGCACTACCCTGCTGGGAGCAGGACAGCATGGGGTTCCCTCCTCCTCACCCCAGGACAGCCCTGAGCATGGGATTGCATCCTTGACCATCTTGGCTACTAGCTAATGATGGACCTATCCTCTCTGAACTTACCTCATTGTAAATATGTCTTTTATATTTTCATATTATCATACTGTAACACTCCCTAATTCAGAAGTAAATTTGAATAAAGTAAACATCAGACTGAATGGCTGCAAACTGCTGTATTGTTTTTGTGTGATGGTATGCATGTTAGATTCCTTTGGTTTTGTTCTTTTTTTTTCATCACCATAATAAAGATAGGAATCGGGGTGGAAGCAGATGAATCTTACATTTTCTGTAATTTCTCATAAGTAGTGGAAAGATCCAGCTGCTGAGAAACTCCAGTTCTCCACACTATGTGAGTTTCACCCTAGCTGTCAGCTTTCCACTGATGGTAGTTGTCTTCTTAGGTCATGGTCATGGATAGTTGCAATTTCTTAGATAGCAAGAGTCCGTCTCATGGGGGTCTTGACCATCAGAATAAGAACCTTAATTTCAATCTAGAGAGCCAGTGCAATGCCTGAAGCACCACAGGGATATGTTCATGTATCACTATGTTGAAGATAAACTGTCATGTGTTTGAATGTGCTTTTCATCCATGGCATTTGATTTCAAGAACAACTGTAATCATTTCAAGTAACAGAATAATATCTAAAGCTGGTCAAGAAATAGAAAACAAAATCACAAAAAAACCCTGTTAGAATTCCATCTGTATCAGATTCTTGTGACGAATCCAAGATTCAGGTCAGGTTTTCAACATGCAGGGGAAATAGGATTGTGACTCTCATGGTTTAGAATTGTAAAACAAACAAAATTTTTGGTAGTTTTATCTGAATTTCACTTTGAATATTTCAGTTCTTTCAAATGAAGGAAAAACAAAAACAAAACGAAAAAAGAACCTGGAGGGTGAAAACATGAACCCATCTGATTTGCAGCAGCTTTCATCTTGTTTTAACCATTAGAACAATGGTCAAAATGAAAAAATAAACTAACTAAAAAATCCTTTCTGCTATAAGGGCAAGTTTTGCTTTATTTTTTAACTAAGATACCCTTTTTGAGGCCAACATTAAGCCTGATCCTGCACTTACTGCGGTAAGGAACTAGATGTGACTCATCATGTATAGGTAATTTCAACAGAATTGGTGACAAAGGGTCTGTTGTAAGAAACATCTTCAAAGTATTACACCATATTAGTACTGTATTTGTAGAAATATAAATACATACAGATAAAGCATACATGTAATTAAATAACCAGTGCCACCTAAAAGCCAAACACCTTTTGCCAACAACCAAAGAAAATCTCCCATAAACCCAACAATTTCAAAGCACAGTAAATGATAGCTAATTATACAAAATACCTTTAGAATTTGCCTATACTTATCCCTTTACAGGGCTCTGACAACCACATGTCCTGGAAAGCTAACTACTTGCATGGCAGTAGCAGATGACTTTTACAACAGTGATATTCAGATCTCCATGGTTCAGAAGCCAAATTAGCAATCAATGTTACCCAAAAGAGCCACAGCAGTGTAAATTCATGGTTTCATTTACTATAGTACTATTCATATGTAAACAGTATGACAGGGGAAATACTTAGTTTATATCTATTGTATAGTTTATAAATAATATATTCTCACAGTGAAAAGTTAATAACAGTGCAAGTTGATAACTTAACTGGTTAATAACATAGTTATTGGCTAATAACTTAGATTGACTAATACCGGTAATTAATTCAGCTCGTATTTTAATATCTTGTGCTGCAAAGAGCTGCAGGAGACACTTTAAAGAGCCACTTGCAGCTCAAGAGCCAGTGTCTAAGTATCACTGCTTTAAATGGGGAAACCTATGTTTGATGGGTTGATTGATTCTG
Source organism: Pelusios castaneus (assembly GCA_007922175.1). Lineage (NCBI taxonomy): Eukaryota > Metazoa > Chordata > Testudines > Pelomedusidae > Pelusios > Pelusios castaneus. The sequence goes on from ML685821.1 coordinate 3,296,696, forward strand.
TGACTATTTGGGTGTGCTATGTGAATTAACTGGATCCCAAGAGGAAAAAGAGAAGGGTAAAATGCCTGGATTGTTTTGTTTTTTGAGAAGTGATGAGAGCCATCTTTGTCTATCTGTTCACATCCTGCACTGAGTGTGGCTCAGCTATACCTGAGTACAGGGCCTCATAATGCAGTCCAGGTTCTGGATCTAAGTGCTTCCTGGCTGGTGAAGACAGAAAGGAAGATATTCAGCCTTTGTTTAACGGAGAGTGATCTATACCTCTCTTAAAGGAGTGCAATGTCCCAGGTTCCCTTTACCAGTATTATATTATTTATATTACCATAATGTCTGGGGCTATGTCTACACTTACAAAAGATAGTTTGAATTAGTTAATTCGAACTAATTTTGGTTAGTTTGAATTAACTTAATTCGAACTAGAAAAATTTAGTTCGAACTAAGCAAGTGCTATTCATGGCACTTGCTTAGTTCGAATTAGCGAATTGCATTGAGTTCAATGGGCCGGTTAGTTTGAACTAAGCAATTAGTTCGAACTAACATGGCCACATTGATTAATTCGAACTAACTAGTTTGAATTAACCCTTAGTTCGAATAGCATATTCAAATTTATTAGTTCAAATTAAGGAAGCCCTTAATTCAAGCTAATTAAAGCCTAGTGTAGCCATGGCTTTAGTTAGTTCGAATTAAGCTTCCTTAATTCGAACTAACTTGCCAGCGTAGACATAGCCTCAGAGCCCTGATCATGGACCAGGACCCTATTGTGTTAGAGGCTCAAGAAACCTAGTACAAAACTGCAGTTCCTGCTCCAGGGAAGCACTAATACAGTCATTGCTCAAGAAACCGTAACTTTTATATTGGCAAATTGGCCAACTTTCATCCTGTATCTAATCTTCCTTTTGTGGTTAAAATCATTGAGGAAGTGGTGGCTGGAGCTCTCCTGGTATCTAGATATCACATGTTTTCTTGACCCTTGTCAATCTGCATGCCACACAAGCACTGAGCTGATTGTGTTGGCCTAGGATCCCCGTGCTGTGCAGGAAGATCTCATGACCATGACCATATTAGTACCATTTATCATCTGCCATTGATACTATTGACCGCAAGCTGGTGTTGACTTACTTCTCAGCATTGGCAGGAGTGGACAAGGTCGTCCTCAAGTGCCTTCATTTTTCTCAAAGCCATCTTGGAGGTTAGTGGTTGACAGTGTTTTCTTCTACTTCAGGGATGTTCTTGGTTCTGCAGGGCTTCATCTTGTCCTCCCTCCTCTTGCACAATATGTATATAAGGCGGACAGGTTTGTTAGTGAGAAAGGATGAGTTGTGGTGTCCTCCTAAAGACTATCACTTTCTCTTCTGACTTTGACTTTATCCAGTGTCTGACTAATGCTACTAGGGGAAAGCAAATGGAAGTACAAGGAAAGTTTTATATTTGCCCCTGTAACTGATGGTGTGGTGTGTCTGCCCTTTGTTACTTGTATTTATAGCCTGGGAAGCCAGCCAGGCTCCTATCTATTTTCAGGTGATAACATTCCACTGCTGGCCAGGTCGGCTTTCTGTCATTTGCATTTGGCCATAAATCTATGGCCTTTTCTTCAGAATGCAGATCCCCTGCTGTGATTAATGTCTTTTGTCATTTCAGGTTTAGACTATTTCAATTCCTTTCTCTTTGGAGCTACATCTTTCAATACTTTTGGAAGCTGGTGATTGCTGTGTAACTGGGGATCTCTCCCCATAATCATGTTACCACATTGACTAAATTTGGGTTTTCAAGTGAACCGTAAGATATTAATTTTGACCCATAAGCCCCTAAGTAATTTGGGAACGGCCTGTTTCAGAAATCAAAGCTCCACGTGTCATGCTGATGCAGTTGAGTTGGTGGCTAATGGATGCCCAACATAGAGAAGGGCAGTAAAAATGCGATAGGATCAGAAGCTAAAATAGGGAAAGAACAAGTTAAAAATTACTTAGACAAGATAGATGTCTTCAAGTCACCGGGGCCTGATGATATCCACCCTAGAATACTCAAGGAGCTGACTCAGGAGATATCTGAGCCATTTGGCTATTATCTTTGAAAAATCATGGAAGACTGGAGACGTCCCAAAGGACTGGAAAAGAGCAAATGTAGTGCCCATCTATAAAAAGGGAAATAAGGACAACATAGACCAGCCAGTTTAACCTCTGTACCAGGAAAAACAATGGAGCAAATAGTTAAGGAATCCATTAGCAATCACCTAGTAGAGAATAAGACGTTACGGGATAGTCAGCATGGATTTCTCAAGAACAAATCATGTCAAACCAATCTGATAGCTTTCTATGACAGGGTAACAAGCCTTGTGGATACAGAGGAAGTGGTAGATGTGGTATATCTAGACTTTAGTAAGGCTCATTGATATGGTCTCACATCACCTTCTCATTAACAAACTAGGGAAGTACGACCTAGATGAAGCTATTATTAGATGGGTGCAAAACTGGTTGGATAAACGCTACCAGAGAGTAGTTATCAATGGTTCACAATCATGCTGGAAGGACATAAGGAGCGGGGTACTGCAGGAATCGGTTCCGGGTCTGGTTCTGTTCAGTATTTTCATCAATGATTTAGATGATGGCGTAGAAAGTACACTTATGAAGTTTGCTGATGATACCAAGTTCGGAGGGGTTGAAAGTACTTAGGAGGATAGGATCACAATTCAAAATGATTTGGACAAACTCATGAAATGGTCTGAGTTAATCGGAATGAAATTCAATAAAGACAAATGCAAAGTACTCCACTTAGGAAAGAACAATCCATTTCACATATACAAAATGGGCAATGACTGCCTAGGAAGTAATACTGCGGAAAGGGATCTGGGTGTCATAGTGAACCATAAGTTAAATATGAGTCAACAATGTAACACTGTTGCAGAAAAAGCAAACACTATTCAGGGATGTGTTAATAGGAGTATTGTAAGTAAGACATGAGAAATAATGCTTCTGCTCTACTACACCCTGATTAGACCTCAACTGGAGTATTGTGTCCAGTTCTGGGAGCCTCATTTCAGGAAAGATGTGGACAAATTGGAAAAGTCCAGAGAAGAGCAACACAAATGATTAAAGGTTTGGAACACTTTATTTATGAGGGAAGATTGAAAGAGCTAGGTTTGTTTAGTCTGGAAAAGAGGATTGTGAGAGGGGACATAACAGTTTTCAAGTATCTAAAATGTTGTCATGAGGAGGAGGGAGAAAAATTATTCTCCTCAACCGCCAATAAGACAAGAAGCAATGGGCTTAAATTATTGCAAGGGAGGTTTAGGTTGGACATTAGGAAAGAATTCCTAACTATCAGGGTGATTAACCTCTGGAATAAGTTGCCTAGGCAAGTTGTGGAATCTCCATAATTGGAAGTTTTTAAGAACAAGTTAAACAATCACCTGTCAGGGATGGTTTAAGAGGGTAATTAGTTTGAGGGTACATGGTTCCTTCCAGTTTCTATGATTCTATTCTATAGGCACTGAAGTTGGGGCAATCTTAAAAGAGCCCAAGAGGGTTTGTTGACTGTGGAATGCCACAGGTTCCTACAGCTGCAGATAGTCACCTTCTTCTGTGATCTTCTAAATCCAAAGAAATAAAAAGAAAAATAGTGAACAGAGATGAACATCTGAATCTGAGCTTTTAAAAAGTTTCTCAGAGCACAGGCAGTGTTCAAAGAAGCATTTTAAAACTGAAGCCAAGCTTTCCAACCTTAAAATTGGACCATGGGGCAACACTTTCTCTGTGGAGAGTGTCCAGTATGGTGGTCCAAGGCATGTGCTATAGGATTTTTATGAGTCCCACTGGTGCAAGATGTGGGATTCCATGCGTTCTCTTTGCTTTAAAAGAACCCCACTTTGAGCCTGTTGCTTTTGTAGGTGTACCTTGTTTTAAAAGTAATACTCTGGCAAAGATCGTGTTTAACAAACTGTATTCCAAGTGCATTTAAATCTTATTCTTCTGTCATTTGCCAGTTTAGAAGTGTAACTATAAATGATGCCCTGATTTCAGCCTGTCCTCAGCATATTGGAGGAGGAAGTAATGGTATTGAACTTCATGTTCTTTATTAAAATAATGCAAACGAGACAAACAGAAATGGTCTCAATTGAAATCCTGAAAACTAACATCCCTAGACTTTTGATTAAGTTCAGATCTCTGTCTGATCCAAAGTCTGCAGCTGCTCTCCAAATATATAATGGACTGAAACAAAATATAACCCTTAATATGAACCGCTCCAGACTTTGTGGCTGTTTGGATCTGGATCTCAACTTTGCAGCTTTGGCACATCTCAAAATAAAAATAAAGGTCCCAGTCCTGCAATTGGATCCATGCAGTCAGACCCAGGTGAAAGTCAGTGCTGCTCTGATTGTAGAACTGGGGCCAAAGTGTTTCAGGGTTTCTTCTTTCTTAAATCTTACTGATGTGCATTTCCAGAGCATCCCAGTGCCTTGAAATGTTTTGGAACTGCGTTGCATTCTTTCTTACTTTGCAGCTGGAATAAATGTATATCACAAGGACCTCTATTCTGGTTTTTTACTTAATTTCAAAATGTTCTGAGGCTACCCTGCATGCTTTGTGCAGCTTCCAAGTAATGGCATGACATCAGTAATCTTAATGAAAAACCTGGCCAATCCAACACTGGGTTTGGTAACTTTGCTAGAAGAAAATATTAAATACTCTTGTCATCGGGAATGTAATCTGTTTCCTTTAAAGTTGTGGAACTTCATTGAATAAGTTTCTAAAACAAGGAGGAAAAGGAGAATTCCATGCTTGCTTATACATATTTATGGATCATTTCTAGTAACCGTTATGGGGGGAGAAGAAGGAAGAAAGAGATCAAACGAACTCCTAATATTGAACTCACAGAATCTGATTCTTCTCTCACTATGGGCCAAAATCTAGCCCAGATTGTGATCGGAACTCCCTGTAGAAGAGGAGGGGAGTTGGGATCCCACCTCAAAACTGCTTCTTGTGGACAGAGGGTCTGGGCACTGGAAGGCAATTAGGGTTTAAATGGACAGATGGACCTGGGATTGGTCTGATGGAAGGAAATGCAAATCAAGTCCCCCTTCAATTCTGTGAAAGATATTTTAACAGCTAATGTAACTGCAGGTTGTCTGGAACCACTCAAGCCAGAAATGAAACTGTGGTAGCTCATGATGACTATAGACTAGGGAGGCAGACAAGGAGGGGCTGCTGAGGGCTAGAATTGACTGAGAACTGTACCTTATATTAACTGTTTTGAAAACAGGATAGCTAGCGTTCCACCAGTGTGTTTTGAGATTTCAGAGCTTGTGGCATCCTCTGTCTTTGTGTCACCTCTCCCCACCCCTGACACACAGAGTGAGGATGCACAGTCTGAAGCAGCTGTCTTCAGAAAGAAGCAAAAAAGAGCTGATCTCCATTTATACTTAATGTCCTCTCCGTAATCAATACTAGCCTACCTTATGATTGTTTTCCATGACCTTCTGCCAACTTCAGTGTCATTCAGACTTCTTATGTACATCCTGCAGGGGCCTCACCACACGCAATGTAAAACCGACAAAGGACTGTTAAATAAAATACATCTTACAGTAGATGACTCAGGCTGCTCATGCTTTTTACATTTTCCTTTTCAGTTTCAAAGTTCAAATAAAGCAAGTTCCTAAAGTAGGAACAACAATAATGTAAAATACAGAAGGAAATCTGTGTCAGCACGCAGTCGGCTATAGACTTGATAATAAATGCACTTCTTCCGAATAGGCCTTTCTCAAGGCCTGAGGGCTAAATTTTTTTTACTGGTGGAAGTAGGTGTAGCTCTATGGATTTTAATGGAGGGGGGTTTGCCTTTTCAGACCAGCAGAGAATATGGCTCTGAGGCTATCTTGGATTTTTCAGACTTAATTTCTGCATTCCCAAATTTATTCAGTTTTTTCTAAGCAACTCTTAACTTCTGGTGTTTTATCATCATTGTCACATCATGACAGCTGTTAAAATAGGCAGAATCTCTCTTGGGAAGGCATGATATGTTCTCCCCACAAATTTTGTCCCTTCAGTACTGTACAGTTGCCCTTCAGTGACCAGCATCTGCTCATAATAATCCATAGCAGTAGCAATTGCTCATAATAACCCATGCAGGGTATAGGAATTGTGTTTCTATCCCTTTAGTGATGCTTTCTGTGCTAAGAATACAGCCGGAACAGCAATGTGTATATGTAACTAGAGCATGCTTGTTGTTCATAGTTAGTACAAACAAACAAGGAGCCCTGTGGCACTTTTAAAGACTAACAAATGTATTTATTGCATGAGCTTTCGGAGGAGAAAATCCCACTTCATCAAACTATTTGGACTCCAGTGTGCAGCATAATTCATATTGGATTTGTTGTATAATGGATAAAAAATGCAACAGTTCACATAATCATTTCCAAGCAACAGACTGTGATGTAATGAACACAGGCTTAAGACTTCAACTTGCAGGGAATGCTGGTTTTCGAGGGAGAAGGCTTGTGATGAAAGGAAAATATAATCCACTGTATAAAAAAATGAAAATAGAAAATTATTGGCAACATGAATGGTGGTTGTGTGCTCTTCTGAGTCTGCCTTAGCATGAAAGTCCTTATTCAAGGATCAGGTTTATTCATTTAATGGCATTCCAACCCACAAGTGGCATGACCAAGATAAAAATATTTTTTTTGTTTGTTGTTTTGTATACTGTACAACCTATATAAGTATATAGAGTATACTGTGTGATCTAGTATTCCCATGAAATGGATGCTAATGAAAACACTTCTGAGTATTACCAAAATGGCTGGTCCTCAGAGGAATACAAATATGAGGAGTATGTGTAACTTAGTTCTTATCAGGTTGTAAAGAAACATAAAACATAAAAGTGCAGGTCTTTTATTGGAAAATTTATTAACATTATTCCTTATTACTAATTAACCCAACCAGGAATATTGAAGACAATTGCAAAAGTCATTTAGAGGTTCCACTTATCCTACTTGGCATTTAAAGTATAGGCTGTGCAAATGTTTGTTTATTCAGATCTTTTATTATCATTATTATGCCACTGCTCATTTATACTACCTCTGATGAAGGAAATGTGTAAATAAACCTGAGAAGACATGGAGTCTGTGTTGGGTTGTATAATCCTTTCATTTAAATTAATCAGTCAGCAGCTGGCCTTCCAGCCTTAATTTCATTCTCCACATTTCTCCGAAAGATCACAGGCATCAAGATATTCTTGGTTGTTTGTGTGAGAAGAATGAGACTCTGTCACTTGCCCCTTAAGTGCTTGAAGAATATTGAGTCAGCTCCTCAGCTGGTGTCTGAGACATTGTTTCATTGATTTCAACATAGTTGTATTGCTGCTGGTTTATGCCAGCTGAGGATCTGGCCCATTATTTATAGTTGCCCAAAACTGGATTTAGCAAAGGATTTTTCTCCTCTTCTGTAGCGAAGTGTAGGGCAGTGGTAATGTCTTGGGAGCCAAGGTCTCTGAAAGATCATCTTTAGCCCCTGTCCAAATCAATCCACTCCTACAGTACTTTAAATACACACACACATCTTGTCTTGCCTACTTGCCCTGCGGCTTATTGGCATGATGTCCATTTACAAGTTGAAAGAACACTTATCTATGAACAAAGGTGACTAGTGAATTGTAGGTTTAATTCACACAGCAAATATCATTCTTTTGCAGGAATGGTCACTCTCTTGTGACGGTGTGAGCCAATTCATTTTCACGTGGCTGTTGACACTTGATTGCACACATTGATACTTTTAAATGCATTACAAATTAAATAAGAGGCATGCAGTAAAGTCACAGAATGTTAAAGTGACATGCAGGCAAACAGCTGGGAGCATGTATTTGAGAATAATTTCCTCATAAAAATTGGCAGTCATGCAGTTTAGTGAACTAATTGGATAATGAAAAAAAAGTTAAAGCTTTCAGGAATTTTATATACAAGTTCAACTCATGATGCTCTGAAGATTGCAAAATAAGGCTCTGATCCTGGATACATTTATGCACTGGAATAACCTTAGAGGTGAGTTAAGTAGGACTATTTATGTGCAAAATTCTGCCTAGACTCAGATGAGTTCAATGCAAGTGCTCACATGTTTAAATAATTCATGGTTGTAAAGAGTGGGACCTAAACACTCAACCTTTGCAAACTTCATTTATGAGCATAGCCTTATTAACTTCAATGGGACCATACACATGAATATGTACTGTGCACATGAATAAGATTTGTAGGATCAGGGTCTTAGGTAAAATATGATCATAGTTACAGCCACAAAATTCTTAGGTTAGGCATCCCCTGGATTTATATTCTGTAGTGTCATATGAATTATACATACTAGTCTGCACTGAGCATCTACAAATTTATTATCTCTTATTAAAATCAAACACCAAGGCTTTACAATATTTGAAATGAATATGTGGTGGTGGAAAGAAATTGAGGAATCGAATTAGTTTAAGATCATGGAATGAAAATGAAGGAGCTGTCAGGAATGCTACCTTGAAATTCTCTCTGTTCAAACATTTTCACTGACTATTTTAGGCAGCTAAGAAAGGACCTGATGTAAAGCTCTCAGTGGGAGTTTTTCCACTGACTTCAATGGGTTTTGAATCAGGACCAAATAGCATAAGATCAAAGAGCTAAAAACAGTTGTCAAGGAGGTTTAGTGGATATCCTTCCTTACTATGTCTGGGTCAGCCTGAATATGCTTATGTGTTGGAATAAGCTTTTATGCAAAATAAAATCCACAATGTGGAAATGCCATGAATTCCATATTCGTTCCTGGAGACACCTCAGGCCTGTGACACACATTGAAAGTAAGAGATTGATGGATTAGAATAGAATTGAGGATGGGGAAATAAGTTACATTCTGGCCCTAGATAGCTGAGGAATGGATTCTCACACTGGAAAGAGATTGGTGTTGTATTTACAAGATTATGTTTAAAAATTGTTTGTGGATTGTACTGGTTCTGACTCTGGCTTACAACATAAATAAAAATGGACAGAATACATTAGGGGCTTGATTCTTACCTTGGTTACACCCATTTAAATCCGGAGTAATGCCAGTTAAGTCTCTGAGTTCTCTTTTGGCTCTTTTATGGTCTGAAATAGATTGGTTTAAGTCTTTGCTGGAGCGTAGAAGTTTTTGGTTTTGACTTTTTGTTTGGAGGGGGATGCTGTAATTTGATGTTGTTTTTAAAAAATGTTTTGAATTATATTAATTTTAAAACAATATTTGAATTTAAATGGTAAACAGATATTGGGTCACATCCTCAGTTGGTGTAAATTAGCATAACTTTGACTTCAGTAGAGCTACACTGATTTTGAACAGCTGAAGAGCTGGGTTATGAGCTTCATAATAATCCTTTGCATTTATATAGTTCCCTAAAATTTAGGATTTTCAAATATTTTCTAACTAGTTGTTTTTGTTGTTTAGCTTTAACTTGAAGAATGACTTTCATGTGTAATGCATGTACAGATCTATGTTTAGTTACCCCTCACAACACTGCTATGAAGTAGTCAAATTTTATTACCCCTTTCACTTTTTGGGAAAATGAGGCATTTGTCTTGGGGGTCATATAATGACACAGTGTAACAGTGGATGTTGGGTATCTAGAGATCCAGTTCTGCCCTCACTTCTAGAAGTAGGACTCCCAGGCTATGTCTACACTTGCACTTTTAAGTCGACTTTAACTAAGTCGACTTAACTAAGTCGACTTAGTGTGTCTACACTTAAAATTAAAGTCGACTTAAAGGGGAACTTACAAAGTCGACCTAGAGCGTCCACACTGGATGCTCTAGGTCGACTTTGTGGGGCTAGGGGGAGCTTGGGCAGGTCCACAGGGGCGGGGGGCACCCCCCGTGTACAATGGGGCAAAGGGGTACAGGGACCCTGGCAGGGCAAAGCCCTGTATGTGATGCTGTCTGGATTTAGGGAAGCATTTATGATATTATTTTCTATGGATATCTCATAAATGCTATAATCCATAGGAAATATGTCATGTTTGCTATCAATAGAAAGGTAGTAATTTGCTGGGAATGATTATATAGTTTATGTCTAGGAATTCTATTTCGATTAGAAGTTAAGAATTTGATGTTATATCCATACTTTAACTTGTGTCATTCTGGACAAATGCATTAGATGGGTGGGTGTGAACAACATTGTCTCCTTAATGTTTAGGAATTTTCCAGGTAGAATGGTCCCAGGGAGTATCTTGATGAGCCATTAAGGACAGAAAGAATACAACCATTGTGTCCTTAATGGCTCATCAGTTTACTCCCTGGGACCATATCACCTGGCAGATTCATACTAGTCATAAAACTAGTATGTCTGCTAAATCCACGGTTTTTAGTGTCCAGCGGAGTTATGAATGTAACTGAATTCCCAAAATACTAGACTAACATAAATTTTTCCTCATGATACGTCTGTGACATTCAATCTGTAATAGCACAAATGCAAAAAATATGTTTTCAATTCTACTACTCAGATATTGGTGGCAAGTGAATTTTGAATTGAATACACAAATGTAAAATTCACAATTTGTCATTTGCGCTATGATTGTTATTTACGTAAGTAATCCAGGCAAAGAAAGAAATGCTATTGTGTTTCCTAATTAGCTGCCAGGCAGAGCATGCCTGACAATCATTAATTAATATTGGCAAAGTGTAATTTGGAATAAAGAATTAATTTGAGAAATGTGTGATCTGTCTGAGGAAAAACATTATGAACAAAAAATTATCAAATAAGTTATTTGTTACAAATGATTTACTTAGAGTCAAGTGATCAGACTTCTACAAAGGCAGAGGACAGATATTTTGTGTGTCTTCTGTCTTGGTTAAGGAAAAATGCTGGAAAGTTAAACTATATGCACCATTTCCAAATTCCTTCTAACCACTGATGTAGAAAAAATACCACATGCCATTCAATAAATGTGTCCTAATTTATTATTCTGAAGCTACAGAGGATTCATATTACTCTGACCACTGCACTATCAAATTAGTATTTGCACAACTATGGAGTAATTTTGGAAAAACAAGAAAATTAAAACTGCCAATTGTAAACTCAGCGGCTGTAAATCTGGATCTCTCTTCAGTAACATATTGAGCTCATTTCAACACTAAACTATTTATGAGCTCTGTCATTCTTTGGGTTATACATTTGTTTTGAAGCTTGAGATATTTATTTAGTTTTATTTAGTCCGATAATGTGATTGCGCCAAGACGGAAACAAGGCAACACAGAAGGATGTTGTTTTCACAATGAAAAGAAAGAATGTCATCATTTTTGCATTTAAGATTTGGAAAGTCAGAAATCCTACCCGTTTCTAGTTTTTTTTTCCACAATGAAAAGATGATTCATTGAAATCAGTTCAGGAACCTGATTAAAAAATATGAATTTCTCTTACTGTGGAGTATGTGCTTTATTGGTCACTTTCTTGCCTCAGCACTAAATGAACACATCAAAGCAAAAATACAAGGAATTCCTTTCTGTATTTTTAATACTAGCTGTCCTGGAGTCCATATTGTGTCAGTCCCCCATCAACCTGCTTGCTAGACCTGCCATATTTTGGGTGAGAGAATACTGAGGTCCTAACGACCTCTGATCACTGAACATTCCAAGGTGATTTTTGCATAGTAAGGCGGTTGTTTGTTGATTGTGGTGTGCTGGCAAAATTCCAGCTTGTGTAATTACATTTTGCCTTCCTGATTTCCAAGTGTACTTTCAATTAGGTACACTAATCTTCACTTCCAGCCTGATGTGTGTGTGTCTTTGTTTATAAGAGCTGTTGAACAGTTGTGTTGAATCCCAGAGGTGGCTGTATTTTACTAGATAGTGAAGTGATTCATATAAATATAAATACTTGGCACTTCCAAAAAAAAAAAAACCCCACTGTGGAAGACCTCAAAGTAATTTATAAATATTAAATAAGCCTCAATAACCCATTGGAGGTAATTAAAGATCCTTTACATAGGGTCCTTTACCTTTATCTCTAAGAACCTACCTCCAAAGGGATGGTGAAACTTACTTAATGCATATCAAAGACTTTTATACTTTTTCTTTACAGAAAAAAATCTCAATGTGCAGAGCACTGTTACTGTTTGATTGTTGTGCAATACAGAAATTGTAGGGCACATCACTCTAAAATTAGGCATTTGGACTGACCTATAGAAGGTGTAACTAGGTTATGTAGAATTGGAGCTGTGTACTCAGTACGAGTCTCTGCTCATTATTACAGCCTGACCTAGCTTTGACTGTGCACAGGCAATTAAAGAAAGAGTGAAGCCAAGCGAAAGAGGTTATAACTGTACATGGAGAAACAACCCAATTCATTACTATTTATAATATTATACGCGCAGAAAACACTATATTAAAAGAACATTATGAAGGATGTAAAGTCAAGGCCCCAAAAGTTAGGAAATGCCAGAATTGAGGTTGCCTGTGCAATGTTAATTTGGCTCTTTTGTGAAAATGCATTATGATGCAGTCTTTAATGACATGCTCATATACTATTTTTTTCTACAAGACCTCTGCCTCATTCAGTACAAAGGATAGACTGCACTCACTTAAATGAGTACCCATTCAATAATTCGATTTATCCACATTGTTCAGCATGTAGCCATATGCCACATTTATTGCAGACTGTTCAAACACTGCTTTGAAGACGGAAACATCTGTTTTCTCACGGGCTTCTCTAAGGAGTTCATCACGTGAGTAGAGTATCCAAAAGATGCTTCATAAGCATTTATGAATCTAGCCTCGCAACATCCCTGTGCAGGAGGGAAGGGATATTCCCCCCATTTTACAGACTGGTGGGACCTGATGCACAGAAAGAGTGTCAAAAATTTCCACTTATTTAGGGTGCTGTATTTCACATGCCTAAGTCCTGATTACTATGATGCGCTTAGCATCATATAACAAAGCATTACATTCAAAGCAATTGCAGCTCTGAGTGCAGGGCACTTCTTTAGATCAGACCCAAGGGTCTCAAGCTGACCACGCAAAAAATGAGGAATACGCAATTAATGACCACTTGTAAAAGGTTTTGGTGAAGTGACTTGCCATCCATCACACAGGGACTCTGCGGCAGAGGCAGGGAGAAAAACCAGTTTTCCAAGGCATTATACAACTATCCTAACTGTAAGGGACCATCTTTTCTCTTCCTGCAGTCCCTTGCCTTGCCCACTGCTAGAGCTGGATGGCAAGTAGCATTTCAGTTCATTATGTTCACAAAAAATTGTGTATTTTCAGGAAAGTTTTTTTGTCCTGAATCACAGAATTGAAATTCCACAATATTTTGTTTTCAAAACACCAAAATATTCTTGCTGTGGAAATATTTCAGTATTTCCAAAACAGAAGAGAATTCTTGAGATCCCTGCCTACCTGCCTGGTAAACTGCAGCAGAGCCAGGGACCTGAAAACCTTGGGGGCTGGGGCGCCACAACAACCTGCCTGCAATTCCACAGTCCCTATCAGCCTGCCTCATAAGCTGCTTAAAACCAGGGGAGCTGAGGATCTGGGAACAATTTTCCTACAGAAAATGGCATTTTCCAATAAAATTTAAATTTTCCCATGGAAAATTTCAGTTTTGTGGAAAGTGAATTTTCCAATGGAAAATTCCCAGCCAACTCAGTTGACTACCCATCATCCAGTTCCTGCAGTTAACAAAACAGAGATCCCACAGATGATAGACTCCTTCACTACACAACCCTGATTCATGACCAAAGCAGACCCATCTTATGCATTCAGTGAGGTCCTTTAATTATGTGATTAAAGATTATATTATAATACATGCACACCAGAGGGCCAAATTATGGTTGTACAGGCAACCATAATCCTGTCATGTCCTATCTTTTGAGAACTTGACTTTTTGCAACCTTAATAATGTTCTTTAAATACATATTTTTGATATGTATTTTCATAGCTTTTTAAAAAAGCAAACTAAAAATACAAAAGTTCCAGCATATGGCATCATGTATCGATCTGCATGGGTCATCAGCAGGGCTGAAGCCATTAGATCACCACACGGACCTCTGTTTGGACCAATGAAATAACTGGTAGCAAAAGCAGATTACTAGTTTACTAATTACAAGTGGAGCAGGACTAGAATGGAATGAGACACACTTTGAGTTTCACAAGTATTTGCAGCCAGCAGAAGAATGTCGAGACTCAGGATTTGTCTACATTACAGGTTTCAATGTATTCTACCAATGCATGTATATACACCACGGATGATTGGATGGGCTTGTACATTTTGCACTGAAGCATGTGCCACCACACCTTCATTGCTATTATCCAGTGCGCTGCTGGCTAAATTAAAGGTGCAATGGGTATATCTAACTGAGCTGCAGACTATCCCTTTGATCTCAGTATAGACATTGCCACAGGAATCTTGGGTTCTATTCCAGGTTCTGGAGGAGAGTGTTCTCTAGTGGACATAGACTAGTCTGCTCATTTCAGCCAAATTTGACCCCTTCTGTTCTTGTCCCTTCAATCTGTTCTTGTCCCACTTCTTTCTCTTTCCTACTCCTGCTTCCTGTCTAAATCTCTCTGCTTCAGTAGTCTTATCCCAGTTCCAGTCTCCTTGCCCAGTCAGTTTTGGTTCTCCTCCCACATGCCGATCTCTCTCCTCTCTTCTCCTCCCCCATTCTCCTTATCTGCTAGTCCCAATCCCCTTGGCCAGCCAATCCTGTCTGTCCCCTAGTCCATAGCTCTTAATTCAACATCAGTGTCCCATTGGCCCCAAGATCCATTGCCATCATTGGCTCCCTGTTCCAATCTTACCAGACTGCTTGTCCCAAATTACTTCTTTCCCTCTCACGTGGTCCCACTCTTGTCCCCTCTGCCTATGAATCAAATGGCTTCCTTTTCTGTGCTGCCTGGATGCCAGAGGGGATGCCACTAAGAGAGCAGGTGAGAGAGGCTCCCTGGTCTCAGAATACGTGTCTGCACCCTGGTAAAAGTAACTGGGAACAGCAAATACAGGGAAAGTCTAGTTTCTCCCTGCAGCTGTGGATTCAGTCTCTCTATGGGGATGGTGTATGTGCAATATGGTTAGCACCAGGAGCTGAAAGAAGTACAACCTTGTTCATTCAAGATGGACTCTTCCAAGGTGTTAGCTGTGACAATCTTAGAAGCCTCTACTGAGCATGTGTGAATTGTAAAGTTTCAAAGACTTGTATAACTTGGCCAGATTTGGGCAGAATTCCTTGGGCACCTCCATGACACACGCGTCATCCCCTGTCAAATTTCAAATCCCTGATCCAAAGCATGTGGGGGTGCTAGAGTGTACATACAAAAAGTTGCTGTAATTTTTTTAACATGGGTGAAATAACTTATTTTCCTGTAGCTTCATTCTTGGAAACTGCTGAACTCTTTTGGCTGAAAGTTTCCAAACAAATTCAGCCTGAGGCAGATACCCAGAATGGAAAATTTGAGCCTCAACGGTTGAAGCTTGGCAGTGTCATAATGAACTTGAAAATAGGATCTTATAAATGGGAAATATTGTGCCACCTTAATAGTAGGCAGAGCTACCAGCCCCACCTATAATAAACCAGCCAGCATAACTCAGATTCCTAGATATTTCATGGTTATTATAACTGAGTTTACTGTAACTTGTCTTATTTGTGTACATCTCGCATACCAACCTCCCAGTGTTTCATAAAAAGCTTTTTTATTTAAGCTTCTGTCCTATAAATTTTCCATGATTTCCTGCACTTTCTCCTTGGTTGTTCCTGTCTGCCAGTGGTTTTCATGTAGACGAGAGAACCCCCAACCCCCCCACCCACGCCCAATTGTTGCTCTTGGAGAAGATGGCATTGAGAAAAAGATAAGTTTACCTATTCCAGTTCCTCTGCCCCAAGGAGGCTGCTTTGTGCTATTTGTGGTAATAATGGCTATAAATCTAGTCTGAGTGTCCAGCTGAGGATTTCCATGGTGTAGCCAATGTAACCTCTAGAGGTGTTTGCTGCTAGCATTTTTCTCTGGTGATGAGTTTACTAAATTAAATCAGAAATAAAGCTGTCAGCTGAAATATAGAGTGCGTGTTCTGAAACAAGTTCATGATTACTCAGAACAAATCCCGGGCCCAAATACAAAAGGAACTATGCACCAGCAGTAATAGTGGAGGGCTGTAACTTGACTCATATTAGTGCTGCCCTTAAAGCATCTGAAGGAAATAATCAAGAATGTTTTATTAAGTGTGAAACTCCAGCATGTAAATGTTGTATGTTTAATTGTCTAGAAAAATTTATCCAGAATATGGAAGGAATGAAGCTTGAGGTACATTGTGGGCCCTGATTCTGACCCCTCCACTCACACTGACTAGCACCTTGTTTCACAAATATTCTAACTGACGTCTGAAGTAAAGTATTACTTGGTGAGAGAACTGGTAGGAATTAAGCCCCAAATGGCTAATACCATAGAACTACAACTGTGCACTACAGCTGAGCTCTCACAAGACTAATGTGTGTTCAGACACTGAATTCAAACGATTGTCCTGACTCTCTTATGCTCTTCAGCATTCAGAAAAACATAATTAAGCATCCAGAAAAATATATTTAAAGCCTTCAAGCACTTTAAGATGTTGATTTTGCTCAGTTGTTGATTTTTATTTCCTTGCTCTTTAAGGTTTCTATGAGCCATTGCTGTACCTCTGTTCTGCTAAGGACAGATTTTGTGAGGATTGCCTCAGAGATGCCTCTCCTGTCATAACCCACTCCATCTAGCTCCATGCCCACACTACTTTTTAATATCTTGCAAGACAGGAAGTAAATAATACTGTATGACAGCTAAGGAAATTTTAGGCAGGCGGAATGGCCAAAATTTAAAAATCAAGAGCCCTAAAATAAGGCTCCCAAATCCATATTTAGGAACCTGGCTGATTTTTCTGAAGTGCAGATATTAGTGGGAGGTTTTGGGTGCTCAGCACTTTTGACAATCATGAGCTGACTAAAAATGTCCTTTAGGCTTCTATTTTTGAAAATCTTGACCCAGGTGACCTGGATTCTGGACTCTGCCGCTGCGCTTGCACTTTTGTAAAAGCACTTACAAATCTAGATGAAAAGCACTGTATTACTAATGATAGTTATTAATTATTCTGTAGCAAACGTGGATTTTATAAAGATTTTATAAACAATGTTGAGATCTTTGGATGAACGGCAGTATGTAAAGTTAGTGCAAAATGTCACCATTATTACAGTAAACATCCATGTCTTATTCTTTCTCTTCTGATACAATGGACATTTCCATAGCTATAGTTTTGCTTGATATTCAACAGGTGTTAGGACATCATTTGGGCCTTGATATTTTTTCACCATTACTTCCTGATCTCTTTTGTTTATAAACCAAAAATAAAAAATGAACATAATGTCACTGAAAAAAATTGCATTTGTCTTGTAAATTGGTGGAACTTCAGATGAACGTAGAAAAACTTTCTGAAATATTACTTCCTTGAAGGCGGTGACAGATTTCATGGCTTAAAAACAAATACAACTTGTACAACTTGCTTTTTAATGTTGCAGTCACTTCCCTAATTAGACTGGTTATTCATTTCTTTTCCATTTTTAGGTCTTTGGCCTAATTCCAAGGGATGCTGAGCGCCCACTCTTTACAAGGAACTACTTAGAAGTTGTGAATCTCAATACCTCTCAAAATTAGGCCTCTATGTAGAGCTCAAGGCACTTGCTATGGTTATGGTTCTGCTGTGAGTGAATATGCTGCATTGTCATGTGTTTTTTAAATTGACAGTCTGAGCTATCTTTGACTCTTGACCCTGTGAATCCTGCCTCTCTTTAATACATGTTGCTATATTGCTGGCCACACACCTAAAGCAGAATAACAATGGGTGAAGGCTTCAAGAGAAGGCTAAACTCACTGGTTCAAACTCAGAACTGGTGCACTTCCACTGCACTGGGCCCACCATAACTTTGCATTATAGCTGAGTGACAAGTTGTAAAATGAGATAATAGTGTTTCCGTATCTCATCCATTTATCTCAATGGATAAATACATTATAGACTCTGAGGTGCTCAGGCACAATGGTAATTGGACAATTTAAGTACCGAAGGTAGATGGTTAGAATTTCCCAAAATGAACATTCTGATCTATTATGGAAGCCCAGCCTGGAGCAAAGGTTAGCTATGGATTTGAACTTCCCCAGCAGTTTGGAGTTCTGGGATCCTAAAATTTGGTTCAAGCTCATTGCTGCTTTTGAAGAACTTGGGGCATGTCTTCACTGACAGAAGTAAATTCGCCACCGTCAGTTTGAGCTTCCTGATAGACTGATTCGGTCTGTGAAGATCTGCTCAGAAGTTGGTCCTGCAATATCACCCTGGCAATTGGGTAATGCTGGTTCAAAGGGAGGCATCTCCCTTCAAACCAGCACAGTGTGTGTGCAGGGAATGGAGAAGCCGAATGAAGAGAGACGCAAGTTATTTTAGGTAACTTATGTATATACATTCGACTGCCGCCGAAAAGGACAGGCAGTATAGACCAGTCATTGGTCTAAGTTTTGAGGCTGGAGGAAAAGATGAAACCAAGTGAATTGTGCACGGTTTCAGGTTCCACTACAAACATTTCTCACAGCTCTTGCTATGATCTCCATACATTATTGCAGTTGAGATGTGTTTCCACCAGGAGTGTCACTGGCAAGGGGCACACGGGCCACGAGACCCGAGAGTTCCCAGCCACTGCCCTGAATCACAGCCCTGGCCTGCCTGGAACAGTGAGAGGAGCTGCCGATGTAGTGCCGAATAACACCGGCCCTGCAGCAAAAGGAGCTGCTGGCTCCTTTCCCCGGCCTGTAGCACGTTGCTAGAGCAGAAGAGGAGGGGGGAAATTTTAATCCCTCCCTCTTCTCTGGCTCAGGCTGCATAGTTGGAGGTGGTGGCAGCTCCTTTGGAGTAAGGCTGGGCCCTGCTGGGTAAGAGGGAGGGAAGGAGGGTAGGTGGCCTGGTGAGAGGGGGTTCTGGTGGAGCTGGGGCAGAGCCAGGCCACCATGGGGCTCCAGGAGGGGGCCACAGTGTGGGCTGCAGGGGCTGGAGCTGCCGTGGGGGTGGGCCGGAGCCAGGCTGCGGCATGGGGCTGTGAGGGGGATACAGATGGAGGGACTGAAGCTAGAGCATGGAGAGTAACTGGGGGGGTTGGAACTGGGCCGCTGGGGGTGTCGGTGGCAGGTGTGGGTCACTGGACCTGATGGTGTGGTGTGCCAGGGAGGGGCCGGGAGCAGGGCCTGTGCTCCGAATATTTTTTTTTTTTTTTTTTTTTAAGAGAGTAGCACTCCTGGTTTCCACGGTATCTCTGGAAACCACAAGATGAACTAACTGTCCTCTCAACTATTACATTTCTTTCTAGGTAACAGCCACCCAGATAAAGATACAAGGAAAATTTTAGTTTAAAAATTGTCCCTTTTATTTTGTGTGTAACTATAGATAATTTTGGAATTCAGGTTTAAAAACAATCAGTCTTTATGCAATACCAATGAGGGCAGTTAAGGGTTAATGCTATTTTTTAAAATTAGAATTTATATGTTAGTCAGGGAGGGAACTAGAGGTTTTTGCATAATATTCTAAATTAATTTTTCTACAGAGTTTAAAAAACATGACATCTTCAATGCATGTTCCGTCATGTCACTTCAGTGGGGATGAAATTTACTCCGGTGCAGCGGGCCAGTGCTTCAATCTTCAGAATAAGGCTTCTTCTTAAGTAGAGTCCCTATGGCTGCGTCTACACTGGTAAATTAAGTTGACTTAAGCTTGCTTAAGTCGACTTAATTTACCCTGCGTCTACACTACAGTTTCCTTAAGTCGACTTAAGCAGCTTGCTTAAATCGACTTAAGGAAATTAAAGTCAATTTAATTAAAATTAAGTCGACTTTATAACACCACCTTTGGATTAGACCTAAAGCTTAAATCAACTCCCTAGAGTCGACTTAAGCCAGTGTAGATGTGGGGTAGCCCTAAATTGACTTAGGGCTACCCCAAGACTACACCAATGCCCTCCCTGCCGGAGGAGGGGGCACAGGGGGAGCCTGGCATGCCCCCCACGGGGCAGAGCCCTGCCCACCCTGCCCCTATGCCCTGCCAGGGTCCGTGATCCCCTTTGCCCCATTGTACCTAGGTACAATGGGGCAAAGGCTGAGCCCCCTGGCATTGGGCAAGGGGTGCCCCCCCTGCCCCTGTTGACCTCCCCTATGGCCCCCTAAGCCCCTAGAAGTCAACTTAGGCATCCAGTGTGGATGCTCTAATTCGATTTGGCAAGGTGCACTTTAAGTCAACTTTATTTTTAAGTGTAGACACACTAAGTCGACTTAGTTTAAGTTGACTTAAATTAAGAAGCGTAGACATAGCCTATGGGTGCTCTGCTTCAAGTGCGCATATGTATCTTGAGCCCTTGATTTATTAAGTATTTCGTAAACCTCTAACTCCAAGTTAGAACCCTACTCCGAATTAGAACCTGAACCTTGTACTTAGATGTCTCCCAAAATCTCCATTTGAATGAGATTACAATCTCTTCTTTATTTAATTTTTACAGACAGCCTTTTTATTAGCTACCATGTCAGAGAAATTGGATCCTTGGTGGCAGAACCCCCACTTCATAGTGTTCTTCAAGGATAAGTTCTCTTTACACCCACAGTCTAATTTTTTTCCTCAGGCATTACTGGATTTTCATCTTAACCAGTCCATTCATCTACTTGTGGTCTTTTCTAAACCATATAAGCTCAACAAGAGACTTCTTTATACATCTTAGATATTGGACAGGCAATGGGCTTCTACCAATATAGGACCAAACAATTTCACTTAGACTGTTCCTTTCAGTGAAGTTGGTGCTCAGCCCTCTCCTGCCCCTAAAAGGTGATAACACATTCTAACAGATCACAAGCAACCTACAGTAGAACTCAAAAATGTTCCAGTATCTGATATGTAGACATGAGCTTCAGAGTATATATTTTCTAATCACCATGCCTTGATGTATTCCTCCATTTCAGGTATGGCATGGGATAATGTGGTCCTATCTTCAATTCTGAACTCAGTTCTGAAGTTCCCTCCTCCCTGTGCGGAGACTACTTGGTAGTCATCTGAAAAATTGAGATAAAGCAGGGAAAGTAATGTAATGTTTCCACTTTTCCATCTCAACTTGCTTCTGCGTCCACACCAAGGGCGTAGCTACACGTGGGCCCATATGGGCCTACATCTACCCACTTGGCCAACGGGCCCGCCCACCACACCCACTGGAGCGCCTAGCAGCGGCATGAACTTCTCTACCACCGTGGTGGGGTAGCCAGCAGTGGGCGGATGCAGCTGTGAATGGCAGCACTGTGGGCATATGGACAGGGGTGGGGTGCTCTCATGCCCGCACTGCCTTGCAATAGCTCCAGCCACCCCAGCCTCGAAACGGCAGGGGCCAGCCTCTCACTGCCTCTTCCCCTCCCTCCTCACAATGCCCCAGATGGCTAGTAACTGGAGCATCATCAGGAAGCTTCCAGTCACATGACTGGGAGCAAAACTGGCTGTGCCCATCCTGGAGACTCAGGGGCGTGGACAGAAAATGAGGGCTGGCTACATCCCTGCTCCACACTGCATATGAAAACACCTCTCTGAGAATGACCAAGAGAGAATTCCACCCCCCTTTAGGGCAGAAAGTAGCTACAGTAAAGGCTAGCCAATATCGTCTGGCCATACCTGCAATTTCCTTTATAGGATAAGCTCAAACATCACTACCAGTAAGTTTCCCATTATCTTACATAATTCAGTAGTGAGCCTTCCTCTAGCTGAGCCTCTAAGAGCTGCATTTAACTCATCTTAGCTGGAGACAGATATTTTCACATTGCATGTCATCATCATGCAAATAGACGTATTTCATATTTTATGCATTTTGAAACCTTTTAGTGCTATAATAACTTCACACACAGTGAATGAACATAGGTGTACAATTCCAAGTGTATCTGGAGTTGAACAGGCTCATCTTAACTAATATATTTTTCATTTTCATTCTGCTCACTTTAGGGAACTCATTTCTCTGCTTTAGTGCTCGGTAGTAGATAAATTCCAAAGGGGTAGCCGTGTTAGTCTATTGTAGAAAAACAACAGAGTCCTGTGGCACTTTTAAAGACTAACAGATTTATTTATCGCATGAGCTTTCGTGGGAGAAAATCCCACTTCGTCGGACACTTTGAAGGTGGGAAACTTACAGAATGGGAGAAAATTAAATGCAGGGGAGTGTATGACATAAGATCAGGTCAGGCTGTAACAGGAAATCAAAATAGGTGTTGGTGGGCGTGGTCCTGCTTTTTAGCAGGGGGTTGGACTAGATGACCTTGTGGGGTCCCTTCCAACCCTATTGTTCTATGATTCCATGATTGAAACACTAGGGAACAGCACATAGAGGAAGGTGAGGTCAAATCACCTGTTGTAATGAGAGAAAAATCCATAGGCCCTGTTTAACCCCAAGGCAACTGAGTCAAATTTGCATACAAGTTCGAGTTCTGCAGTTTCTCTTTGAAGCTGTGATTTGTTATTCATCTGTTTCAACACAGCTATTAACAAGTCGTCAATGGAGTGAGCAGACAGATTGAAGCCAGCTTTGTGTCCATTTATTCTTTGGCGCAGAGACTGTCCTGTTTCTCCAATATATAAGGCAGAGGGGCATTTTCGGCACATGATGGCATAAATCACATTGGTGGATGAGCAGGTGAATGAGCCCTTGATGGAGTAGGTGGCTTGATTAGGTCCTGTGATGGTGTCTTCAGTGTAGATATGAGGGCAAAGTTGGCAGCGTGGTTTGCTGCAGGGATATGTTCCTGCCTTAGTGTTTCTGTTGTATGATCTGTAGTTGCTGGTGAGTATCCGTTTAAGGTTGAGGGGCTGTCTGTAAGCAAGGAGGGGTCTGTCTCCCAAGGCTTGAGAGAGTGAAGGATCATCTTGTAGAATAGGCTGTAGATCTTTGATGATGTGTTGAAGAGGTCTGACTTGGGGGTTGTAGGTGGTGACCAGTGGCGTTCTGTTGTTTTTTTCGTGGGCTTCTCCTGCAGTAGTTGACTTCTGGGTATCCGTTTGGCTCTGTCAATTTGTTTCCTCACTTCTGCGGGTGGGTACTGTAGTTATAAGAATGCTTGGTAGAGATCCTGAAGGTGTCTGTCTCTCTCTAAAGGATCAGAGCAAATGCGATTATATCTTAGGGCTTGACTGTACACAATGGATCGTGTGGTCTGTCGAGGATGAAAGCTCGAGGGATGTAGGTAACTATAGCGATCAGTAGGTTTGCGGTATAGCGTGGTCTTTATGTGCCCATCACTAATTTGCACTGTAGTGTCCAGAAAGTGGATCTCTTGTGTGGAGTATTCCAGTCTAAGTTTGATTGTGGAGTGGAAATTGTTGAAATCTCTATGGAAATCTTCAAGGGCATCTTTACCATGGGTCCAGATGATGAAGATGTCATCACCATAGCATAAGTAAAGTAGAGGTGCTTTGGGATGAGACGTGAGGAAACATTGTTCTAAAGTGGCCATAAAGATGTTGGCATATTGTGGGGCCATGCGGGTACCCATAGCAGTGCCACTGAGTTGAAGGTATAAATTATCTTCAAATCTGAAATGGTTGTGGGTGAATACAAAGTCACAGAGGTGAGCCACAAGTCTAGCTGTGGCATCATCTTGGATAGTGCATCTTGCAAAGACACCTGCTCAGTGTGGTGAATGAACTGCACTTGCTGTACCCTGCTGCTCCATTGATCTTAACTTGTTCCACTGAATCGCAAGGCTACAAATTGTATGCTACTCTTACATCAGTTTGTGTGTGCAGTTGTGGGAAGGAACGGGGTTAATTCTTTTTGCAGCACCATAATATTACAAGAAGATTATTTCAGTTCTGATGCCACACTTTCCAGAGGGGTGTCTGGGTTAGTCTGTGTACAGCAAAAACAATGAGAGTCCTGTGGCACCTTAAAGATTAACAAATTTCTTCAGGGGTAAGCTTTTGTGGGCTCTGCTGCATCTGATGAAGTGGGTTGGAACCCATGAAAGCTTTTGCCTGAAGAAATTTGTTAGTCTTTAAGGTGCCACAGGACTCTCATTGTGATTCCTCACTGTTTCTGCCATATGTTTGGTTTCTCAGGCTAAAATTTGCTGCAGCAGACTCAGCACCATAGCCAGTAGCTATTTAGTTCATCAATGTATATATATGTACATAAAAATAATATAAAAAGCAAGTTTTAGAGAACAGACGACCTTAAAACCAGCACACTAAAAGGGACAAAACAAGTACAGAAGTAATTCAGATTGGTCAGACTTCTTGTACGAGGCATTTTAAGCACCATGAATGCATTCGTTTGCAAAAGGTTGGGTGGCCATTATACATGCTACACTGGCCAGCTGACCTTTTGCAAACAAATGCATTCGTGGTGCTTAAAATGCCTCGTACAAGAAGTCTGATCCATCTGAATTACTTCTGTACTTGTTTTTCCCCTTTAGTGCGCTTGTTTTAAGGTCGTCTGTTCTAAAGAACTTGCTTTTTTATATTATTTTTCAATCAAGACTAAAGTAAATCAAATCAAAGCCTATGAACAGCAGCTTTTCAATCCCAGGTGACACTGAAACCTGTGACTGCTGGGTTCCCAGGCTGCTGCCCTAACCCCGGTACAACAGTTTTGTGCTGGGTGCAGGTTGCAATTGAAACCTATAAACATTACGCCATCTGCTGGAGAAAGGTGGTAAAGCACAGGGCATACAGACATACAGACAAAGCGAAGTTAATATAAAGATCGTCTAAAAATAAGAGCAAAATCCCTTAAGGTATAATAACATTTTGAGCATTAGAACAGTGACTGACTCTTTCATTGACTATTAATTTACTGTCACTTGGCAAAGGCACATACCAAACTGTGTGAATGGCAGCGCAAGCCATTGACTATAATATAGAGTCTGCAATATATTTCTATGAGCTCTTCACATAGTGAGTGCTAGGGTAGTTCTCTATCACACTTTTCCCAGATATCAGGGAATAGCACCGCCATGGCTTTCAGGAGCTGTGAATTGCCCTTTGCCAAATGCCTGTTTCGTTTACCTTTCAGGATGAATCCACTTTTAATCTGCATGTGGTAAGTGCTAGCGATTTTAATGTCCAATCTGTAATATTTATTATGACCTTGAAATACTATTTCAAAACTAGAAGGTGATGGTCCAATTAAGAGCCAGAATCTCCCTTCTGTTAAACCTGAACAATGCCTTAGAATCAGTGATGTGACTGGATGTGACTAAGCGAAGAATTACACCTGATATTCTTACACAGCAGGATGGTTGCAAATTTCAAGTCCTTCAGACGATTCATGCTATTATCTGAAAGGCAAATAAAGAGGAGCGGTCATAACTGAGCCTTAAATTAAAAATTGATAGACCACAAAATGCAGAGAGTGGAAGTCTAGCAAGGGGTTATAAAGTCTGTTGGTCTCACTAGCAGTCCCCCTCCCAATTCACTCATACTTTCTGTCCATCATGCACTGGATTGCAGCAGCTTGAAGGATCATCTAGGACAGCCTTGTCTCTTTTGCTCTTTATTCAAGAAAGGTGTTATGAAGGACCCACATGGGCAAAGTGGAGTCCAAATAACCATGTTTACTAACTATAGGTACGTCTACACTGGCAAGTTAGGTTGACTTAAGGAGGCTTAAGTCGACCTAAACAAAGCCACATCCACACTGGGCTGTTATTAAGTCGACTTAAACATTTCCTTAAATTAACTTAACAGATTAAGTTGACTTAATAACACCTCCTCTGAGGTCGACTTAAGGCTTAAGTCGACTTCTTACGTCGACTTAGGCAGATGTGGACATCCTAAGTCGACTTATTCCATAAGTCAAGCTAGGGCTGGGGACAAGGGAGCCGCACGCAGCTCCCTTTTGCCAGGAAGCCATGTATGGTTCCCTTGTCCCTGGGGGGAGCAGCGGCTCCCTTTTGGGCAGGGAGCTGCGGCTTCCTGGCAAGAAAGGAGCCGCACTCCCTTCTCCCTGGGAATCCTCAGGTCCTGGGGAGAAGGGAGCATGGCTACCTTCTTGCCAAGACCTGAGGCTTCCCGGGAAGGAGGGGGGCCGTGGTTCCCAGGGACAAAGGTAGCCCCAGCTCCCCAGGAAGCAGGGAGCCACGGCTCTCCTGCTCCCTGCTTGCTGAGGAGCTGGGGCTCCCCCTGTCCTTGGGGAGTCACGCGTGGCTCCCTTCTCACCGGGACCTGCGGCTTCCCTTGTCCCACGGCTCCCCTAGCCAGTCGACTTAGAGTCTAAGTGACTTAACAGAGTCAACTTAGGCTTTCTAGTGTAGACATAGCTTATGTGCCACATGCAAGCCTACCTACAGCGACACATTGCTGTTCTAGCACTTCTGGCAGTTTCTGAAACATATGAGACAGCAAAACCCACAACTATTTAAAGGAATACCAGCCAAATTCTAGACAGGACAATACTTCTGTCTGTAACAGCCAAATGGCCAGCCAAGGATGCAGAAGAGCAATTCCATCCAGACTACAGCTCCTTTTTGGTAACCGTATTCTCCTTCCTCACTATGCTGACAGCAAAGAAGGTTTTGTAGCGCACATGATTGTATGCCTCATCAGGATCACACTTGTACTGAGGTGAACCCACCTGGCAGTTTAGCAGATATTTGTGCCCTCAGTCTGTTAGCAATGTAGTACAATATGGGCCGGGAAGCAGGCCTTGTGCATTAGAAACTGAGACCACAATTTAGGGCCTGATCCAATATTCAAAGTCAGACAGCTTTTCCACTGACATCATTGGGCTTTGGTCAGGCCCTTAGTGATAATTTAATCACAGTATTAGTTAATTAAAATTAAACTTTACTCTGTGATTGAGTAGGAGTTTCTTTATGATTGTAGTACAGAGAAGGGCAAGTTACAATATTTAATTATAATCCTATCATGTCAATTATTTATGTGTTGGATCCCACAACCTTTGCTCATGACAGTGATGCTGTTGACTATAATGACTGCGTATCTTTTTAAATTCTGCAAACTGTGTTTTATATTGTAATACCGGTGAACATCGGTAGTCATTGCTGCATCCTATCTCTTGTTGAAGACTAATAGTTTACAATGACATATTGTAAATGTGATTAATTCATAACTGAGGCTTGATCTTTATTATGTACTATAAAAAGATATGTGTTTCCTTGTCAAAGAACCCATGGCTTTGAAACAAGTAAACCTCTTGGTTTTTTTCAGACTCTGAGGTGTATTTGAAAGAAATTCTTGTAACAGTAAAAATGGCATATGAGTTACCTGTTTTTATATACATTGATCATCCTTTTGCTGGTTAGTTCCCTGGAAAACTTCTGTAACACACTCCATTTCAGTAAACATAATCTGATAATATTGCATAACTTAAAATTTAGACAAAAGTAGGGTAGGCACTCACATTGGTCATCATTCTATTTCAGTAGCAAGATCTACAAACGACTAAAATATTGGATTGCGCATGTGTATACTGTGGACTGGAAAACCATCTCCCTCACCCCCTCTAAAGTCTGAAATATGCTAGTATTGGGTGCAGCACAGTACAAAAGAGTAGACTGTGAGTACAATTAATTCAATTTATGTGGAAAGGTTACAAGACTGGTCTTATGATTCAATGTGATCTTATAAGTCCTCCCCTCCCTTCTCATTCCTGTGCCCTTTTAAACATTTAATTTTCACTGAAGTCGATGGAAGTTCTGCCTTAGGTGGGAACTGCAGGATCCAGCTCAAGAAATGGATAAAAGAGAGATACCTAGAGGACTAAATTCATCTTTAGTATTACTCTGTTGACTTCAGTTAATATTGATAATGGGGGAGTGTAATCCAGAAACTAGGAAGTATGAGACAAAAAGGACAGAGCTACTTCCCAAAAGGTAATAAACTCAAAATATGTTACTAGGAATGTTTATAGAAGCCAAGAATATAAATGAGTTCTCAAGAATCAAATCACCTAGATTTTTTTCTAGAGAAGGGGAGAGAATTGAAGTTTGAAAGGCTAATTAAAGATTAGGTTTTTTTACTTCCATTATTGTAGGGGGGGCTGGTAGCACTTCTTTATTTAGGTTGCCTGACACTTCTCAATTATAAGTTCCAAAGGGGTGGCCATGTTAGTCTAGTCCAGCAAAACAAACAAGGAGTCTGGTGGCACTTTTAAAGACTAACAAATTTATTAATCACATGAGCTTCATCTGACGAAGTGGGATTTTCTCCCACGAAAGCTCATGCGATTAATAAATTTGTTAGTCTTTAAAAGTGCCACCAAACTCCTTGGTTCTCAATTATAAGAACCTGTTTTCAGTTGTTTATAACTTTGCCAAACTTTAACCATTTTCCATGTAACATATCTGGCTCAGGCTGAATTTTACTGAAAAATTTTGGCCATTTACAAGAACAAGGCTAAAGGAAAATATGTTAATTTGGCCATGTTAAAAAAAATTCTGGCAACCTTTTCCTGGAACAGCTCTAATGTTCACATACTTTTGGAGTAGAGACTTGTAAATTTGATACAGGGTGACCTTTATGTCAGGGGTATTCCTTTTGCTATTCCCTTTAAAATTGGCTCAAATTTGGCCAAGTTACAAGCCTTTGAAAAGAGCAGTTTGCAAATATGAAGCAAAGACATCAGCAATAAATTCCAAAGGATGAGCAGGACTTTCTCTACAGTTGCCACTCCAGGATGCTGAAGACTTTGCCAGGTCTGGACACAGAAACTGGGAGCAGAGACACTCTTTTCTTCTGTCAGTGACCCCTCTCCTGGACTCACTCGCAGACAAAATGGAGGAGGAAGTGGAGAATAGGCAGGGCCGGATTAAGGGACCCACTGACACCAGGCTGCCCACCAGTGGGGGCCCCCCTCAACCTGGAGCCCCCTGGCCTGGGGCACCAACCCCTCACCACCATGGGTTCCCTTGCTTGGGGCCCCAGCCCCCCACCATGGCAGCCTGTCAGGGGGCCAGTGCTGGGGGGGGCCCTGGGACCAGAGGCCATTCTCAACTAGCCCTGGTCTGGCTGGTCGGCCCCCTGGGGTGGGATGCAGTGTGTCTTCTGGTACAGCCCACCAGGGCTCACAGACTGAACAGCTAATCAATATATTATTGTCCCATTGACTGAACAGCTAATCAATATATTATATTATTGACTCATTGTTAAGTATCTAGCTCTAGGCCTTATTTACTGCACACTAATCAAATCCTAATCTGCAGACAGAGCTATGAATTTTGTCATAGACTTTCTAATGGTGCTCATCACTAGAGTATCCAAGTGCTTTACAAATATTAATTAATTAATTTTCACAACAGCAGCTCCATTTCTCTCTCTTTGCACCCCAGTCTGAAACCTTCCCAATGAGTCTCATGGAAACTAAACATCTCCACAACACATTTTGGCTTCAACGAATAGCATACTTGCTGAAATTTCATTTTGACAAATATGTTCTGAGCAGCTCTAGTCATGACCAATGTAAGGGGCAAAGAATATGGCCGCCTTCAGAGATGGACACAGAGGGCAGGCTAATTCTCCGCAGGGGGGCAGGAACAGCAACTCCAATGCCACTTGACAGGAAGCCGAGGGGTGGAGCAGGGAAGAGAGGTACCAAAGGGCAGCCCTCTTCCTCAGTTAGGGCACAGAGAAAGGACTTCTCGGCCTTGCCCCAGGGTCTCAAGCCCCGCCAAACTTGCAAGGAGGCCTGGCCGGAACGCCGTACAGCCTGGGGCCCACAGGACCACCCTAACTGGTCAGTGACCAGCGTGTTGGAGGGGAGGCCAGACCCCTGTGACCAGGTGGGGCAGCATTCTGCTGAAGACCCAGAGACCCAGCACGCTGACCGGCCCCTGCAACCTGAAGGAACTGCCTTCCGCGTAGGACCTGGAGGAACAAGTAACCCTGGAGCTCTGGGGGCTGGACCCGCCAGACGGATCATGTGACCTGGAGGAGCTGCCCTCCACGGATGACCCCGAGATGCTGCCTGACCTGCCACTGCCAGATGAAGCCGATGGACTCTGAAGCATCCCGATGGCCGAGTACCCGGGTGTCCCATAGGTGCTCCGAGCCAGGTACCCTGGGAAGAAGGGGAAGGGGAAGGAACCACCCAGCACAAGTGGCCGCTCAACCGGCTTTTGAGCAGCTGGCAGCTAGGGCAGCATGTTTTGGTGGGAGCCCCGCTGCCCCATGCCAGGGCATCCCATCGCTTCCTGGAGTGCCTAAACCATCCTGCTGTAGCCCCTGAGGTTTGCGAGCGGTGTTCCTGCCCCTGTCTGACCCAGTTACCCATCCCAGACTGTTATTGACCTTCTGTGCTGCCTGCCCCGTCCTGCCTGAGGGCTGGTAGGCCTGTTGTTTATAGAAACTCGCCTTCCCCCGGGCTAGAGACTGCTACCTGCCCCGTTCTGCCTGAGGGTTGGGAGGTGTCTTGTTCACAACTAACAACACACTGCACCACCTTTGGGTAGGGGAATGTTTGTCTAAGGAAACCAGGAAAAATCTTCACTGAAATCTGTGAGGCAGATTCTCATTCTTGGTTGCACTTTGCCCAAATGGTTTCAATTTACAGGATTCTTTTGGACCCCCCAAGCAAATTTTAAGCTACCCTCCTTGGAGTTAATTCGCTTCCCTGTCAAGTGCAGCTACTTCTGGACTGATGCTAACTGGCTTCCCCTGTGCCTGCAGGTGGCCTTGTTTATTAACTTCTTGAAGAATAAATGATAGAATTGTCTGTTGGAACTGAACTTATTTTTCCAGGAGAAGATGCTTCACACCTGTGAGTAAGGCCAATAATCCATTCCCTCTAGCTAAATAAAGACAATGATATAACTTTCCCACTCCTTAAAGAGTATAATTGCAGTTATACTTCAACCTGAATAAAAGGTATTGTTGAGGGTTTCCACACATAACTCTTCTCTATTGGCTTACCCAGCTGTTGCTGATCCAATGTTGGGAGTAGCAACATTCCGAGGAAACATCCTATTTATCATGAGAACAAAGAGTTATAATCTTTCAGTTTGGGAGGCACCATTTTCTTCCTCTTAGACTGAAATATTGCTTATTTTATCTGAACATGTTGCCAGTTCCTTGTCAAAGGGTGTTGCTGAAAGTTCTGAATCACCTGACAAAGGCAAACACTACATGAAAAGGTGTGGGCATTAAAATATCTCATTGACCTTTTTGTCATTTGGAAAACAAAATAACATTATAATATAAATCAAAAGGAATTACATAACAGGTGAGCTTCTTGTAACATGGTATTCATACATCATCTCTCCATGCTCACTGCAGCTCTGGTTTTGTGAGAGTTCTTGCTTCTCGTCTTTCCTCTCAGACTTCCTGATCCCACGGTGAAATCTTTGTGTTTTACTACAATCTGACCCAGCTTGGCTACATGCCAATTAGAACTATATTGCCATAATGGACCCAGTGACATTCCCACACAACTAGATGACTCTGTAGCTTGGTCAGTGAGAAAAGAAACTTGATGGGCTTCTGCTGTCAAACATTTATTAGAGTCCATACTGTACATACTCATAACATTGTATTTGGCAAAGAGAAATCCCTGATTGCCTATGAATGGACTTTATATGATTCCTTAAATAGCAAACATCATAAAAGAGCAGGGACCTCCACTTTTGTCCTTGAAGAATTTGAATATAGCTGCACAGGTAGATTTTATTTATTTTTCAGTTTATTAAATATAATTCTCTACACCTCTAGCTTTATGTACAAAACTATAAAACGACATAAAATAACTATAAAGCGACATAAATCTAAAAAGACAGTCAAGCTAAAAACAAAAAAAAATCCCAGGAACATATTCAAGATCAAGCCTAAGATTCTTATTCAGTTTTGTCTCTGTTGTTGTTCAGGCAAACTATTGAAACCAATGAGGACCGCAGTTGTCTTTGTGGGCTGATTCATCTGCTGTTGAAGTCAATGGAAAGACTGTCATTGAGTTGATGCAGACTCGTAGGGCTATCGTTCCACTAGTATGTTGAGTAGTATCTAACTCTGAAAGTAGCCCTATTAATGTACTCAGTTTTGCCTGCCCAAAGACTGAAGGGTCTAGACTTTTCTATGTGACCCAGAATCCTTGTGTAAAATTACCTCTCAGAACACTCCACTGCCATTTTTGAACGGTTTGTTTTAATAGCACAGAGGTTTATACAAAATAATGGAAAGTATGAGTATCAGCCTCAGTGTGCAAAACACATTTGTCGTTGGTTCTCAACAAAAGTTGACAACTTAAGACAGGGCAAATAATGTGATACCTTTTATTGTACCAAGAATAATTCACATAATCTTTACACAATAATATATCCCGAAGAAGGGACTTTGTGGCCTCAAAGCTTGTGTATTCTAAATTATTCTTGTTCCAGTAAAAAGTATTACATTATCTACCTTGTCTACTTAAACATATGTTCAAAGTGATGAATTAGTCTTTATTTTTAGTTCATTTTATTGTGTTATTATCTCATGGCTCATTTAACTTACGCAACTATTTTCTGAGTTATAAACATGTGTTCTTTATATGCCAAATTGAAGTATGATCCTTTGCTCTGCAAGCTGGCATGGACCACCCTCTGATAAGCCTGGATGCTTGGGCTTAATGCAGAGAACAGGATTTAGCCAATACTGTGCATATTTAATTTTCCTGGTGCTTACCTCAGTGACAGATGGTTATATGGAGCATGTATGTGTATAGAATCCTCTCTTTTTCCAATTAGTGGTTCCTCATTTAAGTTTTCAAAAGAGTGCCATAAAAATTCCAGCTGTAAATTTTGCACCCATGTTGAAACTGTGTGTTGATAATAGTTGATAAATTGAATGTTGATAATAGCACCTAAAAAGGCTAAGATGAAGTACAAATAAATTAGAAGCTCCTGCTCCAAAATGTTTGCAATCTAAATGGGTACAAATGGATGAAGGATGTGGGGAAAGGGATACTATTTAAGTAAAGTGGACAGGGTGGTGATTGGCCCCCCTATCTTGTTACTTCTATATCACATGTATATAAACATTGCATTTATATTACAGACAAACTTGGTTTGGGTTTTTTGTGGGGATGAAAGTGGAGGAAAAAAAAGGTCATTGGTGTAAGGATGGGGCATATGTAAAGGGGAAACTGTGAGAAAGTGAGAAATGGGAGACGAGGAGAAAGAGAACCATAATGGGCAGGGAGAGTGGGCAACTGAAGGGTTGCTGTGATAGGAGAAAAGTCAATGGCAATGCAGAAAATGAAGGGGAAACAATTCAGAGCTCTTGTTTCTGAACTGAGTGGATAATTCAGTCAGGAGTTTGTGAAGGCGCCTCCTAATTGCTGCTGGTGATTTAGAGAGTGCAAGAGAAGGCTTCTATGAACATATTTCAGGTAGATCCCTCAGAGACCAATGGAAGATGGAAAGTGTTAGACAGTCATAATTTACATTAACTATCCTTAACTGCCTTTGACACTGGCTGTTGTTGGGAAAGTACTAATCAGGTCATTAGAAGTACACTTACTCAGTTTTGTTCCTTCAGTTCATTTTGTGGATGCAAATTTTAGTGGGGCAAATTGAGCCAATAGAAAAGGAGCCTGAGTCAATACTCTAGGAAGCTTTGTGTTGGAATTAGAACTGAAGAGCAATGTTCACCACTGGGGTTAAGACTTGTGAATAGACCTGCCCCTAGACATAAGGAAAAAGGTTGTTCTGATATTGATTATATTATCCCTGCAAGCAAGCTCATCTTGATCTGTGGTGCTGAGTATAGGAGCCCTTTTCTTGAGATATTCAGTAAATGGCATGCTTATCGTACATTTTTTGCAGATGGAGAAACTGAGGCTCATAAAAGCTAAAGATACTTCCTGTGATCACAATGAATCAATGGCAGAGCCAAGAACAGAATTCAGAATTTCTTTGTCCACTCCCTTGCTTTAAGCATTAGACACATTGCCGCTTGCGATTCCATTTGAAAATTACATTGTTATGGTACAGTCTTTATTACAGCTTATTGTGCATGGGTTTTGTTTTGCTTTACATATTCTGAGTCAGAGTATTTTGTAATGAATACATCAATTAGGATGCTAATAAGAAAAAATAGCATCTAGCCATAGTGAACCACAGTGCAATTACTGCCCCTATCATGAGGAAAGCTATTCTACTCTGGATTAAGTCATGTGCTTATTGTGGGCCAACTAAATAAATGTGTCTAAATTATTAGTAGTCATGAGGGGAACAAGATATGACAGAGTTGAAGTTTTTTGTGTGATTTGCAGTGAACATTCCCAGAACTTCCTTTACATTTCTTTTCAAAGGAACTTTAACTTTGGATAACTCATGTTTCCAAATGTAGCTTTATTTTAAACAGTCATCCTTTAAAGAGACAAGGGTATCTTTTAGTGGACCAATTTCTATTTTTGAAAGAAATAAGCTTTTTGAGAGACACAGAACTCTTCTTCAGGTCTGCAAAGGTACTCAGAGTGTCACAGCTAAACACAAGGTGGAACAGATTGTTTACTGTAAGTAGATAACACATTGTAATAAACTATTCACGATGAAGTTGTTTGTGAACAACCCTGCAGATAGAACAAGAAAGGGGAAGTAAGCGGGTTGGTCCAATAAAAAGATATTACCTCACTCTCTTTCTCTCTGATATCTTGGGACCAACAACACAGAGTACTCCAACACTGAAAACGTCTTTTAAAACATTTAATACAACATTTATTTGTATGTCTTCTTAGCCTGGGACTTTTCTTAAGTTTTGAAAAATGTTTAAGAAGTCCTCAGTGATAATAGGACTCATTACAGCAGTTCTCCCACATGCCCCCATGTGGCTTCCTTCATCTCATTCCCCATGCTAGGGAAATTCCTCACTATGGTCTTCCCACTTCCTTTCCTCCCTTATTGGACACACTGGAATCCTGTATGTCATTCCCCTCATCAGGGCCGTCCACATCTTGGCCATCAGAATTTAGTGAGTCTAAGGCCATGACACGTTACAAAATGCTATTGGGCTCCCCACACTTTGTGAAGTTGGCAGTGGATGGATACCAGTAAATTATTATGTTTGTATCTAACTGATGTGTCTTTGTAATGCATGCATCAGCAACAAAGATTAGATTATGTCCATGAAAAGCACACTTAATAACTAGATAGTTCTACGCCCTACTCCCCCCTCAAAATCAATTCAAAAGCTCCTCAAGAAAACCAAAAATAAACAAATTTGGCCAAGCTATTCTAGAGTTGGGATGAACCAAAAATAGATGGAAATCTTCAAAAAGTGAAAGAGCCCTAATTGATTCATTTAAAACTTCCTATCTCCCCAAGTCACCAAACTTTTCAGAAAAATTCCTAATCTCGGCTAAAACCTTACCAGAAATGTCAAATGGAATTTGTTGAGGTGTGCAAAGTTAAGGCATAAATTATACTGGGCAACTAGATTAACCATTAACTATTTTTTCCATAATGCTGTCTTTTTAGTGGTTACACTGTACATGCTGATGTAGGATGACCCTCTCATGTAACCTGCAGAATTGGTGTTAAAATTCAGTCTCAATTTTGCCTTCACTTATGCCCAGGCCATCTTACTGAAATCAGCGGAGTTAAAATAAATGAATTTGACCTACTGCATTCAAATGGTTCACATAAGAGAAATTGAGGGCTAGTTTTGTCTGTTGGCCTGTTTCTGGTTGCCAAAGGAAAATCTATTTTCATATTTCTCATTTGCAGCTGGACTAGCATTTTCAATTATTCCTGTGTTCCATTGTGTACTCTGAGGAGGGTCTCCATGCTCAGTTCAGTGCAGGTAAGGCACTTGTGCTTCAGAAAAAAGATTTGTTGAAAGGAAAGAATATGTAAACTAGGAAACACATATTCACATACAAAGTTTGAATACTTCCCTTTCAAACCTACAGTTATAGCTGCTAGAGCTAAAGGCTTAATCATAACACTACATGGCATTTCATATCAGAGTTTTAAATGATTCCCCTTCAGATTACAAAATGTTGCTGTAAATGGAGGGAAAGAGCTCTCTAAAATAATAATAATAATAATAATAATAATTAATTAAAAAAAATACTGAAGACAAAAACGAAAAAAAACCACCCCAAAACTGAATTCTGCCAAAAAAACCTTTTTGTTCTGTAGAAATGAATCTCATGGCTTTAAATTTACATAACAGATTTATGAAGGAAACTAAATGTATGAAAGCATTTTATTTAAAAAACTAGAACAATGAGATCCAACTATAGTTGGGACACTGGAAGCTGTCCTGCCAGTTTCTCTCAACTTTTCCTGGGAAGGATGATGTCTGGAGGTAGATGGTCAACTTCAGCTCCATTATTGGCTGTGCTGTAAAAATGTATGACATATATTTACCTCACCTGGAGGTTGCTAGGCTTAATAAAGTAATTTTTATAACATTCTTTGAACTGGGTGAGCAGGGTCCAGAGTTAAAGCCATTATTTGAATTCATGAAAACAGCTAAAAAACACAGTGAAAACTATTCTAGTTTTGAATGTTGTCTTGTGCGAAAATGAATGTTCATAGATCCAAAAGGTCTATACAGTATGAATTTTGAGAAATACATTGGAAAAATATTCTGCACATTCTCTGTTGTAACTTTCTCCCTCATTGTCCATTGTTTTTAACAAGAAAGATAAAGATCATATTACTGCCCATATTGTCTTGAAACAAAACATAACACAATACTTCTAAAACAAAATAACCTTTGGATATGATGTACAACCTTCACTTTATCAGCTGAGCCATGTTTGTGCTAAGCCATCATATCAGTCCTCGTCTATTTTTTGCTTCTGAGTCTTGGTAGACTTGAAGCCAAGCTAGAAATTTAGTATGATATAGAGATTATTTCCTGGCTCAGCTTCTCGACCTTTTCAGCCCAGTACATTAAAAATTAACTTACACAGACATTCTGTGATTTTGGGAGCTGTGCTGAAATATGAGCTAAATGTGCAGAAATATGTGGGAGAACCTAGGTGAGAAAACATCAGCATGCAAAAATTGAATACAGCTCCAATGTACCATTCCATCTCTCCAAAGCAACTGCACAGATTGTTAGGCAGATGTTTGCTATGTCTACCTATCTGATCCAATGATCTTATTTTGTATATCTATTGTCCAAAAATGATGTCCTGCTGGGAGAGGGAGGAGCCAGAGCTCCTTTTCAATACTATACTTGGATATGATGCAAGGGAAATTCCCCTCGTACTATGTCTCTTATGAATGGAGGGTGTTTTCACTTAATTTGAACCTAAGTTAAAATGAATTAAACTACCAAATTAATGCAGAGAGATAGTGACTGAAGGAAGAGTTCCTTGTTTTTAGGATGAGCAAGTTAATAGGTATGAACAATCACTTGTATTTGGGAAGATGTATCATTGGAAACTAATATGCAGGACCACAAAGGATCCCAACACATTTCACAGATAGGACGATAGAACAGGGAGGTTGTCATGCCAAGAGCTGGGGCAGGGGAGCAGGGGAGCTGTGGCTGGAGAGAAGGGGAGTCACGGTTGGGGGATCAGGCTGGGGAGCAGGGACACAGCGGGGATCAGGGGCTGGAGAGAAGGAAGAGATGCGGGGGGAATCGGGGGCTGGGGAGAAGAGACACGGGATTCAGGGGCTGGGGAGAAGAGACATGGGGTGATCGGGGGCTGGTGAGAAGGAAGAGATACAGCGTGGATCAGGGGCTGGTGAGAAGAGACATGGCAGGGATTGGGGGCTGGGGAGAAGGAAGAGAAACAGTGGGGATTGGGGCTGGGGAGAAAGAAGAGACGCAGTGGGGATCGGGGGCTGGGGAGAAGGGGAGGGATGTGGCGGGGATCGGGGGCTGGGGAGAAGGAAGAGACGAGGTGGGGATCGGGGGCTGGGGAGAAGGAAGAGATGAGGTGGGGATCAGGGGCTGGGGAGAAGGAAGAGATGCAGCAGGGATTGGGGGATGGGGAGAAAGAAGAGACGCAGTGATCAGACTGTGCAAGGTGCATGGGTGTGTGGTGGCTCCTTGTAGTTGCTGTAACATCATAGCTGATATCTGGTGGCTTCAGTTATAGCCCTTTTTATGTTTTTATTTGTTTTACATATTCTTAACATTTCAGAACATGGATCTTTTGGGCTGAAATTTTCCATATCTTGTGTCTGCCCAAAGGCGTGTGTTTTTGGAAAGTCTGAATAAAATCCTCCCAGCCTTGTTTGAGTTTGGCAAGAATGGGGGGTGAGTGGGAGGGAAAGGGAAACCTTCCCATTTGGAAAAAAATAAATTTGAAGACTACATTGTTTAGAAAGGATTGCAACAAAACACTCTGAGCTTTTAACTCAGCTTGGCCCAAAGTGCAAAAAGCAAAAAGGAAACAAACCAGCAGCAATCACACCCATCAACCCTGTGTTTCATTTAGTAAAGATAAAAGGTTTGAAATTTGTAACCAGAACATGTGTAAGAGAGAATTTCTATAAATCTACAGATGCATACTTAACTGAGTTCATATATGTATAGTGAAGTACACAGGAAGTTGGTTTAAAGAAAATTGGCTTCAATTTAAGCCAGAAGACCTTTGTAAGGCATGTAGATTGATGGCTTCCATATTTCCTGGTGTGTTTAATCCAAAAAAGAGTAAGATATTAATTTCTTTTAAAAAACCTGTACCATGATTGCTGATACAATGTTAATGTTGCAAGATGAAGAACCCAATGTCAGGAAATACCAAACATTAAAGTTGATCTAGCAACATTAATTCAGCCAGACCGCACATGTCGGGTTGTTGTGCTGAAAGGTGTTAATAGCTGCCAGCAGGGGAGTCTTATTCAGGATTGCCAACCTTACATTTTATTTTTTACTGACACAAAGAGCCAAAGTTGATTACTGTCACTAAAAAAAAACAAAAAAAACCCTTTTTACTGACATCACTAAAAACAACATAAACAATGAAATAACATCATTATAATCATATAATGTCACACTTTGGGATGCACAGTAGAAAGCGATGGGGAAGGCTGGAAGACGAGGGGTAGGGATTCCACATTTCCACTACAGGCAGGATCGGTACAGGTACTCCAGGTACAATGGTGCATTGCTTGCATCCCCTTTACCCCAGGGAGAACGGAGGGCCCTGCCGAGCATTTTCCCCCTGCCGATGCTCCGCCACTGCAGCTGCTAGGTGCAGCAGCAGCAGCCACTGCTGGAGACAAGTCCGTTCCTATAATGCAGGCAATCTCTTCAGACTCTGATCTGGGGAAACAGCCAAGGCTAAGTGGAAAGGGGGGGAAGAGAATTAGGGCGGAGGACTGGGGGAGGTGGGGAGTTTGGGTTATAAACAAAACTTTTTGTTGTTTCAAAACGTGAGGAGCGTTTTACAATCCCAGCAGCAAATCCGATTCCGATCTGACATGACACGCACTGTGATTTGCCTGGGGCTTTGCTCAATGTCGTCTTATCCACCGAGTGGGGTCCCCCGAGCAGCCTCCATCCCAGACCCACTCCGCTCCCAGCCGGCATACCTGAGTCAGATCCACAGCCGCAAGACAGTGACCTGAGTTGGACGTAGCTCTACAGCATCTGTCAGAGCTCAGCTGCCTTGGGAAGTGGGCTACGGTGCATCCTGTGATCCTCTCCCAGTTCTCCCCTGACTGAGTCTGAGTCCCCGCCCCAGCTTTCTATTAATCAGCTCCTCTTCCCACTGCCCAAGTGAAAGCCTAAGGGCCAGGCAGGAGCAGATGGGTTGCCTGCGACTGCTAACGTGCTAAGTCATAACTAGAGAAGGATTAAGGGGGCAGCTTCTAGGCTACTGGTGAGGGAGAGATTTTTTGGGACATTTCCTTTTAATTATGGACTCACGAACAGCAGGAAATGTGCATACTTTTTTTTAGGACTGTACATGAATTTGTGGATGTTGGCAACCCTGGATCCAAAGACAATCGCAGATCTCATCAAAGCCAATGAGCAGGCCAAACACTTTTAGGGCATGTCTTGTCGACAATGCAAAATTAAAAAAAAGACCTGTGGCAGTGAAAACTGACTCTGGCTCATGGAGCTCATGCTATGGGGCTCAAAATAGCAGTGTTGATGTTCAGGCTTGGCTGGAGTCCCCAAAAGCTACTGTATCTTGAACAAAGTTTGTATAAATACAATATAAGGTTTTGTCTCCTCTAATGCTCTGGCTGATATGATATCGGAGCAACTTGATTTGCTGAGAACTCCAGGCTGTCCACATAGTATATCATATTCTGTAGTATTTCTGACTACGCACTTGTGCTGTCAATCGAAATATCCTCTCACAAAATCTATTAAAAATAGGGGAAGTAATAGGGGCCTTTTCTTATGCTTTATATATGATTTCTTAAAAGTAAAGCTTTGGTTGTGCAAGCTTCCATTTCAGGTATAGAATTAAAGTGGTAAAACACGTCGTAGGTCACATAGTCCGTCCCCACAGCAAGAACATTATTTTCCAGTTCTATGAACAGCCTGCATTTCAATTACCCAGTCTATGAATTTCCAACCATTCTCCCACAGATTCTCTTTCACAGCGTAGGCGTCACTGTTAAGTAATTTATCCTGATATTCAGCCTAGATCTTCTGTGATTTAAATCCATCCTATTCCTCCTACTTAAACCTCTGTGTGCAAAGGTAAGCAGTGTTCTTTAGTCCTCCATCTGCAGCCATCTAATATGAGTCCATTTATCATATCCTGCTTAACTGTCATTTGCCTCAGGAGGGTATAAGTTAGAGATGTCAATTTTGCGTCTCCATGCCATTATACATCCTTTGCACCAGTGTAAAAGTACTGAAATCACCTGCGA
This sequence comes from Pelusios castaneus, assembly GCA_007922175.1. NCBI lineage: Eukaryota > Metazoa > Chordata > Testudines > Pelomedusidae > Pelusios > Pelusios castaneus. The sequence continues at coordinate 3,337,485 of ML685821.1, forward strand.
TTCAGATGGAAAAATGCAAAAGTAAAATTTTATTTTTAGAATATCATAAGTTAAAATAAATAAGAAGCATTCTTCCCCTTCCAAAAAATCATATATAGTTATGTATATACAATATAAACGGTGTGTCTTTTTGTATAGTATTTTTCCTTCAGCATTACTAATTATTTCTGACAAGTGTAGCCTAAATATATTGTACAGTCAGTTTACACCAGTGCATTGCTGTTGTAATGAAGTGAAATATTAGAATCTTGGGGTTTAGTAGAGTGTTTTTTGTGGGGGCAAAGAGGGGCTCTAGCAACTGTGTGACTGACTGATTAATAATTTCTAGTACAAAAATTTAAGTGTTGTGGATTTATTTATATATTTATTTATTTATTTTTACATTTGACAGCCAGGTGCAAGGTAGGTACAAATAAATATTTAAGCCCAAAGTCTTCTGATTAAGGACTGACAAAGATTCCCATTAAAGCCATTATGAGTGTTGCTTGATTAGAGACCACAGAATTTGTTTTTGTTTTTTAATCTTTCTATATTATTGGGCCTCTCCAGATGCTTATCTATTAATTATTATTATTATTATTATTATTATTATTCTCTAAGATTTCTCATTTATGTGGTAATTTTTCTGGGACTGAAAAGCTCAGAAGTGACTGCAGTATTTTGCTTGCAGTCTTTCTGTTACTAGCAACTAACATGACATATTTTCTTTAATTGAGCAATCTGATATTTCAGTGTAGAGATGAATACATTAATGACTGTGAACAACAGTCCATTATCTATCCCTGGTAAGAAAGTCATTGAAGTACTGAGGTTCTATCCAAAATTATGAGCTATCCTTCAGAAGAGCCCTTCATCAATTAAGGCTCTACATCAGAGGCTTCCCTCGCTAGCCCATCCACACTACTCTTTGCGAGGATATGAGAGATCATACAGCACCAATCCAATGTCCATCTTTCATTTACTTCAACCCTGCTTGCCTTTACAGTGCTTTGTGGATCCTTCCAAGTGGCAAACAAGAATGCCTTCGCAACTTATTCATTATGTGGTCAACTTTGCAAGAGGGAGATATTCTCATGGATCCACTTCCTTTCCCAAGTCTCTGGCCCTCAGTGTTTGTTCCTTGGAGTTCTGGTCCCTATGTGTGTTATACACATGAGTATATACGTGCTTCATGACCTGAGGCTGAAGATTTGTAGCAAGGAGTTTCAGTTGATCAGCATCTGCACGTTTGATTTCCTTATGTTCTGATCTGCTGGTATTGGGGACAGTGCAAAACTACATCCTTCCAATTCCTTCTGACCTCCACATGGCCTGAGTTAGAATTCTCTGCATCTGAAGCTTGCTCTGTGTTTGTTCTTCAGAACCTGTAAATATATCATAAATGGTTTCTTTATTAATCTTAGAGTTAGTTAGGATTAGTGTATTTAATCTAGTTTGTGTAGTTTAATTTCCTTTCTGTCTTGGGGAGGCCCGCCTTGCTCACCAGGATTATGCCTAGAATCCCAGAGTTTAAGAACTGCATATTGTGCCCCCCACTCCTTCTCTGTGAGTGCTGGCACCCATGTTGCCTTTAGAGCCTAGAGGAAGCTCACAGCTCTGCTGGTGCAGCATTTGTCTCCTTCCTTCCCTGAACCCATGAGGGATAGATGCACTGCTTTAAAGGCACCAGCTCCTGCCAAGGCAATAGGCATTAGCTAAGAACTGACAAATTCATAGCAGGAAACCAAACCAGCTCCCCTGTATGCTTTTTTCAAAGGTATTACTGTTATAAAAATGTAGTTTGTGTTTAGACTCCATGAAATGCTTGTAAATTGCTGCATGCATTCATCTCGCTTGTAATGTCTGTATTCCATGTTACATGGGAAAATACATGCTTGTTCTATAGAGGTAAAAACGCCTTCTTTGAACTTGTGAACTCAAACAAGGAGAGTGTTCACCCTCACTCACCAAGAACTACTATCAAGAGTTAATGGACCATCTAAGACAAAAGGTTTTGTTGATTGCCCCATCCACCCATGAAGAAGTTGCGTGCAGGAGCCTTGGTCCCACTGGTTTGAACTCTGCAGGGAAGTAATACAAAAATGCTCATAAGAAGAAATGGTTATCTCTTTGCTGTTTGAACATCATAGGGTGTGAGACGCTAACCCTAGCAGAGATAGATTGACATGGGTTATGCCAGGGTCCACCTGGAAAGACATTTGAATTGACAAATTCCTACATCTCTTCCATATTTACAAACCATAGATGGTAACTCATTTGTGTTACCTGTAAATAACTTGCTTGCTTTAACCTGTAAATAACTCTTATTTCTCCTTCGAGAAATGTCCCCATGGGTGCTCCACATAAGGTGTCAGCGCACCCTTGCGGGACAGAGCGGAGATTTTTCATAGCTGTATTCATTGGAGCCGCACACGCAACTCATCCTCACGCCTCTCCTGTTGCTTTTGAAGCATGAGCGGCTCCAACCACCTTAGTTCCTTTTCTTCCTCCTTTAGCGACAGACAGAGCTTCTCTCTTCTCTCGTTACCTCAGCAACAGTTAAACTATTTAACTATTTTCAACTTCGTTCTTCATTATCATTACCGACTTTTCTTTCTCCCTTTATCAAAAAAAAAAAAGAAACCTTCAAAATGTCACTCTCACCTGGCTTCAATGCCGGCCTCAGGTGGGCACTCAGTTTGCATAAGATGGCTGGGAGAAGACCATATCTCCCAAAAGTGCCTTCACTGCAGAAATCTTAGTAACAGAGCGAGACGTGACAGAGACCTCCGTCTCAAGCTTCTGTTAATGGAAAAATCATTGCGGCCAGCTTCAGACTCGGGGCAAAGACAAACAACCTCTCCAGGTCAACATCCTAGGAAGAGGCATCTCACGCCACCGCATACTTCAATGGGAAGGAGAGAGACCCCACCGCTTTCTCCTGCTAATGCCCGTAACAAAGAGGATCCCGACTCCTCTAGTATGCAGGCTGACAGGCACAGAAAAAGATAGTTGCCGACTGCCGGAGAACAAAATCTGAAACAGAGTCAGATAAAGCCTGCGGCAAATAAACCGCAGAACTCAGAGGTGCCGCACACTCCAAGGACAAGGTTGGCACCAACAACGGCGCACACTACAGCCCCACAGGCACCCGCGGTGCAGAAATCAGCACCCACGGCACCAGCAGAGCCGATACAGCCTGTAGACCAACCAGAATAGCATGTGCCGCAGCACGATCAGACACATACCTGCCTAGGAAATGTACTGAGAAGAAAAAGCATCACTGTGCCGGGGAGGAGCACATACCCCCGCCACCACCCTCACCTGATATCGGCACCATTCCACCATTATCACCAGCACAGGGAACATTGTCACCAGTTCCCTTTTCCAGTGAGGAAGAAACTGAGGCAGAGGAGCTTGGATTCTCACCTGAACCACACTCTCCAGACAGATTCAATTACAAAAGCAGACATGAGCAGATGCCACCTTATCCATGGTACGGTCCCTCCTGGTACGGGCCACCTACAGTTTGTCCATCACACTGGCTAAGATATGAGCCATGGTCTCCATGGGCGTCTGGATATAGCATCCCATCCACCATGAAACCTTACAAGCCCACATCAAAACACCCACTGAGATTATCAGTACCCCATCCCCAGAGGATGAAGAGAAAGAGGACCTACCTGACTCTCCTCCTGCTACGCATAATGCCTCGCCTTCACCACCAGAGGCTGTTATTCAACCTTCCTCAACTACTGCTGATGACTCGAAGCAATTTCAAGAACGCTTTAAGAGAGTGGCAGAGTCCTTAGAAATACCATTGCAGGAGGTGGCAGAATCACAGCACAAACTACTGAGGATACTGCACACAGCCTCCTCTACAAAAATTGCCCTCCCTATTGGTACTGCATTAATGGAGCCAGCAGGTCAGATTCAGCAAACCCCTGCCACTATTCCCCCAACATCTAAATGGGTGGATAAGAAGTACTATATTCCAGCAAAGAATTTGGTATATTTGTTTTCCCATGCTCCCCCCCAATTCCTTAGTTGTGGAGGCAGCTAACCACAGACATAAACACCAGTTCAATAGAACTACCCCACATGATAAGGAAGATAAAAAAAAATGGACCTTCTCCACAAGAAGGTATACACAACATCAACCCTACACCTCCGAGTAGTGAACTATTCAGCATTATTTGCGAATTATGAGTACAACAATTATTTGAAATTGGCTGATTTTATTGAGGACATTCCTGAGGCAAAAAACCAACAATTTCATGCCATTATTCATGAGGGTCAACTAATACCCCGAACAACCTTGCAGGCGGCACTGGATGTGGCTGATACAGAGGCCCGTAACATTGCCACAGCGGTTGTGATGAGGAAATTATCTTGGCTGAATTCTGCGGACCTGCCAAAACCACTCCAGGCCACGATAGAGGATTTACCTTTTGACAAAAAGAAATTATTCTCGGAGAAAACAGACGAACTCATGCACTCATCCAAAGACTGTAGAGCAACACTATGGACATTCGGCATATATCCCACCGCTACTAGGAGACAACCCTATAGATACCAGCCATACAATTCTAGGTACCAATACCAGTACCAATATAGACCTAATTACAGAAGACAAGACCAGCTGCGAGGCAGACAAAAACCACGAAGACGTACACAGCCAAACAATCACCAGACCACATCCCAAACACCCTCCTCCAAACCACAATTTTGAGGAACTGGTTGAGGGTCCGCATGGCTTCTCCAAGTTCACAGAGCACCCTCTAATCTACAAGCACAGTCTTCAACCATTCTTACAACAATGGTCAGAGATCACCATAGACAGATGGGTCTTAGAAATAATCAGTACCCGATATACTATCCCATTTTCATCAAAATCAAAATACAACCTCCCTCCCTCATCCGTTTTCAGGGACACAGCTCACGAACACGTCCTACAACAAGAAACTCATCATCTCCTGCAAGTAGGAGCAATAGAACATGTTTCAGAAAATCACAGAAGGAGAAGTTTCTACTGTCCATACTTCATAATTCAGAAGAAGTCAGGGGGGTGGAGACCCATACTCAATCTAAGGAGACTAAACAGATTCATAAGACCCGAAAGACTCAGAATGGTAACACTGTTGACTATCATTCCAGCTTGAGGACTGGTTCATGGCCCTCAACCTACAGGACGCTTATTTTCATATATCCATCCACCCAGCACACGGGAGGTTCTTCAGATTCAGTTGTGGTTCAGAACATTATCAATATACATTGCTACCTTTGGCCTTTCCACAGCCCCAAGAGTGGTCTCAGAAGTCCTTCCTGTAGTTGCAGCATATCTATGGAGACACAATATTACAATATTTCCTTACCTGGATGATTGTCTCCTAAAATCTCAAGGTCTCGTACAAGCCACAAGGGACCTACAATTCACAAGAGTCCTATTCAACAGACTAGGTCTCCTAATAAATATGCAAAAATCAACTCTAACGCCTACAGAGTCAAGAGAGTTTATAGGATTGTGCCTCGACTCACAGAGGGGATGAGCATTGCTCCCCCTGAACAGGTTCAACATAATCGCTCAACTAATAGATACAATTTGCAAATCTCCAACCACAAATGCTCTAATGTGCCTTCAAGCTTTGGGCCACATAGCAGCGACCACTTTCGTGGTCCAACATGCACGCCTCCATATGTGCCCTCTACAGATATGGTTAGGGCGCATGTACAAACCCAACAAACACTCAATACACAAGACAGTCACAGTGCCAGACACTATAAAACAAACATTACAAGCTGACTCCCTCAGCCAGTCTTTCCTGAAAACACATGAATGGGAAATTCATCCAACTATAATACAGGATATATTTCACCAATGGGGCCAACCCTTGATAGACCTATTTGCCACATGTCACAACACCAAATGCCAACTCTTCTGCACGAGAGCGGGCATCGGAAAGAATTCCCTGGGAGATGCCTTCCTGATATCATGACGCAATGATCTACTATATGCATTCCCTCCGATACCTCTAATACAAAGGACATTACTAAAGATACATCAGGATGAGGCAACAGTAATCATGGTAGCACCCTATTGGCCCAGACAACTGTGGTTCACGCTCCTGAACCAGATGTCCATCAGAAACCCAATAGCACTCCCATTGCAACACGACCTACTATTTCAGGACAACAGATGGACCCTACATCCCAATCCTCAGAAACTACATCTCACGGCGTGGTTCCTACATGGTTCACACAGGAGGAACAACTATGCTCTGAACCAGTAAAACATATCCTGTTAAATAGCAGAAAACCTTTGACAAGACGTACCTACTTCCAGAAGTGGTCCAGATTTTCTAACTGGTGCAATGCCCAACAGATCACGGCCACAACTGCGAGCATTCCGGATATACAGCAATACCTCCTGCATCTGAAGGAAACAGGACTATCCATCAGCTCACTGAAGGAACACTTAGCATCAATATCTACTTTCCACACAAAGTCGGAATGCGAGCCGATATTCACGCTTCCTACAGTGAAGTGTTTCCTGGCAGGCATTCTAAATCTGTACCCTGAGGAATGCCTGCCCATCCCCTCATGGGACCTTCATGTGGTATTATGTACTATTACAAAACCACCCTTTGAACCCTTAGCCTGCTGCTCCCTGAAACATATGTCTACGAAGGTCATGTTTTTAGTGGCCATCACTTCTGCAAGACGAGTAAGTGAGATAGCAGCACTTATGGCATACACGCCATACACTATATTTCACAAGGACAGGGTCACTCTCAGACCACATCCAAGGATTTTACCCAAAATATCTACAGCTTTTCATATCAACCAAGGAATAAACTTAACCTGTATTCTTCCCAAAACCCCACTCCGATCCTTGCGACGCTCTTCTCCACATGCTGGACATTCATCGTGCATTAGCATTCTAATGAGAAAGAACAAAAGAATTCAGACAGACAGACTGTTTGTTACAATCGCAGACAGATGCAAAGGAAAAGCAATGTCATCACAAAGAATATCTAAGCTAATATCCAGCTGTATTCGCGAAAGCTATATATTTTCAGGAATCGCTCCCCCAGAACGTATACGAACTCACTCTACTAGAGCAGTGGCAAACACCACGGCCTTCTTGAATAACGTTACATACCAATCACAGAGATATGCAAGGCAGCCACTTGGGCATTGGACCACACCTTTGTCAAGCACTATGCACTAGATCAGAACACAGGGTGTGATACAGCAGTTGGACAATTTGTACTATCGTTATTAACAAAAAGACATTCCAAGGTCCCTCCATACAATCAAGGACATTGCTAGCTAATCACTTTATGTGGCGCACACACTGGGACATCTCTCGAAGGAGAAAGGAAGGTTACTCACCTGTGTGCAGTAACTGGAGTTCTTGGAGATGAGTATCCCCATGGATGCTCCACTGCCTGCCCTCTTCCTCTCTCTACTTCAGACTCTTTCATATTGAATACCAGGTAGAGAAGGAACTAAGGCAGTTGGAGCTACTCGCACTTCAAAAGCGACAGGAGACACACGAGGACAACAAGTTGCGCCCGTGGCTCCAATGAATACTGCTATGAAAAATCTCCGCTTTGTCCCGCAAGGGCACACTGACACCTTATGTGGAGCACCTATGGGGACACTCATCTCGAAGAACTCCAGTTACTGCACCCAGGTGAGTAACCTTCCTTTCTTTTTCCTAGTTAATAAATCTTTTAAATAATGTATTACAGGACTAGCTACAGGAACTGTCTGTGGTGTGAGATGAAGAGTATCAATATATTTGGGGTAAGTGTTTGGTCTCTTGGGACTGGAAGCAACCTGAATATTTTTTATTTTTGGTGTAAGTGACTATATATCACTAAGTCCAGCTTGTCTGGATGGCAAAATAGTCCCCTTGGGGCTTTCCAGTTTATCTGTGACTCCATGGTAAGACTAGTAGACTGAGCTAGGCAGACTGAAGGAGAGCTAGTAGACTGAGCTAGGCAGACTGAGAGACTGAAGGAACTCGGCTTATATAGTCTACAGAAGAGAAGACTGACGGGAGATTTGATAGCAACCTTCAACTACTTGAAGGGTTGCTCCAAAGAGGAGGGAGCTAGGCCGTTCTCGAGGGTAACAGAGTACAGAACAAGGAGCAATGGTTTCAAATTACAGCTGGGGAGGTCAAGGTTGGACATTAGGAAAAACTTTCTCACTAGGAGGGTGGTGAAGCATTGGAATGGGCTATCTAGGGAGGTGGTAGATTCTCCATCTTTGGAGATCTTTAAGGCTCGGTTAGACAAAACCCTGGCTGGGATGATTTAGGGGGAGTGGTCCTGCTTTTTAGCAGGGGGTTGGACTAGATGACCTCGTGAGGTCCCTTCCAACCCTATGATTCTATGATTCATATTTGATACTGCGTTATGAATTACAAAATATACCATCAATTTGAGGTGTCAGCCCTATTTTTGAGTCTGCCCTGAAGCACTGTTGTCTGGGAGCTGCTCCCAATAGCCTGACAGATGCATATAAAGGAGAAAGCTATTATATCTCAGTCATACCCAGGCTGAGGAGACCCCTTTGGACAGAGGCCTCAGTCAATGGCCAGTGCCCCTTCAAGCATGAGCTCAGGAGCCAAAGCCAGAGCTGTTAAGTTCAAATAATGTTACCAAGGATTTCTCACAAGAGGAAGGAGCATTGTCACAAACACAAGGACAGATTTTTTTCCAAATCTGCTCCTAAGCAAAGAATCCTCTAGAACTCTGTCAAGTTGGACGTGTCCTTGCACATGGATCCTAAAGATTTCAGTTCACTCACACCTACTGAATATGAAGGTATGGTTCAAAGGAGTAAGAATCCATTGGTATAAACTTTAGTTTAGATACTGAGGGCCTGGCTACACAGACGGTGCCACCATCAACAGTCTACGATAGATTCTGAAAGTTTGACCGAGTGTCGGTAAAAAAATTGAACCCAGAAGTAGCTGCAGGTCAATCTATTAAGACCTACCCAGCAAGCAGTGTAGTGCTAAGTCAAAGGGATGGCATTTCCTGTTGACTCAGCACAATGGGGACGCTGTGGTAAATAGCATTAGGAAGTCAAAGGGAGTTATGCAAGTTACTGTATGTAGCTTGTGTGTCTCCCTTGACTACCGCCAAATTCTGTGGCAACTGTAAAGCAGGGCATTGGCACTCACCAATACCATCTAGGAGTTCCAAGCTAGATTCTGTTCTGGCACCAACTCACTCCCAAGAAGACCCACCATTTACCATAACCAGGGACCTGTGCCAATTCCATCCGTCTCAACGTCTAGAACACCCCATACTCCAGGATGGATGAAAACTTCCCCAGGGGACATCTTTACCTTATCTTAACCACAGTCTCCTTTCCTTTTGCATTCAATCTTACTCAGAGACATTGTGACTCTGGAGGAAGAAATTACCTTGAGAAGATGAGAATTCTTTCCTATCCCATCCATCCAGAACATTCATCCACTGGTAACAATGTCTTCACCTGTTGAACTGGAACCTACCATTTCCTCTGCCGAATCAGAGGCTCAGCACAAAACATCATGCTCATATAGTATGGCTAGCCTAGACAGAGATTCTCAAATATCTGGGAACCATCCTCCACTCAGATATGACTATCCAGGGAACCAGTGGAATCCAGTCCACGGGGTCCTCTGCGACTGGTCATATTGGCACTATTTGTGGTCTGTGCTAGATACCCTGGATCTGTGCATGAATCCAACCTCTCCTCTCCTAGCCAACAACAGCCTGCTCCATCGGAATATGAGGAATCATAGAAATGTAGCGCTGAAACGGATCTGAAGAAGTCATCAAGTACAGCTGTGCTGTGGCAAAACCAGGAAGATGAAATTAAGCCAGATCGGCTGGAACTGATGGTTCCAATGGGTGTTTTCTCCTGTCAGATGAGGTAATTGCTCCATCTTTGCCCTCCCAGCTGATGACTAAAGACAGAATCCTGATCTCCAGCTCCAACTCAAGAAGGACAATGGTACTCAATAGAGGCTCCTGGACATTCTTCAGCCACCTTCTCCTAGCTGTGTGGCCCTTACAGTGAAAAGGGTCATTAGGTAATCAAACAGGATAGTTTGGCACACTCACAATTCCTGCATCCCCACCCTAAAAAAAAGGTATGAAAATTTTATTGTGTACCAGCAAAGAGAACGGAGTTCTTGTTTACACACGAAGCACCCAACTGCCTGGTGGAGCTAGAGAAGTATACACTACAGCCTCCATGGACAAATGGTGCTAAAAACATTGACCTCTTAGGGAAGACAGTATTTTCTTTCTCTAGTCTTCAGTTTCAAATTGCTAGCTTCTAGGCCTCATTAGCAAAGAATGATTCCACCATCTATTACAATTTTTTTTAAACTTGAAGAACAAATTCCCTCAAGGGAAGAGGGCCCAATTCCAAGCCCATATTGTTGAGGGCAAACTAAAATGTCTCTTCAGACTTCAATGGATGCTGCTGATGCTACTTCCAGAGGGATACCTGCAACAGTGGTCATGAGGCACAAGTCTTGACTCCACACTTTGGGGTTTCCTACGGAGGTGCAAAATACTGCTGAGAACCTACTTTTTGACAAGGCTAAATTGCACAGTGAAAAAACTGACAAGTCCCTTCACTCAGATTCCGGAGCAATTCTCGGTCTATGCTAATTGAATGCCTTTTTATTCCAAAGTTAAAATTCCACATGGTTGCACTGGCATCAGTAATCCTCTCTGAAGAGAGGCAAATGGTTTGCAACTCTTGGCATGAAAAATTCTTACTTTCATATAGATATTCATTCATCCCACAAAGGGATTCTCAGATTCCTGGTAGGACAGAAGCATGACCAGTTGAGAGTGCTCCCATTGGATTGGTTCCATCATTGAGGGTCTTCCCAAAGGCCTTCTTAGTAATGGTGGCCCAGATAGGACAAATCATCTCTGCTGTCTTTCTGTATCTGGACAGCTGGCTCCTGATGGACATATCTGGTCTACTCAGTGACCCTATTCCTGCTCGATCTGCTAACTTTCTTGGGAATCTGTGTCAACAAATAAAGTACTTACTTCCCTATGGATTGATTCCATACCATGAAAAACTCAATAAGACAGGTCTTCTTCTGATGTTGGACTACAGTCTAGGTTTGTCTCTCCTTACTAAGCCACATGGCCTCATGTATTTACAAAACACTATTTGCCAGGCTTCATCTCCATTGCCTACAGGCTTGGCTCTAGTCTATTTACTCACCAGGCAGAGACAGCATGAAGTTCAGGGTAATAACTCCCACCAAGTTCACAGCAACTCTTGCCTTGTGGATGAAGCGAGAACAACTGAATGTGGCAGTCCCTCTCATTACACCTACACCTGACACAACTATTATCATGGATGCTTCCCGTACGGAGTGGGGAGCCCACAGGGGCAGTCCTACTGCACAATGCTCCTGGACCCCATAAGAAGCCAGGCTGAATATCGGTCTATTAGAGTTGAAAGCAGTCTACCTACCTTGCAATTACTTTCTTCTATTTATTCAGTCTCACTATATCAAGATAATGTCAGACAATATGATGACTGTAGTTTACATAAGTAAACAGATTAGAGCAAAAACCCTTTCTTTACATGTAGAGGCAGACAACTTCTGGAGCTGGTGCTTGGCAATGACATAAGCACTCTGAGTGACACACCCACCAGGGGAATAGAGTATTCTAGTGGACAATCTCAGCAGGCACTTCTTCAGTCTATGAATGGAAGAGAGACAGTTGTATCCTGACTGACATTTTCATCCAGTGGGAAATACCATTCTGGGATCTGTTAGTCTCCTAGAGAAAAAATAAATTCACACTATATTTCTCCAGAGCAGCTCTGCTCTGGGACTCCAAGGGTGATGCCCTTCTACTATCCTGGACAGAGACCCTAACGTGTGCCTTTTCTTTCATCCCATTACTACTAGTGATCCTGCAAAAGCTTTGTCATCAAAAAGCTCAAGTCATTCTCATTGCACCCAACTGATCCACGTAATTCTGGATCCCAGATCTTCAGTAAATGTCAACCATCCTACTGTCAGCCGTGCCCACATCTGTTAACTCAGGACCCACATCTATTAACTCAGGAGAACAAGAAGAACAGACATCCACATCATTCCATCTCAGAGCCTGGTATTTGAATGGACATCAGACCTGGCTATATGAGAGCCAGGAGGGAGGAGGGTTCAGTCTAGATGGAATGAAGGTGTGATCCCAGGATTTAAAAGGCGGTCATGGTGTAGAAAAAGTTGAAACCCACTGTTGTAGACTACAGTTCAGAAACCATCGATCTCCCCTCAAACTTGCCTTGTTCCTTTTCTCTCCCATCCTCCTCACCTCCACATGACCCCTTTTAAAGATTTTACTTGCAAATAAATGTTTGGCACTTATACCAAGGACGCAAGCAAATATCCAAAGGGGATTTTGCCTAAGTAAGTGAATACTCCTATTCAAAATTCTGTGGCTAGATGAATGGATAAGTGACGACACTGATGAATAAATAGTGGCTGGGACTGCCAAAAAACCGACATTAGAAAGCATAAACAAAGCAATATTGAAAACAGATGGATTCATTTTAAGTCTTATCCTCTTTCAGTTAAGAGATGCTAATGAGGCAGCTTCACTTTGCACCACGACCCTGTCACATTGTGTGCTAACACCAGTGAGCAGCAGCAAGTGACAAGGGATATGAGTGCCAGCACACAGCTGCTTTTCTGCAGGAGTAAGTAATTATTACGGTAACTACAAACACTATGAATTCTCCTGCTGCACATTGATAGAATTAAATAGAAATAGGGTATTTTGTAGCTGGCACCAGAGCTGTGCAAAACTAGCAATTTTTGGTTCTTGAGCAATTTAAATCGAGAGTGAAACTTCCCCATTTTTGACAGTAAATGTGCGGAGTGGAGGAATTATGGTAAATTTACTCTGGGGATTTTAGAAACAGGAATGCACCTCCTTTCAAACATGTAGTAATGGCCACTCTCAGATGCCAGACATGCAGTCCATCCAGTCCAGTGTCATGCCTCTGACAGGAGCCAGTGCCAGATGTTTCCAAGGAAGGTGCAAGAAACTCTGCTATAGGCAGTTACAAGATAGACTGCCTCCAGAGAAAGTTTCTTTTTAACCCGTATTAGTTAGATGAATTTGGCTTGTTCAACTTTCAGAGTAAAAACAGGTTCTTATCTTGAAATGCTGTGTTTCCAACGAAAGATTGAAAGCACAGATGAGAGAAGTTTGATTTTAAAAATATGTGACATCGTGACTGTAGAGTTGTACATTACCAAACTGGTGAAAATGACAGCTTAATAATAACTAGAGATGAGCTTGAACTAAAATCCCAGATTGGAATATCCCGCCTTTGAAAAGTTCTGATCCAAATACATATCCAAACTTTGTGACTTGCTTGTATCTCTGTTATGGCCTGAATAAAAATCTGAGATGGAACATCCAATCTGTAAATACTCATGTAACAGACCATTACTTTGCTTTTTGTTTCTTCATAAATGCCTTAATTCTTTTCCCATTTTGCCTAGATGTGAGAATAATTTCCTCCCCTCCCTCATCTCTAGTTGATAGAAGATAAACTCAGGAGTCTTTTTGTGTATGCTGCACCTATAGGACTATATTCTGTCCTCAGTTCATGTATATAAACCCATTTATTTCAATGATGATGTATGTTTGGAATGGAGTTAAAATTTGACTCGCATTATGTTGGAACCAAACACAGTTATGTAATTCATTGTTAGTTTTAATGTGGTCTTTATTGTGGCTTAGCTCTTTGTACTGTATCCTGAAAACAAGAGTCGGTCTCCACACAAAAATGTGTTGCGCTGTATCCTGTAAATATGATATATAAAGAAGTGATGTACTTAACAGTTGAAATTCTTTCAGATAAAGCTGTGTATGAAATCACTTTTCATCAAATCCTGCCTCACAGCCACTATAAAAATGACTTATGACCATAGCCCTATGTTCAAATTATTTCATCAATTTGTTAATCTAACCCATTCATAGAAACAGATAAAGATCCTTATACTATCTTCTTCCCACTGCGATTAGTAAAATTAAGGTGGCTTAATAGGTTTCCATCAGTAAAAGGACTGTAACAGTAGCATAAACCAAATAATGATTGAATTTTTTGATGATAGTCAACTTAAAGGAGTGTTGGTGTTTCTTTCTAACCTTTCAAATCTTGACTAGCAAATGCAATTACATATTCAATTCTCTGTTGTTCTTGTGTAAGGACGGTGCATAATCTTTGAATTTCTGGCATCCGTACACCATTTGAATGGTAAATTACAGTTGTGATGCGCTAACACTGGAGTGTGGGTGATTGAAAGCTGTTGGCACTTTGTTGTTAGTTCTAGTGGTTAGCTTAGCTTTCATCCCTTCTTGATAGTTTATGTAATAGATGTTATTTTAACAAAATGGGTACACCTGATAGAAAATTTTCTATTTCTTCCATTCCCCTCACCCCAAAATTTTTTGACAGAAAATTGGATTTTCAACTAAATAGAAATGTTCATGGAAAGTGTCCCTTTTTGTCAAATCCAGAAAAGGTCTATGGAAAATTATGAACATATAAGCATTGTCATATTTTTAAAAGCCTATTTATTAGGGCAAAGTAACAATAAAATACCAACATACTATATCATAGTTTACTTATTTCTTATTCAGAATCAGGTTCATATTCAAAGACCCCGGCTAGGTTCTCGCTTGCTGACTGGGAAGCACCCCTTCTCTGAATGTGCTGAAAAGGGTGGCCAAATTTTTAAATGCCTATGTTCCTTATGGCAGTTATCACGCAGACATTCTTGGTGGGAAATCTTTTTCATTACAAGGACGGGCCCTATTTTACTACACCACAATTTCCTTGAAGGGGAAGATATCTTTTTCCAGTAAGATGCAATACAAAGTCTTTTTGCTAACAATAAAACAGAACTTCATTTTTGTTAAAAAATTTTCATGGAAAAAATAATTTCCTAACAGCTCTAAACATCAGTTCTATTTTACCAAAACTACTTGGAACTATTGTTGTGATGAAAATTGAGATATTTGAGTCTTTAACCAACAATAATAATAATTATTGCACCAATAAATTCCTTTCAGGCACCTTGTGCCCAATTTCTAGAAGAGTGTTTTTCTCTCTATGTGCTATTGAGAATGGATCCACTACTACTGACATTAGCAAAAGAGTCAAAGCATGACCATTTTGCTTCAGTTCTTTCATATAAAGAAAAGGCATTGGTGTAACCAAGAGCAGAATTTGGCACCTCCTCTCTGGGTCATTATTATAAAAGGATAAAATATCTGTCTAAGTCTGAGACCAGAACCACATTTCTCTAAAATAACATTAATAAAATGCGCTCCAACTTTTCAAAGATTTTTGGCATCAAGGGAGGAAGACTGCTACATAGTTTGATTATCCCATACCATATAATAAATACCTTGATTACTTCATATCTTGATTATCCCATACCATATAATAAATATCTTCCTGTGCCTGTTGTCTGAGTGATAAATGCTTGTTAAAATTAGCAATCAGCTAAAATTTTCAGTAGTATTTTATCATCTGAGCAGAGAGGGGAAACTACACAGTGATTGCCATATTTTGTGACGCGCTTGAGTTTTTAAAATCAATGAAAGGACAATTTTACTCACTACTGGGAGCGTATTCCAGAGCTTGTCTCCACTGATGGCAGCGAAATCGCCACTGGCAGATAGACCTTCCTGATGGACTGATTGGGTGCATGAAGATTGTCATAATTGCTTAAAGACTGCTCAGTTCTGGAAGACTTCAAAGTTTCCCACACTTCCTCAACAAGAGTCATTTTGTAGGTGTGCTTTCGGACTAATATTTAAGGGATTGTGAAAAAGTGTAAGGTATAAACCCACACCATGGCAAAGGGTTTAGAACACAGCGCAGTCCTGCTCCTCCAGCCCTGTCAGTTATGGCAGAGGTGGAATAAGGGTTTAAAATCAGGAAGTTTTGGGCAGCTCTGAGTTCTCAAAGAAGAGGAACTGCTGCCAAACTTCAGGGAAACTGCCTTCATTCAAAGGGGTACCTACAAAGGGGCAGCAGATGCTGGTATACTGGCTCGACCAGAAAGATTCAGCAACCCCAAGGTGAGCTGTTAAATGTTCTGCTCTGCAATGGTTCACCCTTCACTGTAGTAATGAATCAGGCACTATGCTGAAAGGACTTGGGGAGTGGATGGTAAACCAGAAACCTCCAACTCCTTCACATGCAGACAGACTCGTGCAGATTAAGCAGCATTCAGTCAGCAGCAGGCCCCCTTCAGTGACTAAAGGAGTGTGATAAGGTTGTTAAGGTGTTATAAGGCTGTCCTTAGTGGAAGCTGCTGATGAAATCTCTTCCTGTATAAATAACAAATTAAGCCCATATATGATCAAAAATGTGTCCATTACTGAAGGCTATGTGATATATATTCATAAACTGCTACGCTGGATAGCAGCTGTTATTGCATGCAATAGATAGCTTTATTCTTCCAGGGTCTTCCTATTTCCTAATATTAATTTTAAAAGTCCTGATTCAGCAAAACCCTTACAATGTGCATGACTTTAAGCACCTGAATAATCCCATTCCTATTCAACTAAAACATTAAGCACATGCTAATAAGTGCTGGGTTATTCAACATATCTCTATTTACTAGAGATAAGTCTGGATCAAACCCCAGATCCAGAGAACCATAAATTTTTGGGATGGATTGTATCTGAATCTGAACACTGATGTTTGATCTACTCTCTACGGACATTATAAAAGTACTTCTGCTATTTTTTAACATTGTCACAGCTGTGCTACTTACTTTGCATTTTCCTGTTTTCACATCAGTTCTTGAGAAGGAATAGCCAAAAACATCCTGTGAACTTATTAGGGAGCAGCTTTTTCCAAGGTTGTTATGGTCAAACTATCTCCTTCCTATAAACAAGTTTAAAATCAACAGTTGGACTTTTAATCACTATTGGGAACTCTCCTGACCCCCATGTCCAGTCCAAGTGTTGAAAGGAAAGATAATTAATTAGAAATTCCTCCTTTGGATCCCCCAAAAAATGAAGGTCAAAAGTATCTTTGAGAAACTCCTACCAATCAAGTTTGGTCTGTAAAAGCTTTAACTATCAAAGGAAGAACTGAAGCATTCAAAGCTTTAAACTGTAGAAAGAAGCAGAACTCAATAATTTCCCAGCAGAAGTTTAGTTTAGAAGGAAACTTTAGTACCTAACTTGTTAGGCATTTTGAAGACATGAATGAAACATAAATCTGATTCATATTTTCAAAATGGCTTTCTGGAACCTTTAATTAAACACTTCATGCTGATCAAAAAGTCAAACAAATACAGTTGACTATGGAAATAACAGCTCAATACTACTGATCAAGTATGATTATAGGATATTATAAAAGCAAAACTTTTGGTCAGATTGGAGTCAGTAATTTATCTCATTCATTCTAGCCAAGTTTGGTTTCTAAAGCAAAGGGTTACAGGGTGCTGGGAGAAACCAGGCTGATTCAGTCCCCTGCCTCTGGAGACCTAATTAACGGATCTGGCGGAGATGCACAAGGGGTCCAGGATCTTCTATCCTAGCTTTTCCTTTCTGGACCCAACTGATACCCATGGCCACAGAGTGCTCTGGGATGAACTGCCATTGGCTGGCATGGGTGACCGAGAGCAGCTAGCACTCCCTCTCACTCTGTCTGAGCTCTTGGCAGTCCTCCATCTCATGTCCACCAATAAATCCCTGGGCATAGATAGACTGACCGTGGAGTTTTACTGCATTTTATGGGATGTCTTTGACCCAGACCTCGCTGTTGTCTGGGCCAAGTCCTTGGGGAGTGGGGAGCTCCCCCTGTCATGCAGGCAAGTCATGCTCACTTTGCTACCCATGAAAGGTACTGGCATCCCATCTAACTCATCAGCACAAACTATAAAATCAAGGCCATCTCATGATGACGAGGGTTCGTGCTGGCAGATGTGGTCCATCCCAACCAATCCTACACCATCCCAGGCTGGACCATCTTTGACAATCTGTATTTGGTTCGGAATGTCCCGAAGCTCAGGTGCAGGGTGCTCTGTCATTTGCCCTCCTGTGTTTGGATCAGGAAAAGGTGTTCAACAGGGTGGATCATGGGTCTCTCCTGGGCATATTGTGGGCATTTGACTGACTTTGTGGGTTTTCTCCAGATGCTAGCCCTCCACAGAGTGCTTGGTCAGGCTCAGCTGGAGCCTGTGTGCCCTCAACTGGACCACGCCAGTCAGCTTGAGGCACGGGGTGCACCAGAGCTATCCTCTGTCAGGCCATTTATACACTCTGGCTATTGAGCCCTTCCTCTGTCTCCTTCATAAGAGGTTGAAGGGTTGGTGCACCATGAGCCAGAACTGCTGGTAATACTGTCAGCATATGCTGATGATGTGCTCCTCATGGTCTAGGATTTGGACAATCTGGTGCTGGTAGAAGCCTGTCAAACCTTGGACAATCTGGTGCTGGTAGAAGCCTGTTTACTTGGTGGCCTCCTCCACCCGGGTCAACTGGATCAGGAGCTCTGGTCTGATGGTCAGGGCTGTGTGGCAGGTGAGCTCCCTCTCACCTGTGCTTCAGTCCATCTGGTGAAGTGTGAGTCCACTGCTCTAGCTGAGCATGTACCTTTTTACCACCCATCTTTCTCCACCAGATTAACTGGGAGGATTGGGAGGGCAGAGTGGCTCCAGAGATGAACAGGACTGCTCCAGCACCTCGTCCGAGGGGGGGTGGCACTGGTGCTTAACCAGCGAGTCCTGTACATGCTCTGGCATCACCTCAACACCTTGGTCCCAACCTGAGTTTCCTGGCCAACCTCCAGAAGACAACTCTGAAGTTCTTTTGGGCAGGATTTCACTGGGTCTCTGCAGAGCTCCTGAGTCTCCCCCAGGAAGAAGGGGGGCAGGGCCCATGCTGTGTCTGTAGCAAGATCCACACCTGCCTCCAGGCGTGGCAGAGACTCCTTTCTAGTGTAGGTAGTCTGGTGTGAAGCCACTTGGCGCACACCTTCCTCTGCCACACCAAGGACTCTGATACAACTGGCTCTTTTATCTCCACCCAAGGGGTCTTGCACAAGACCTCTCTGAGCTGTTAGTCTTCTACCAGAACCTCCTTCAAACCTGGAGGCTGGTTTTGGCTCCAGGCCCCTTATAGCCACTGGGGCAGACCTCCTTGCGGATGCCCTGCTACACAATCCTCATCTCAGTGCAGAAGGCAGAGTTCCACTCAGTGCACCAGATGCTAGTCCTGGCGGGCATCACCAAGGTCGGAGACATCCTGGACTGTGACCGAGCAGACTGAGTAGATTCCCAAGTGCAGGCTCGGTGCATGAGGCTCTCCACCCTTTGAACCCCCCTACCTCCCTCAGCGTGTGCTCCAGCAGGTTAGGGTAGTCTTGCCACCTGCTGCTCAGGCTTACTTCAAGCAGGTCCTGGGAGAGGGTTCTCACCCGCCTGTCACCCTGGGCCTTCCAGACTTCATCAGGCCCCTGCCTTGAGATCCCCCTGGCTATCCCCTCCACACAACCTGAGCTGACTGCAGGATATGTGGCCATTGTGCTTCCAAACCGTGCAAAGTCACATCTCCACATGCTTGCACTCCACATTCTCTCCACTTCCTCTCCCTCGTGTTCCTCTCTCGCCACTTCCTTTCCCTCCTAAAGTTCTGACTGCACTTCTCCCTACACCTTCTCATCTACACATACCCCCTCCAAGGCCCCACAAAGTCGCGGGACCTTCTCATCACTTTCTCCTCACCTTAGCCTTAGGCAGCCATCTACAACACCGGGGAGAGGAGGTCATGTGAGTAGGTGTGCTGCGATTGTGGGGCCTACTTTCACTCCTCCATCTGCTCACATATCCAAGCAGAGTTCCCTTGGGCAGCATCTGCTGACTCCTTTGCTACCTCAGAAGAGCAGTGGGCACTGTCTAGGGTTCTTTGCTTGGTGTCCTCTTCAGGTTTCCTCCATTTAGCCCTGTGACCTTCATGTCCTTCCCTGCTTTTCATTGGTTGTCCCCTGTAATTAGTTGAGTTCTGGGTTCAGTGGCTCCTCCCCACAAGCTGAGGGAGGGGTTTTCAGCAATGGGAAGGCTTATCCAAATCCTGATATCCAAAGCCCCTCTCACTACCTCTCCACCTGCTAATATGTTGTTCCACGCTGTTTGAATCTAAGCAACTGCTTTGATTTGCAGAAATAGTCTGACCCGATCCTATGATTCCCAGCATTTTTTTCCCTCCCATTCTGTAAGTTCTCCATCTTCACGTCCCTGAAGTGGGATTTTCTCCCACAAAAGTCATGCGATAAATACATTTGTTAGTCTTTTAAAGTGCCACAGGACTCTTCATTTGTTTTGCTGAACAGGATGAACACGGCTACCCTTCTGGAACTTGCCAAATAGTACTAGAGCCTTAACTGAGGGGAATTGGAATAGGCTGAGTGAACCTGCAGAGCGGGCAGATGAGGACAACTGCCAGGCTTGTTAGTCAGGATCTATAAAGACTCCCTGGAAAGAAGTGAAGGGGTGGGCATGGGCGCAAACAGCCAAAAAGGGAAGAAGCCAAAGGAGGAGAGTGAGCTTCCCTTGAACAGTGGCTGGAACAGTGAGGCCCCTGGAGCTGGTATTGCTAGATGGCGGTGTGTAACAACTTGTTAATACAGAGAACTGGTAGGAGCACAAAGCCAATGGCTGTAAATAGCTTGTGAGCACAGAGGACCTGAGCAGCAGGGGGGCCTGCACTAACCTGTGACACAGACTTACGTACTAATAACGTAAGTCTTCAATGCAACGCAGTCCGTTTGCTTAAAAATATGGATTTGTCACTGTCTTTTCACACAGGACCTAACCAACACCTTCTCAATTCAGTGGAAAGACTCTTATTGATTATAATAGGAATTGGATTTGGCTGTTCTACCCCATATCTTCAAACCCCTCCAAACAAACTTAACATTACTCACATATCTAATCCTGTTCAGTTCAATGGGCTTATTGACATTGCATAAAGTTACTGACATATATGTTACAAGGATCAGGGGCTTAATGTTTAAAATATTTGAGAGGCTGGAATGGGTATAAGTGAGTTCTGTTTTGAACAGGTTTCTTTTTGGCCAATATCTGACATCCATTTTATATACAAAAAGAAGAGCAAAATGAACCATATATCTGAAAAGGTTTATTTGTGTAAAAATATCCAACAGAGAGATTCTTTTTCCCCATGTCTCTTCATTTTATTTTTAAAACAAGTATTCAAATAGTCAGAGTGGCTAATGTCAAAGATATTATAGTTGGCAGACCTAATTTTACATTGTGTATGTGAATACATACATAACATTTCCTTTGATATGGATGTCTGTGTGTAAATTATTATGGGACTGGATTACTGGTCAAATATGGAAAAAATCTTAAATAACCCTCATCTAACAAAAATATTTGCATTTTTCATGTAGTAAAGTGGTAATAAAAGAATTTAAGGATAATCATATTACATAGCAACTGATGCTAAAGTTGGTATTCATTTGATAAAATTAAGAATAGGTGGAAACAGCATTTTATGTTTTATAGAATTATATAATATACTATTCAGGCTGAACCACCAACTCTTTCTCTGGATAGTACTGTATAAAAATCACTCCCATTATGAACACAGCATCAATAAAGTAAGTGTAATGAAGAGTCTGATTTAAAACTGCATGGAATGTGGAAGCATTTTGCCACCCTTGCTAACACTGAATACTACCTTATTTTATGTATGGGCTCATTGCCTTTTCTGCATCTTCAGCTCACATCTCTAGATTGGCCAACTTGTTTTGAAGTAGGAGGAGGTGAGAGTGAAACAATGTCTGAGTTAGCTCCCTGCTTTGCACTCCGTGCCTCTGATCTTGAAAACCATCTCCCCAGACAGCCCTTTGATGGTAGAAAATTTACATTCCATAATTCTTGTTAAATTCAGAATAAATTCTTGTATTGTTCCGGTAGCCATGTGAGGATTTCCCCCCCCCCCTCCCTGCTGAGTGGCTCTGCCATCCTGTATGTCTTCCAGGACTGACCCTGCTTTTCATCTTAGATTTTGTAGAGATCTTTTTTTTGAACTTGAAAGGGATTTCTGGGATATTTTCACAGCTTAGTCTGTAACTGATCTCCTGGAAAATCCACAGTTTCAGTGCCAAAATCAAGTGGTTTGACGTGTCAGCTGGAAGCCCACAAGGGTGCACCCTCAGCCACACGCTCTGTTATTAGATGACCTATAAGAATGTTTAAAGGAGAGAGAGATTTCCTGTGACCTCACCTCAAGCTGATGAAGTGCTGCTACATTAGGGTTGTGTTTTGAGATACCAGGCCAGAAGAAAGAACAAAACCATTTAAATGCCCACACTGTGCCTTTTGAAAAAAGGAATGGGGGAGGGGAGGAAGGGTCATTGCTTCAATTTCTGTTTGCAGAAAATAAAGAGTGTAGAGGAAGATGGCAGAATCCTCTCTCTGCTGCTACTGAGGCTGGCCATTGAGATATTTTTAGATCCTTTGAAAAGGCTCTCTAGGATGAAGATTTTAGATCTTTTGTGGTCAGCACGAATAGATTCCGTGTTTAATTTTTTTGTCACAAACAAAATAAAATCTATTACCTCTCAATCTGCAGTCTAGGAAGAATGTAATGAACCATTAACTAATTTCCTGTGGAAGACGAAACCCATCTACCTGAATTTAAAAAAGCTTTTTTGAAAGGGTTTGCAGGAACGGGTAAAATTCTCTGGTTTTAAAAAATAACATTGGATGTTCATTCTGAGATGAGTGATAAAATGTTCAAAATGGCGTCCTTTAAAGTCAATGTGGCTCACAAGTACCTGCATTGCTTTTGAAAATTTTACCCAAAGTCCTTTTGATTTAATCCTTTTCTAGAAAATATAATGGCAAATTGACTATCCTTGGAGGCAACCCTTGAAGTCCCTTTTAATTAAAGCATATTTTGAGCCATAATTTTAATCAGTGTGGGGGGGAAATGGTCTATTATAACTTTTACTTGCCCTGCTCTCTTGGCATGGCATCAGATATCTATGAACAAAATAACACTGACAATAACACTTATTTCAGGGTGGATAAATTATTCATTATGTGGCCAAAACTGAAGGACCATAGCTTTATCAAACTTGAATAACTCCATGACAATGGCAACAGAGTCCTGTGGCACTTTTAAAGACTAACAGATTTATTTATCG
>ML685821.1:3361143-3410994 GCA_007922175.1 Pelusios castaneus
CGATAAATAAATCTGTTAGTCTTTAAAAGTGCCACAGGACTCTGTTGTCTTTCTACAATAGACTAACACGGCTACCCCTTTGGAATTTGACTCCATGACAATGGGTCACTGATGAGATTTCAGTCTTACTATTTCCTAGTTTTTGTGATATGTTCAACTTCAGAATGCCATGAGGCACAGCAAACCACTCTTGGTTCATGACTCGCTGTCTGATCCTATCTCTTTCCCAATAGATATGTATAAAAGAACAAGCTGTGTCAGTATTTTATGAAGGCTCCAAATCTGGCTCTAACAATATTTGCTCAGGCACTGAGAAGGTCTGGGAATTTGATCTTGGCAAATATTCTGAACCAGAAAAATAGAACAGTATATGAGCACATAAAAGATCTGGCACAAATTCATCTGTTATCCCAACTGTCATTCTTGAGCATTCTCAGGGCTGTTTTGACTCCTGTTAGACTTAATCAGGCCAGTATATTGGAATCTAATGTGCTGAGCCATGACTCAGCAAAGCACGTTAAATAATTAGAAAAATGTTTTTCTGATTTCTTCTGCAGAATGATTGAGCTAAATCTGCTCTTATTTTTTTTTTTTTTTAAATAAATAAATAAGAGAAAGTTGTTGCCTTGAGGTGAAATATTAACGACTTTTAGAAAAAAAAGTGGGGATCACTTCCTGATTTAGTCCTGCAAAAATATTGCACAGAAGCTGCCCTTCTAACTGATGGATCCCATATGTGGAATCCTCATATATAGAATAGGAAATAAATGTGATACTTGTATGGCATCATTTGGCACAAGCTGACCTTGAATGGGCAACTGTTGTAACACTGAATCTCAAGTGGTTTTATAGAGTCATAGATTTATAGATTTTAAGGTCAGAAGGGACCTATATGATCATCTAATGTGACCTCCTGCACAATGTAAGCCACAGAACCTCCCGCCCACTCCTGCAATAGATGCCTAACCTATGATTGATTGAGTCATTGCAGTCCCCAAATCATGATTTAGGGACGTCAAGGTACAGAGAAACCACCAGGAAGTAACCCATGCCCTATGCTACAGAGGAGGGTGAACCGACCTTCCCCGGGTGCCTCTGCTAATTTGCCCCAGGGGGAAAATCCCCTCCTGATGCCAAATATGGCAGTCAGCTAATCCCTGAGCACGTGGGCAAGACTCACAAGCCAGACATCCAAAAAGAATTCTGAAGTTTTGGAGATAATATCCACAGTGGTAGCAGACCTGTCTATACTGACTAATCTATTGTCTTTCTTTTCAGTGGTCTTTCACTTAGATGGCTCATGGGGTTGGTAAATGGCTCATAAAACTTTCACTTCTAGGTTACTGGTTTAAATCTGGTCCAGGTTAGTGCAGACTTAAAGCCCATTACCAGCTGATAATGTACATGTGGTCCTGCCATGAGTGCAGGAGACTGGACTTGATGAGCTCTCATGGTCCTTTCCAGTTTCTATGATTCATTTTACTTTTTAAACTGAACAGGTAAAAATTGAAATACCAATTTCTTCCTTAAAGGCTGTGTTTAAATTTGTGCTGGTTGTTGTACTGAAACTTGACTGGTTTGGTATTTCATTACAAAAGTTGAAAGACCCCAATTAATAGAGACCCTAGTTTAGAAACCTCCTTAGTAAACCTGAGCCGATTTGTGGTTGTCCATTAAAAATATGCATATCTCATCATTGCACTGTGAAATCAGAAACATAATGGTCTGAAATGAGTTTAATGTTGGTTTTAAGCTTGACTGAGATCCATTATGTAACGGAGAGGTGAGGATATGAACCCCATGCAAGGTTTGTCAAACCTCTGAAAATGAAAAATTCTTGATTTTTCACTCATTTCTTCTGCTCTATAGCACCTTTGAATATGTACATTTGCTATTTTTAGTAGCAACATACCATTGAAAATGTTGCCTTTCCTGCCCTTTGGGACCTGTTTAATAGAAAGTTCTTTACTTAATATAATATAATTATTCCTATTTATAATATTGTATCATCTAAAGACACCATTCAAATATGGATCTCATTGCCGTAGGCATCATGAAAAGGCATAAGGTAAGAACATGCAGTTGCAATGCTGATTGCATAGAGTGATTACAAGCTAAAGAGACAAAACATGGAAACGGTGAGGGGAAAGGAATGAAACATAATGGCCAAGTTCTTCAAGTGCTAATTCTTATATGTATGTATACACTTCATGTACTTAAGATCGGAGATTTCTAACAAGTTCCAGAGGGATAGCCATGTTAGTCTGTGTAGAGCAAAGGACTCTTGTTGTTTTTATTTCTAACAAGTGTTGTCTGTGATGCTGGCAGAGTAGATTTCAGTTCATACCAAAGCCGTGAGGCCTCACTCAACCCTGACAAATGCATAGCTGGAAACCAGTCTGGTTCACCTGTTTGTTGTTAAAATAGACACTAGATTTACAAAAATGTGGCTATACTTTATGAAATGCTTGTAAGCTGCTGCATGCATTAATCTCACTTATAATATCTGTATTCCATGTTATAAGGTAGTATCTCAAAGTTTGCTCTGTAACTCTAAGGCCATGTCTATGCTACAGAACAAACAAGGAGTCCTGTGGCACTTTTAAAGATTAACGAATTTATTATCGCATTAGCTTTCGTGGGAGAAAGTCCCACTTTGTCAGACGCTTTGAGTTTTTGCAAAATAAATTATACCGGTAAAAAAAAAACAAAAAAACCCTAAATATAGCATCTGCACACATCCACACAACATGCCTTCTATTGCAAAGGAGCGTCCACACTGTAGTCTGTATTATCGCCAGTGAGAGCAGTGCATTGTGGTCAGCTATCTCACCATGCCACTTGTCATCTACTAATGCTAGGAACTCTGGGATGAAGACAAGGAGCGCAGAGCATCTTAGGAACATTTTTCAATGTCCCATGGGGCAACACATTTCCTTGATGTTATTCACTGTTGCTCTTAGCAACTCATGCCATTTTTAAACAGTTCCCCATGGTTTCCTGCATGTTTGCAATTCCGAATCTCAAAAAATGGCTCCTGCGCTACTCTCCATTGTCACTGGTAGCATTCTGAACACATCACGGCTGGTTGTACAGTATATCATGAGCTCCAAATCGTAAAAGGAATCCAAGGAATCACACCTGCTGAGTGACGTGCAAACAAACAGCATCCACATTGCTGCTTTCACTCACGGAGCATCTGCACACAGCATACCACCAGTTCTGTGTGCGGGAGACAAGCACCAAGTGATGGGTCCACATCGTTATGCATGTCTGGGATGACAAGCAGTGGCTATGCAACTTTTGAATGCACAAAGCCACCTTTATGGAACTGTGTGTAGAGCTGGCCCCTGCCCTGCGGCACAAGGGCACCCACATGACAGCTGCCCTCCCTCTAGAGAAGCACATTTCCTCTCAGAAAAAAAGACTGGTCCAAGTCAGGTAAGTCGTCATGTGGGCCCTAAAGAATTAGGTCCACATAAATTTTCTGATCAAGAAAGAAAGGTGTGAAGGAGCACAGATCTGTCAGTATTGGCTCCCGCCCCAACTCTCAGGCAGAAAAATTGGCACCCATCAGTTCCAACTGTGTTGGACTGCCATTTGAGACTACTGACATACTCCAGGAAGGATTTGCTGCGCACTATTTCCATTAGATGCATCTGCTCCATTAGTCCCAACCTACAAGACTCCTTGACTCTGGGCCAGACTGAGATCTTTATCTTATTGGAGGATATCTTTGCCTCATCCTACCTGCAATCTCCTCTTCGTTCAGGTCCCGTCCTCTTCTGGGACATTTTGACACCTGAGGAGAAAGTGTCCCCTCTCCTGTGCACAATCTAGGACATACCTACACCAGTACCAACAGTACCTTATTGGAATTTGAACTTACCTCTTCATCAGATGAATCTGATGTTCTGGACATACCGTCACCCACTCCAAGGGAGACAAATCTGGCAAAACCTCTTCAAGGTCTTGGAGCTGCCCCCCTCAGACATGGCTACCCAGTGGATTGCTGATACCTTGGGGCCCTATCCAACTGGTTGACCTTTCCTGTTGGGGCCCATGGGGTCTATAAACTAGATGCACCAAATCTGGACAGAAATCACTCTGGTCCTTTCCCCTGGGCAATACTACCTGGCCCGGACAGAGTACGTAAGGAAGGAAATCAAGCTGGATCTGCTGATACCAACAGTTCTAATAAGTATGTTATCCTCCTCACCAAATGAGGCAGTCACTCCATCATCCCCAGGAGCAATAAGAGGAGCTCTTGCAAAGGGTGGCAACTGAGCTCAAAATCATGATAAACGAGGAAGATTGGAAAAATTGGGTTTGCTTAGTCTGGAGAAGAGAAGACTGATGGGGTTATGATAACAGTCTTCAAGTCTTATAATATGTTGTTATAAAGAAGAAAGTGATAAATTGTTATACTTAACCACACAGAACAGGACAAGAAGTAACATGCTTAAATTGCAGCAACTAAGATTTAGGTTAGACATTAGGAAAAACTTCTTAACTGTAAGGATAATTAAGCACTAGACCAAATTACCTGGGGAGATTGTAGAATCTCCATCACTGGAGGTTCTTAAGAGCAGATTAGACAAATACCTGTCCAGAGGGTCTTGATAATACTGAGTTCTGCATCAGTACAGGTATGTTACAGTCCTACATTTCTAGGATTGAAGGATTGTTAATAACTGCAAGTGATCTGGCCCTTGGTTATTGGTTTCATCCAACCAAAGGCCCTTCCATCAATACATCATCTAACAATATGCTGAGGCATTGGTACAGTACCAATCCAGAGGGAAAACAGTCACCCACTGAAGCACCAGTACCAATCCATTTTCAGCTAATCCAAATGCCTATTGAAAAGTAAAATCAATAGATATATTGGAACACTTTACAAAGAACGAATTGTCTCCTTTATTAGGTAGGATGGCAATCAAATCTTTATTGGTAAAAGAACCTTTGCGTGCATTCCATTTCATACTATATTTATTAATTAGGAATTGTTCTTTTCTTGTTTTACATTCTGCTTCTCTTGTTCCATTCTTCAATTATTATGCTCTTTTTTTTCTGTCACCCCTTCCAAAGTTCACTTTTCTACACTTTTCTCTTATCCCTTCCTATGTTTTGAATTCCATAACACATCTGCTTCTTTCCATCTTCTCTTGCTTGCCTCCCTTCTCTTGGCTACTTTCAGAAGCTATTCCAGCTCCTCCAAAATACCTTATTCAGATGGATACAGTTTTTCCCAAAATGCCAGTGTAGCCACAAGGAGGATGGATGGCTGGACTTCAATTTCAATTCTTATTTTAACTCTGAACCTCATAAAGCCAGAAATGGACTGAAATTCAGATCTGCGCTGTGCAGGAATGGCTAGAACAGCTGCTCAGACCATACTAAAACTAAATACAACAAAGAAATTCAAAATAGTTAACAAGGAACAAACATTATTCAGGGTCTTATTTTAAGCCAATAGATGGGCTAGAGCTAAACAACATATTAGGTGATGTGAAAGTTGGCAAAACATTTGTGAATCTCAGTCAGCCTAGCTCAAATGCAGAGTTTCTGACAAACTGGGTTTCAACACACCAAGTTCTGGGGTTTATTATGGAGGGTTGGCACAGCTCTAGTCATCATCATAGGCCGCATTCTGAATGTGCAACTATCACTATGGAAGTCATGGGGAGTTTTATGCATGGATAACTTGCAAGAGAGAACCTCACATTTATGTCTGTTTAACTCTCAGGTTAGTTATAGCTATTAATAGGCAAATATCTGGGGTGTTTGCAAAAAGTGTTCTGCGATTTGCCAGATACAACCATGATGTTTAAGATCTAAAAGAAGTAGAGCAGATCTCCTTCTGGCTTACTCATCAGAGAAGCTTCCTTGATGACACTGCTCCTGCTTGTGAACCAGCCGAACGTTAGTCTCACAATCTGTGCACTGTCACAGTATGGGAGCATCATCTGATTGACTCATCTGTTCAGAGTGCCTGGCCTCCAGTTAGCAAAGGAAACTTGTAGCTATTTCTTTAATTACCAGATTTGTGTTCGACTCTTTTTGAGAGTCTGAAATCCCATAGCTCTGCGTTCTTTAGGGTGAGAGCTGCCAGTGAGGGTAAAACTGATCATCTGCTCCACTCCATGTGTAAAGGTGGGCATGTGACTGTAACAAGGTAAATGGATCTACTCAGAGAGCACCCGCTATGCCTTTTTAAGATCTTCCATACTGGTAGTAAAGCAATGTTTCAGAGAGGATCTAAAAGTGATTTGCAAACCTTAACTAAGGCCAGATAATCCCCCCAACCCTCCATCCCATTTGTTTCAAAAGGAAAGTATTAAAACAGTTCTTAAAAAAATTGATCCAAAATACATCAGAAAGAGAGGGTTTGAGCCTAATTGGCATCTTTCGCTTCCACTTAATGCCATGGAAGCCCTTTCCATGTACTTGGGATTTTGATGGGAGAAAAAGCTTGGAGAGAATGGCCTCTTTCTTTAGTGTCATCAGCTCCCCCTAAACCCATTTCTTCCCACAGGCTGCTGCTCTGAACATTCTTCCCCAAATGGGGGAGTTTAGACTCAGCTTTTGGTGGGGAGGCATTAGTGACTGACCTGGTAAAAGGGTTGTAACTGTGGAAAAGAGGTCTTAAAATCTCCATATGGGACTGTGGGAGAATTCTTCTATTGCAGATTCTGTGGAAATCATCTGTAAGGCTGTCCTCTCAAGACTCCCTCACGAGCCTACTCTAGGTGGTGTGCTAGGAGTGAAGTGGTTTGTTGGGGAGTAGGACTGCAGCCCATAAAGCAGTTCCAAGAGACAGCTGTAGCTTAGGCCCTACAATCATCTAAGACATGGTGGGACTTCAATGCTGCCTTCAGGACAAAAAGGATGGCTTAAAGCTGCCTTATTTTCTCATCACCCCACACTTACCCCTTGGATTTGAGTTTGGTATGATGCACAGTCTCATACCTAATATTTGTCAAATGATTACGTCTGGACATGGAAAGTATAATGCAAAGAGCCAAAGTATAATGTTGTATTAATGATGTGAAGCCTGAAGGTGTTTACACAGTGTAAATAAGTACTACAGGATTAAGGCCACTCATCACAATAAACATAAGTAAATATTATTGAATTCTACTGTAATAATTAAACAAAGTGAAAAAGCAGAGTTTTCTTCCATGTATGTGCCTGAGCATTACAAATCTGAAGTGAAATAATTTGAAAAAAAATCAGTAAAATCACACGTCTAATTCCTTCTCTTCTTTATGAGCAACCCTACCCATTTTCCTAAGCAGGTATACTAATGTGTGTTCTATGCTTAACTGTTTTCTTTCTGTATGATGGAGGTGCAAGGATAAAAACCTGCTGCACAACCCAAATGTGACGGGGTAGGCTTACCCCTCATTGCAGAACCCCAGCAGACTCTATGGGCGGCAGAAACCCCTTGAGCCCTGATGGCCATGCTTAGCCTTCTGTCCCATTATAAAAGGAAGCTGCTCAGCTCAGTCTGGGCTGACTAGTGAAGACAGAGGACATGGACTGGAAGCTCCTGACCAGGAGCTGCATCAGCCCCAGTCAGGGAGAAGAGAGTGACCCTGGAGAAAGCACTGAGGAGCAGCCGCTCCGTGCTGACCACCCTGAAGCCAACAGGTATTCACTATGACCAGCTGACCCCGGGAAACTTCAGGGGAGGAGGTGATGACCTCTGCCTCAGAAGGCAGGAGGACATGGGCCCATGGGAGGCTGTAAGCCCAGCGACCGGCCCTCCACGGCTAGGTGCCTGGCCTCTCTCTTAGACTCTCTGCCCGACAATCCAGGCTGACGCGCAAGCGGGGTTTCCTTACGCCCCGCTGGCGGACGGGCAAAGAAACTCTGTCTCTAGCCCCTCAGGCAGGGCAGGCAGGAAAGCAAACCGTCTCTGGCCCCTGGGGCGGGGCAGGCAGGCGAAACAAGCCGGGTCCTAAGTCTCCACGGCGGGAGAGAGAGACTCGTAGCCGGCCAAGGCTTCTGGGGGGTTACCAGAAGGGGGGAGGCAGGGGGACGCAGGCCCACCTGACTCCACTGCGTCCCAGCCCAGGTCCCTAGCCGTGGCAGAGGGGTCTACTACGGGCCCGGCGGGATCCCCACCACGGCCCGGGGACTCAGGCTCAAGCCTCACCGAGTCATGACAGGACTTCATGTCCCCTGGGCCACTTCCTGCCCCCACCTCTGCTGGTACCTGCTCTGGGCCCCCATCCTCCTCCTCAGGGTATTCGCCCAGTGGGAGCTCACAAAGTCCTTCAGCATCGTCGGCTAAAGGAAACTCCTCCAGGTCACAGCTGGCTTCCGGGGGGGTTGCGTCGTCGCTGGCGAGAGGGAGCTCCTCCAAGTCACAGCTCCGTATAGGGAGGCTGCAGTCCAACAGGTCCGTGGGGGTAGCGGTAGGTCCAGGAACTCCCCCAGGTTCAGGCTACTGTGTGGCAGGTCTCGGCCAGCAGTCCTGGCGGGGTCCGGTTGGCTGTCGGGGCCCCAGGCAGCAGGTAGGTCTTCAGCTGCATAATGGTCAGGCTGGCACTGGGGAGGGAGCAGAGAAACACCCTTCCCCTTCGGCTGCCTAGCCCTCACTGAGCTTCTGGTCTTCCCCTTTATACTTCCTGTCCTGCCCCCCTGCTTCCGGTCTGACGGACAAGCCCCCTCCAGCTCCGCCCACTCAGGTGTACATGGGCCCAGGCTGTCTATCTCGGAGGGGGGCCACACTCCCTCACTACAGAGGCCATCTTCAGTGAACGGGTAGGAAGTAGCCCAGGGAGCCCGGGTGGTGGAACTGGAGGTGGGCCGGAGAAGTAGTCAGCGTGTTTTGGTCCGGATCCATAACTGACTTGGTGCCATAATCCCTGGCACTGGTAGGACCCTAGGTTAGAGCTCAGTGGAGCAGGAGGGCCTGAGCCCCCCTACCTGGGCACCATACCCCATGTGGGATGCTCACTTCCTATTCACTCTGTGACTGCTAGGCTGTACTGCCCTGATCCCAGGCCATGTATTGACTTTATGATTCTCTATTGCTGGTAAGCCATACTGCCCTGATCCCAGGGTTGTGTATCATTTTTGTTACTGACTGATCCAGGTTGACCTCGGTGCCTGACAACCTCGCAGAACTGCCCGCCTTGCTTACGTCTTGTGGACTTCCCCACCCGGGGATGCTGAAGTGGGCGTACCCCACGACACCAAATAAACCAGAAGTGTAGACATAACCTTTGTCACTACTGCATGATCTACACTCACACAATCTCACATAACATTTGCTATTTTAATCTTAAAATGCCTTTCTGTGCAATACAGGATCACTGTTTTCAGTAACACATCTTCCTCCCTCAGAGCTTACTGAAGTCATACTCTGCAGTCTGCTAACATCCTGACAGTTTCACATGAATTAATGAATGAGGGATCCGAGGTGGTTGAAAAAGTCTTATTTATTTTTATTCTTATTAAACTGACTTGTGTACCCAAGTTACTACTCTGAGAAAAAACTAAGTAAGGAGAGAGCTGGCAAAACATCTATAAAATGTATCAGTAAAAATATAGCAAATACCTTGATTTTTTTTGTCTTTTAGGAACGAAGCTTCTGTCTTGAGGCAGCAAATTCTTGCTCTAAATCATAAGTGCAGCTGTCTTACTGGCATCGCATTATATGTAGAGAGGAAATGAAAAGTGATGTTTCCAGCGCTGAAGAAAATACATCCAGGCTTTGATCAAAGCACTACCTTTATTCTTTATTTAAGCTTTGGTGGTTTTTTTTGCTTAAAAGGAAAAATGTTAATCCTCTCTTTAAAAAATCTTCTGGATCATGGCCTTACTTTTATGTGTGTGTGTGTGTGTGTGTGTGTGTGTGTGTGTGAGTTTTAAAGGTTGTTTTTGTGAAAATGTATAGTGCATTAAAGAAGTCTTTTTAACCAAACCTTTGGAGCTCCACCCATTTCTTCCTCCCAGAGCAATGATTTGCAGAATCTAATCATTAAGCCAATATGTTATATAAAATTCAGTGCAGTTTTATCTGTGTCAGTCTCAGCAACCGAGAGAGACAAGGTGGATGAGGTAATATCTTTTATTGGGCCAGCTTATGTCAGTGAGCAAGACAAGCTTTTGAGCCCCCATGGAGCGCTTCTTCAGGACAGAAGAGCTCTGTGTGGCTTGAAAGCTTGTCTCTCTTAGCAATGGAAGCTAGTTTAATAAAAGCTATTACCTCACCCATCTTGTCCCTCTAATATAAAATTCAGTCTTTATTGATTTGGACACATGCCTTTTTGATCTTCACATTTCCCTTAATCTGATTTAGCTTTCCCCATGCATTCTGTATTTGGCCAGATAGTTGGTTGGCCTGTGGTGGTAACCACAGACAAACTGCCCAACTGCTACAGGCTTCCAACAACAGGGACCTGACACGTACTGGACAAGGATTGCACAGCATAAGCCAGCTCAAACATGGACATTTCCTCTTTCTGTTTTCCTGCTCCCAGAAGCCAGCCATGCAAAGGTAAAATTTCTCTATTTCTTGGCATGATTTTTAAAATTTCAATACCAATAATTATGCTTCCATTCCAACTTCACTGCAGGTGCTAGAAAATGACCTACAGTCTCTCCAACAAAACAGGACTGTAGTGGATATGTTCGCCTATGTATCTTAACAATGCTTAACCTAAGTTTTATGATACACATCAGTATACACAGAGAAAGTACCTTGCCATGCCACTAACCATTAAATAATAGTAATACTACTTGTGCACCTCACCTCATAGGGGGGAAAATAAGGGGAAATTTTTCAAATCTGAGAAACTAAAATTAGACACCTAAATCCATACAGAGGCAGAACTCAGTGAGAGTTTTGGCCATGCAATATGTCTGAAAATCAAGCCACTAATTTAGTTGCCTAAATACAAAATCAGTATAGCTCAGAAAGAGTTAAAAATTGGCTAACTGATGGATCTCAAAAAGTTGTTATAAACGGAGAATTGTCAGCCAATGGAGTGGTATTTATTAAGGTTAGCCAAAACTAAAAATTTATTACGAAAAACCTAAATGTTTCATTTTGAGAATGATCCCAGAACTTCCAGGCCACCTGATTTGTGGGACAGCTGGGTCTCTAGTCTGCTCCATTCCCTCATCCACACTTGGGGCAGCTGACTCCCATGATTCTCCTGTGTAATTGGCTTACTCCAGGAGAACTGAAACCACTTTTATAGTGGCAGTCCTGAGAGCCACCAAATCAAACTGTAAACCTTGTATATAAGGGAAACTACTTCAAAACCAGGGGTGCAGGAGCACCCTTAGCACCCCGTGTTCCAGCACCTATGTGTCCCTGGGTTCTGCAGTTCTCACAGCAACTAGTTTCTCCACTTCCTGGAACAACTGAGTCCCTGGACAGCTAGCTCCCAGGGCAGCTTATTTCCCAGGCTCCCCAGCTCCCTAGGGTAGCCAGATCTTTGGGCTTCCTAACTCTGGATTTTGCACAGGAGCATTTTAAATACTTTCCCAGAGAATTTTTGTAACCATATCCTTATAAACAGGTTGTACATTAATGGTAATAAATTATATGTTACACTTATATAAGCCTGCT
The DNA here is from genome assembly GCA_007922175.1 of Pelusios castaneus. Taxonomy (NCBI): domain Eukaryota; kingdom Metazoa; phylum Chordata; order Testudines; family Pelomedusidae; genus Pelusios; species Pelusios castaneus. The sequence continues at coordinate 3,372,740 of ML685821.1, forward strand.
ATGTAAAATAATTAAATTTTAAATTTATCTAGGCATTTGTACTGCACCATCACTAAGATAACAATAGCCTCTGCTCCATTCTTAGCTCTTTAGGTAATGCCTGACTAATGCTGTTCATAAGTTGCACAATATCACATACTGCAACATGCTGGCACACCAAAATAGTTGAGAATGGAGTGGATGCATCTGTGTCTCATCTGTCTGATCTGTTTCTATAATCCCTCAAAATGTCCATAATTATAACTGAATTGTATTTTATCTCTGTGGACTTAAACCAAATTTTATGTATTTCCTATATGGGGAAATATTTAATTTTTAATTGATTAATCTGTTTATAAATTTATTTTGAATAATCCAAATGCTTCTGTTCATAATTCTGCTGAGCAAAGGCTGATTCTACTACCAAATCTGTAAACAGACCATGACTGCCCATTTTTTTATGCCCCAGATGTCTACAGTAGGACTGCAAACTGGAGCAATGCTTAACAGACTCCACTTAGGGCTGGTCTACACTGCTGCGTGATTTCAGCGGGAATCAAATTTATGCTGCAGTTTGCCCTTTGCTGATCCACTTACAGAGGGCATGAGCTGCTACAGAATCCTGGCTCTTTACCTCAGGTGGAAGCAGCTCTTCCCTTCTCACAGGCAACTAGAAATCTCAAACTAGCATGTACAAATCTTCCTGTGCTGCTTGGTCCTGCAAGAAGCTGAGCACTTCTGTGAGTGGCTGGATGCCCATATCTCCCACTGCAGTCATTAATAGTTGAGAGAGTTCAGCATCTCATGGGACAGTGTGTCCCCTAAAATGGTGGTCTGAGATCTGTGAATATTATAATACTAGCACAGGAATATGAATATATTATATAACATCTACTTTGAATCTAAATTACATTTGAAAACTTGTCTAGCTGCCAAAGTAATATCCATTAAAAAATTAGTGTAATATTATGCAGATCTATGAAATATCTGGAAGTGTAACACCTATTAAACTCAGAGTAAAATTTTCAAAATCATCTAATTCCCATTTACAAAAATAACTTTCAGTGTGATTTAGGCAAAGGGCCAAATTTTCAAAGGTATTTAGGTGTCCAAAGATGTCATCATTGGTGAGTCTGTAATGTTGATTTTGTCCATAATGGACCAAATGAAGAGTTATTGCTGCAGGATGTATTAGTCATGTACAGATTCGGTAAGCAGAGTGTTCCCTCTTAACACAACTTTATTTGGGGACATTTGTTCTCGGTGTTGGAACCATGCTACTTCAAGCTGTTGTCTTCAGACTGCATTCATATTCCTTGTTAACCACTATGTATTTTATTTGAATTATTAGGAACAGATCTCTTGAAATATGCATCCCATTTCCCAGGGTGTCCGGGCAATAGGCTGCAAATGTTTATAAATAACTCTATCCAGCAAACTAATTAGAAAACCCAATGTACATACGCAAATATTTAAAAATAATCATAGTTGTCTGATAACATTTCTTTCAAGCGTAATCTTCATAACACATGATAAGGTTAAACTGGCACAGAATACCATACCACATGTTAGTAAACATCACATGGTTTTCAGGGTCATCTCTTAGTGCTGTCACCCAACAGGTTTATGTTAAAGAAGCAGTTTTAGATTTGAATTTTCTTGCATTGATGTGTTCGTTTATATGCAGTATTTTATTTTAAGTGTTTGTTTGCAAAGGGACTGGATCAGTAACATAAGAATCTGTCAAACATGGAGTAGTTCAAATTGATACTTTGAGTGGAATTGAAGTCCACATGAACTCTGCCCCATTCTGCGCACGTGTATAACTTTACTCATGAGTAGTGGATTGACTAAAAGTTGCACTTGTGTATGTTTACAGGATTGGGGCCTTAGTAATCTATTAATTTCAGTCATTTTGAACCCTGGGTACATTAAAATGCAACCTAAGTGTATAATGGTAGTACTTAGCCCAGCTATACGATAAAACAATTGTCAAATTTATTTTAAAATACCAGGGACTTTTTAGATTTGACCAAAAAATATCAGAAATAGTTTAACATATCACTATAAAATAGATCTCTGGAGTCATTTGTATATTTGTCTTCAACAATAATTGAATAATATATCCCAACAATAACTTTAAAGATTCATGCTTTTCGGAGATTAGTACAAGGGCCAATGCTTTATATTATCCTTTCTGAACTTGTGTGTGTAATTTCTATTTCTGGCGTAATTAGACAATGCTAATTTTGCATTAGCAAAGCAGATTTTCTGGGTCAGTCATTTCAATATTAATAATGTAGGTTGGAAGGTAAAAACAGAATACCTACTATTATTAAATATTGTAGTTATCTGAATATCCAGTGTTGCTTTTACATTAAACACACACAGTCAAATAAACAAAAATAATTTTATAAGGATTTAAAAATGTATTGTACTTTTAATGTTAGATACAGAGACAGTTCCTGCAGGCCAAATTCAGCTCACTAATTTCAAAGGAGTTGCTTCATATACCAACACTGAATTTGGCCGTATATTGGGGGATTGTTTTTGAAGTGTTTATAACATCGCCTGTTTTATGCTTCTTAATTCTTCACAGCTCTCCTTGCACTTTGACTAGGAATTCCTTTACAAGTCAAGAGGAAAATTAAACCAAGTCCTTTCTCTGGGAGAATGTATTTCTTAAGGTGCCATAAACAAGAGTTGATAATCTCTTTCCATGGAACTGGAACTAAGTCGAAGTATGGTAGCCAGACATAAAGTTTGACCTTCCAGTGAAAAGCCACGCAAGTGAACTCTCTACTGTATTAGAATTAGCTGCCTTTTAATAGATAGTGTTTAATAATCACATTCTATAAAAGACTGCATTTTTACTAATGTTTTTTAAAATGACATGTTAATTATAAAGCTTCTCTAGCTGCTCCATAGTTAAAATTATGTAGAAGTTTCCACTGAAACTATGGATTAAACCTGTATGTTTTGTGTGAATACAATAACCCTGATTCTGCAAACTACTTGTTTTGGGTGGGCCTCCTTTAACTTTGTTGGGGATCTATCTAAGCACAGAGGTCCACAAAATTTTTTATCACTCCAGGACCACAGACATATCACAGCTTCCCCAAATTTACAGAACTTAGTCTCGAGTTCCAGAATGACTTTTCTAAGAATTTACAATTAAATTTGTTGTTTAATTTATTAATTATAAGTATTTTGAAATGGAGAGTGAATACTTTCTTAAAATTCCTCTAGCAAATATATTTTGCATTTTTGGAGATTGGAAAACTAACTCATTTGGAGATGATAGCAAGAACGGAGGCACAGTCTACTTTTAAGGTTTATTAGCATAAGTTTATTAATTTATTAATCACAATAGTTTTTATCTACTTAACTATGAAAATCAATGGATATGTTCATTACTGAATTAATTTGATAGAAGTATTTGTCATCGGAGAGCTGCTCCACAATCCATGATTTCATTTCCCAACCCCCCCCCCAAATTATGTATCTAGCCCTCCTGGTTGTGAAGAAAACCTTGAAAATGTGAACCAAATGAAACAGATACAGTGGGAATATCCTGAGTTTGCAGAGAGCCTGCAGTAACGTCAATATGGGTAACTATTTCACTACTTAAACTGTTAGAAACACTGAATTAATGTGACAACAGCATTTGACACAGTGTTCATTGTGAAATATCAATGAAGTCAGTGAGACTACTCAAATGTTTAAATGCTTTACTGAATCATGACTTTAATGTCCAATGGCTTATATGACAAATGTTTCATCCAAACTTTGACGTTTAACTTGTGTTTCACGTGCTATTCATTGTGAAATGTCACAAGTCAATGGGGCACTTGTGCTTAAAATTATACGTGCTTAACTGCTTTGCTAGCTTAGTGCCTTGATGACCAGGGGGTTGTATGACAATTTTTTTTATCTAAACTTTGATGGCTCAGGGCTGGTCTACACTAGAAAATTAGATAGACCCAGCTGTGTTGCTCAGGGGAGATGAAAAATCCACCCCCTTGCAAAACATAATTAAACCAACCTAAGTTCCCGTGTAGATAGTAGGTCAATGGAAAAATTCTTCTTTTGACCTAACTACTATTGCTTTTCAGGGACATGGATTACCTACACACCAATGGGAGAATGGAACAGCTGGGGTCTGCGCTGACGTGCCATAGCCACAGATAGGGGAATCGTGAGAGTTTATTTATATATGTTTGTAAAGCATGTTGAAGGCCTCACCTTTATAGTGCTATAGAAACCCCAAACTGTATCATCCTTAAAGCTCTATAAATACTGACTGCCTTCAGAAAGGAAGCAAATGTTACCTTAATTAATAAAGTCTTGCAGGCTTGCAGGTCCAACTGAGCTATAAAAATCATAGTTACATTGTATTTCTCAGCTCACAACAAAAATTTGACAAAAGTCATTAGAAGGTGAAAAATTTTTAATTAAAAGAAGAAAGCAAATTACATAATCATCTCAAACAGAGTTCTTGCTGTAATTGGAATAAAAACTGGTAAGACAGAAGCCTTCTCTATTGTCCCTCTGTCCCCTAATCCCCAAGAACATTTGGTGTGAAAGTTTTTCAGCCTGCCCTGCTATCTCTATTCTCCAGTCTTAAACTGAGCATAACAATCAGCAACAAGCAATTTCTCCACAACCTGAATCCTTACTTTTTGTGTATTACTATGATGATGAAACCTTCTGTCACTTACGTTAAGAGAAAAGAGGAATTCCTTGGGGACATGTGGACATTTTATTTAATAGTTCATGGGGTGGGAAATATAAATGAGTAGTCGAGGAATGAGACTAGCTACTGTAAGTAGATATAGGGTTTAACTTATGCCATGTTTAAACTTTGAACTGTGGAATCTTTCCAACTATTCTGTTGAGAATTAGTTAAAAGACTCTACTGCTTTGGTGGTTGTTAGTTGGTCTAGCTCTGACTGGGCTGTCGTGGTCAGGAATGCACATATATGCTTTCTACAAATTCATTGTTGTTTAATTGCATAAATCTTAGGCTATGTCTGCACTTAAACTGCTACAGTGGCATAACTGTGTTTCAGTGCTGATGTTCACTGTAGTGACAGGAGGGGTTCTTCTCCAAGGATATTAGGTTGATTTGACATGGTTTGTACTTGACAATACATGTTGACTGTTATTTATCACCTTATTTTCTTCTAGGTGCTTGCAAATTGATTATTTCAGTGGTGCCCAAACATTTTTGCTTTGCACCCACCCTTACCTGATCTGCACCCCTACAGGAGCTGGAACTGCAGCCAGGGCTGGGAGTAGAGTGAGGAAAATAGAAATTAATCCACCTCCCTGAGAGGAGGTAGCTAGGTTAACAGAAGAATTCTTCAGTCAACCTAGTGCTGCGTACACCCTGAAATACGTCATCTTAAATATGTCGCTAAGTGGGTGTGGATTTTTCATACCCCAAGTGACATAGCTGGGTTGATCTAATTTTTTAGTGTAGGTGTGGCCTTAGTATTCTATATTGGGGGAAAAAGTGTTTTTGTTCACTATATAATACATTAACTAATAAGGGAAAAGGAACTCTAATGTGGAGAATCATTGCAGACATGTCTATAGTACTGGGAGATGGTGTCACTCCACAGCTTCTTTGTATGTAGCTCTTGATCCGTCAACTCTAGAAATAATTTCTTTCTCATCTTAAAATCCTTTGCACATAATCTAACTTGACCACCATCTGTGTTTTGTTCCATATTCTCCTCATTTATTACCCATGAAACTTCCTGTACCAGTCTCTTCAAAAACTGAGAACTCTCTACTTCCAGCATGGAAGATTGCTTTTCCATGTCTACTGCATGTATTTCCATACATTAAAAGTATTTCCTACATGGAAGATTAATCTTCCATGTTTAAAATGGGTTGATATGTTACTTTAACTACAGTATTTATCACTTTCTTCCAGGGATTAATTTAGTAAGTCAAAGACTGATGTTGCTCCTGCACATTTGTAACTTGAAATATGAGTTCTTTAATTGGTTGATCAATTAATATTAGTTTATTTGTTAACTGGATAATTTATCATCTTTTCTAGGTTCCTAAATTGTTTTACCTTTGTTTACATCTAGACATTATATTGCTAATTAAGCCTTTTCAAGATTGCTTTATTTACCTTGGCAGATTTCTCTAGTAGTGATTTCCTAGTTAATATCCAAAGGAGGGGCTTTTCCATGAGATTCGTTGCATAGCATCTTCTCACATCTCCACGATGTCTTTAAACTATAACTGAGGATCACAGTCTTCTCTCTTATTTTCTGCTTAATACATTATAGGAGCATTTCCCTGTTCACCTTATTTTAAAAGGAACAATTAATATTTTCAGTTTATCACTTGACTCACAAGACGAAAAGGGAGAATTCTTCAGAATTCAACCATCAAATGCTCCATTGAGATTGCTTTTTTGCTATGATAACCTCAGCTACGTTAAATCATTTCCTCTTCCTTTGGTTTGCATGTTGATGCTGAGAGTTTAATCCTGCAAGGTACTGTGCATCTCAATTCTCACTTACTTCATTGGGTGCTGAGGAAGCTCAGAACCATGTAGGATTGGGCTCTAGCTTCCTAGAATTTCTCCACCACATGTCAGGAATTCTGGTCTTTCAGCAGTCTGTTCCTGTACATGTACTGAGATTCACAATATCTACCAATGGAACCTGGAGAAAATATATTCCTGGCTAAAGCCTGCTCTGGTTGGCCTCTTGTGTCAGTCAGTGAGATAAAGTGCACTGATAATAGAAATTCCAGCGTGATAAATTGTTCAAAGGAGTAGTATGGGCTGCATCTTATTCCTTTACGATTTTAGTCTGATTTACAGGCAGCCTGACTCTTGATGTGCGGAGTACCCCACATCCCATTGATTTAATTGGGAACTGCATATGCTCAGTGTCTCTGGAAATCAAACTAATACTGATTTTCACGCAGTAGTCCTTTACAAACTGAACCAGAAAAATACACCTTAAATGCATTCATCTCCAGAACAGTGGAGAGGAAATACTTTTGACCAGTGCTTTTTTTGTTGTTTCGTTTTTTGTTTTGTTTTTAAAAAAAAAAAAAAAAAAAAAAAGATGCTGGCAGTGGTGGGAGGATCCGGGGACTCATCACTATGGAAAAAAGGTGCCGGTGTTCTATACCCCTGAGAACCATCACAAAAAAAAGATGCTGGTACTCAGTCCCACTGAGTACCATCACAAAAAAAGCCCTGCTTTTGACCAAGGACAACCTACTATTAAAACAAATGTCACACTGTGCAGACAAATCTACAGTTCTTAATGTCTGACCTTAAGACACTGCTCACCCAGAGTAATATGCCTGCTATTCAGTACATCTATGGTATCTTGCAATACTGACAGGTTAGAGCTGCCAAGTGTCCGGTTTCTGAGCAGAGAGTCCAGTAAAAAATGGAATCTGGCAGCATCTAGTCAGTGCAGCGGACTGGACTCCAGAAGTCCAGTTACCCGTAGAAACTGGCCTTGACCACTGGAGGCAGGAAAAGCAGCAGCTGCTGCAGGTCCCAGCTGCTGAAGTTGCTCTCTGCTCAGCTGCAGGGCTGACAACTGATGGAGAGCAGTGACTGGCTTCCCCAACCTGGCTCCAAGAGGTAGATATTGGTGCTGCCACCTAGTGGGAGGGTCGGTCTGTCTCTCTCCCTCCCCCCCTCTGCTTTGCTCTGCTCTGCCCTGATTGCCCCAGCCCTGGCCCTTCACTACAGGGACCAACTCCTGCCATGCCCTGACACCTCACCTGGCTTCAGGGAACAACCCCCTCACTGTACTCTGATTGCCCCAGCCCTCTTTGCTTTGGGGGCTGACCTACACCATGCCCTGATCTTGGCTCCACATCCCAGCCCCGTGTGCTGGAGACTGACCTTATTATACCCTGACTGGGCAGGAAGGCAGGCTCCACATCAGCTCTGAGCTTATCACACTGATTCTGAGTTGTGGTTCTAGGAAGTCAATGTATTTTCACACCTGAGGCTTAGACTATTATGAACAGCTCACCCTATCATCATGTCATCCAGAAGGCCTTGAATTAACCTTCCAAGACAAAGTAATCAAAGGCTACATCGTGTTTCTTTGCACACACTTCACAACAGAAGCTGACAAGTGTTAGCCTTGTTTTGCTTCACTTAATGCTGGGGAAAAAAATCATCTTTAGTGAAATAGTTTCATTCTTCAGTGATGCCCCTCTAACGATTAGGGCTCCGTGCAGGGGCAGGGTCCCAGCCTTGCAGTGCTCAGTACATGATCAAGGCCTTAGTGTTTTAAAACTGCCTGAAACAAATCAACTAGAAACTATGCTAGTGGAAACAAAACCATTGCAATAGGAGGTCTTACTAAAAAGCACCCAGGGTTGATCCACAGAGGTACTTAGATGCCCACCTCCTGCCTGAGCTGTGCACTACAGCCTTATGACAGGCATCTGGATGCCTATTTCTGGCCTAAGACCCAATGTGATTCATTAAATCAGAGTGTAGGTGTTCAGCCATCTGTTACATGAGGGTGCCCAAGCTAATGTGTGTGCTCAAAGGCCACCTACTGGATGGGGCATCTCCAGCAAGTTCACACAAAATACCTGAGTGTGGGGTGGGAAAAGGACCTCTCCTATCCCTTGGCCTAGATGATAAAATATTCACCCAGGATGTGGGAGACCATTCCATGGTTCAAGTCCTGCCTCTTCCAGAGGGAAAAGACTTGAAGTGAGAACTCATGAATGTGCTCTAACCACTAGACTATGAAATATACTGATATGTTCTCCTTCAATCTCTCTTGTTGAAGTTGTTTCACTTTGATTAAATGACAGAAATCTTAAATATTAATTGGGTGGCTGGGCTACTGCAAGAATTAGAATGATGCTTTAGCCCAGGAGTTAGGGCATGCACCTTATGAGTAGTACACCTACTTCAAATACTTTCCCTTAAGAGAATGGGAGACTTGAACTGGGGTTTTCCCCTGCCCTGGATGCACACACCCTCTTCTAAGCTAAAGGGAGTGCTCCCATGTGACCCTTTTAGACTGTTTTGCTTTGGCCCTTATGTTTAGGCACCTGAGCATTTCTCTTACCCCAGTTTGTGGATAACAAGGAGACCAAGACACTTCCTTGCAGCCTGGATTGAGGTATCTATCTTTGAGAGGTGAGGCTTAATGTCTTCTATCAGTTAACTCTGGTCTTTCCCTACCTAGCCTCCTGGCTTTGGTGGATCACACTCTTCTATGTCTCTCTCCCCATTTATTGTATTAGGATTATTAAGATGCCTAACTCAAGTTTGGTGGATTGCAGCATCATGCCTGTGATTTTCTAGGCACCTAAACGTTAGGCACTACAGCACTCAGCATTACAACACCTAAGGCCCTTGTGGATTCCACTCTAATTCCTTTAAACATTAAATCTCCATTTGTCCAGTTAGAGAATACCTTTACTTTTCACATAAGTTGAATTATCTGTATCTTAGAGGAGGGTAGTATTAAGGACATAGGTATTTATATGCTTTGGTCTATGTATGCAACAGACATTTAAATGGGGTATACAAGGGGGAAAAAAAAGAAAAATGAGTAGGAAATCTTGAAAATTATTTATTTACTAAAGTTTTTTAATTCCATTGATTCTCAACCTTTCTGATATTAATAAGAGAGTAAATCCATAAAGTAATAAAGGTGATGTAAAGTGGGTTTTAAAATGCATGATGCTCAGTGTGGAGGATTAAGTCAAAGGTGTAATAGGATCTGAGGTGTATGTGCTGTTGTTTAACAGTGAAATACTAATTGTATGTGACTAAATTGTGTGCAAACGATATGGCATTTTGACTCACTGAATTTTTTTTTAAAACTAATCAATCATTAAGAAGCATATCTGTTTTAAAGGAGTGAAAGGTGTATTTGCTCTATTGGCCCTTATCCTGCAATCAAAGCCTTGAGTGGATCTTCATGCCCACTGTGGAATCCAATGGTCTTTTCAGGGGAACTCTATACAGGCTGAAGTGTTCCTGCTCTCCCAACACCTCATGAAGATTAAATTGTAAGCCTTTTCAGCTGTTCTGAGTGTGGAGTCCTAACTGTCAAACAAGCAACAAACAACAAAAAACCTCCATGAGATTCCTTAGACCCAATCAAACCCTCAAAACCAAACTTTACTGATAATATTCAGGTTTCTTTCTGACCAAACTTCAAACACAAAAATGACAAATAAATCTAGAGTACATATTATATAGCCTGGAAAACTATTATTTTAAACTAACCTCAATTCCTAGGACATGTTTTTGGTCATGGTAAACACATTTCAGTAGAGCTACTCTTTCAACCTATTAAACTCAGCCACTGTGATGATAGGTATGGTATTAAAACCCTGATGTATCCATAAATAAATACATCACTTTTGGGGAGAGGAATAGGGACATTCTTTTCTCTAATCTGTTCATTTCCTGGCTCTAAATGTTTCCTGCTGCATACTTTTTCTCTGTGGTTTGTATTATCACATGCTAAATGTTTTACTATAGGCAATGTGCCTGGCCCTGTGGCTTTGAGAGCAAGGCCCTCATCTTGCAAAGACTTCAACCTGTGTGTAACTTTACTCATTAAGCATTACCCATTAAGTATGCACCTAATTAAATCTTTGCAGGACCTAGGCCTAATTGGTTTTCAGCCCCCTAAGAATTGTAGCAACTACTCTCATTGAGGGAGATGTTCCTGTTGGCAAGGTTTCAGTAGTTTAATTGAAGATGCAGCTAGTTGTGAAAGAAAGGATTTAGGCTATTGGACCCACAGTGGGGCAAAATGCATTGCATGAAGGAAAAAACGGGCTCAGACCCTCAAAGCCTGACTGGAACCGGCTGAAGAGAGACGGGAGTGGGTCAAGCTGGCTCTTGGGACTGAACTTCCCCAAGGCAGTGAGCTGTGATGGGCCAGGCTGGGCTCCTCTCTCCAACCTCGAGTAAAAATTAATCTCGCTAAACAACTATGACTTTTTTACTGCCGTGTAATTGCCCCCTCCCTGACACCCAGATTTATGTCTTTATTGCTAACAGCCAGTGGCAGTCAACTCTCGGCTGGGTGGCACCTCCGTCGCCAGGCGGGTGGGTCTGAGGCACTCCCCCACCCGCGCCATAGCGAGCAGGCGGCAGCCAGCGCGCGGATCATCAGCTGACCCCGGGGACCAAGGGGGCTCGCTCTGCTCTGCTCGGCGCGAGGCGGCTGCTGCTGCTCCGCTCGCTGCGTGGTAGCTTCGGGCTGAAGAGCTGCCCGCAACCCGGCGCAGCGCCTCCCTCTGAGGACGGGGAACGGGGCAGCTGCGCTTCCTGGGCAGTTGAACAAGCTGAATTGCAAACACCGGCGACCTCCTGCTGGTTAATTTCCCCCCACTTTCCCATACTCGGTACTTTAATGGGGGGAACTCGCCCCACTGCCGCGTGCGGGGCCAACCTCGCTGGGCGCCCCAGCAGCTTTTAACCCTGCTGTTCCGAGGAGACTCCCGCCCGCCGCTTTCTCTTCCCGGCCGAGAATTTAGCAACTTCTTCATCCCGCCCGCTCGCCTTTTCTCATTCCCCTTCCTCCCCGCGATCGGCGATGAGCATGATGCTCCCTCCCCCCAGCCATGGGGAATGGCGAGCTGGCAGCGCCGGGAAGGACAGCCCGTGGAGAAAGCAAGAGTGAGAGCAGCAGGAAGAAGGAGAAAGCGGGCAGAAAGTCCCTGCGGCGGCGGCGGCTGGCCGCACACTGCTCCATCCCGCTTCCCCTCCGGCAGCAAGCGTGCGGGGGAGCGATGATGGCCTAGAAAGGAACCAGCGCTCCTGACTTTGGCTGGCGGCTCTTTTCTCTTCTCCCAGCCCTTCAGACTAGCCGCGGGGGGATTTGAATCTGCGGAGCGTGGATCGCGGAGGGAGAGCCCTGCGTTTACACGGGGCAGGGAAAAGAAGCCCGATCTCCTTACAAAATGCCAGGCGTGAACTCGAGAGATACTTCCTAGCCGTGCCCTGCCTTCCTGCGCTTTTCTCTTGGCGGGATTAACCCTGCCAGCCGGGCCAACTTTCCAGGGATTTCCCTCTGCTGGGGGCTGCCTTGTCGGCGGGGGAACTATGGCTCTGAGCGGCGACTCTGCCTGGGGTAGGGACAAATCCAGCCGGAGCAGCGGCGAAGAGAGAAGCCCAGCGGCAGGCGTGGGATCCGATTGCAATGGGTGGTATTCTTCTGATGGGAAACAGCCGCTGCCTGGCACTCAGCAAGGGCCAAAGGCGGGCTCAACCTGCCAGCTCTGCTGGGGAGACCTGGTGCTGCAGAAAATCTGGAGCTCCCGGAAACTTTCCTCGGCTCTCTGCGCCGGATCCCTGTCCTTCCTGCTGGCTCTGGTGGTCAGGCTGGTCAGGGGGGAGCTCGGCCGCGACCTAGAGGAGAAGGCGGAGGAGGAAGCAGCACCAGCTGGAGGAGAAGACGCGAGTGGTTTGCCGTTACCCCCAGCGGGGCTGCCCAGCGGCAGCAACTTCCAGCTGGTTCCCTGGCTACATCCCGCCGCGCTGCTCTTCAGCCTCACGTGTGCCTTCTTCTGGATGGGCTTGTACTTGCTGCGCTCTGGGGTCCGCCTGCAGACGGCTGCCTGGCTGCTGGCCGCCTGCTGCGGGGGGGAAGCGATTGTCCAGATTGGGTTTGCGGTAGGGGAGGATCACTTGCTCTCTTTCACCGCCACGGGGGTGGTGCTGAGCTGCCTGGCCACTGTGACATGGCTGGTGCTGAAGCTGAGGCAGGGCGTCCTCATGATCGCCTTGACTAGCGCGATCAGGACCACGTCCCTCGTCTCCTTAGAGAGGATCAAGGTAGCCTGGAGACCCTACCTGGCTTACTTGTTCGGGCTGCTGGGCATCCTCCTGGCCAGCTACGCGGATCAGATCTTGCCCCGCTCCGGGGCGGCGCAGCACAGAGAGGTCCCTGGCGCCCAGCCGGCCAAGGAAGAGATCCCGGTGTTTAAGAAGAGGAGGAGGTCCAGCTCCATGATCTCTCCCGAGATGTCCAGCTGCAGCAACAAGTCCCACCGGAGGACCTCCCTACCCTGCATACCTAGGGAGCAGGTAAGGAGCCCGGGGGGTGGGGAATAAGGGAATCCTAGCAGCCAGGGCACAGAAAGCTTGCGGGGATTTTTTGGAAAATGTATTTATATCTGAGCGAACTAGGAAACCAGTGGCAAGACAGAGGGAAGCGTCGCACGTTGCCGCAAACTTTTTGCTCGCTCCTTTGGCTGCATAGCCGAGTTTCTGAGTGGAGATAGAGGAGTGGGGACTGGGCGTGAAATTGAAGAGCTCGGGAGCCTGCAGCCCGCCTTGCAATTTTCTCTCCCCTTATTCTTCTGGCTTGAAATGTCACTTTAAAATCAAGCATTACTGAACCAGATTATTTTCAGCTCTCTGGCAGTCATCTCTGCTCAACAGGAGAGGTATAGCAATCAGACCAGGAATCTTTAGTTTGTTTCAAAGTTTCACTCTATTCATGTAATAACTTTAGACTTTTTACCTTTATCTTCTTTTAATTTGGCCCACAGCATAGCTGGCTGTTCCAGGGCTGGTTCTAGTACCATGGTGGTGCGTGTCTTTATTATTTAAAGTATAGGTTAGCACAGCCTGAAGTGGTACCTAGCATCAATTATAAACAATGATTTCTAGACTTTGTTCAAAGATGGCAGCTTTCAGTGGTCCTTAAGGAAGCTCACCTTTCTCAAATGAGTGTATTTCTGGTTTTGTTGGGCATAGGAAAAGTCTCTTGCGTAATGTACAGAGTGGTTTTTTGTTGTTGTTTTTTTTTTTTTTTAAAGAAGGGGCCTGAGGTAGCCCAGTTGTCATCTTAGCATTTCACTTTCTGACTAAATTATCAAGAAGTTTTATACCGCAGTTCTTCTGTCCTTCTTTGACACTACACATGTGGCTCTTATTTAGTTTAATTCTGTTTTGTAAAAACTGGTGTTTTATCTTTGAGTTGATGTGTGATTTGTGTAGAGAAGGTTTTCGTCATAAGCTATGAAAGGAAAAAATATAGCTAAGGAAATGAACAGAATGAATCTTAATAGTATGATAGTAAGGGATTCTAGGTAATTCCATTAAAACTTAATTTTGCACTTTGTTTTCTGAATTTGAGACTTAATGTTACATGTCAGAAAACTCTTTGAATGAAGACAACAGAGTCCTGTGGCACTTTTAAAGACTAACAGATTTATTTATCGCACTGAACATATTTAAAGTCAGTGTGATGCTTGTCCAGTGTTGGAAAAGGAAAACCTAGGTGGAAGTAAGTGGCAAATAGTAGTATGTTTCCTTTTTCCCTTATAAGTTTAAAAATGGCATGATTTAATCATGGTCATCTAAAGCTTATTCCATTATATCAAAGGCTTTCTTTCAGATAGGTCCCTTGATGGATAAGCAGTGAAGTATTTTGTAAGTAATGGCATCTAACCTATGAAGTGGGTGGCGAGTTTGTTTCTGGAAATGGTTTGATTACATCTTTGTGGTTGGTTATGACATTTTCTAGATGAGTGCCTGACAGCCATATCTTCTTAATGTATATTTTACCACAAATGAACTTATTTCTTTTTATCTAAACAGAAGTAAAATATTTATCACAATGCCCGAGGAAATATGGGGGTGGAGAAAACTGACTTAGTTTTTATTTTGCTAAGAATTATATGAAAGCAATTATGGTGTAAGAACCATACGTAAACACTATCTAAGAGAAAACTACAATTGTTGACATTTTATTTGATTCTTGCGATAATCATGTGTAATGTTTTAGAATATTTTTCAGCTTTCTGTGACACTTTAAATAAATACAACTTTGTAGCAAACATGATTAAATGTAATCACTTTGATATGGTCTATTAAGCCCTACATTCTTTTCCTTATGAATAGCTCTTAAGTCATCTGTATCATATACAGTACTATTAAATTCACTATAGCAAACAGATTAGTTTCTCTGTTTGTCTAATGTTTTCACTTAGGAGAACAGGTTTAATTATGTCCGGAGAAGTTCCAGTTTCCCCACAGTAGACTGTACAGTGGAGTCAACTAACAACTATGTGAGTTGTTATTTTCAGGGATTTGGCAGACTTTTGTTGGCTTATCCCAAGTTTAATATTAATCAATAGATTAATTAAACTCCGTTTGTTTTTTAGAAGCAAATTGTGTGCGCGCGTGCATGTTAATTTCTTTCCATGTTCCCTTTTCCTACATCCACTCTTGTAAAATAACAAAGACCACACCAAAAAACCTGAGGCTCTCAGAGAATGTCCCTTTTGGGTGACAGCAAAACAAAGTTTTGTTTTTTTATAAGAAAAATTGACTCCTGGTAGATTTAAAGATGCTGTAGGTAAATGTTTATCCTTTGGACAGCTTTTAAATATAGCATGTTTTAAAATAAAATATTTTGAAAACAACTGCTTAAAAAAAACCCCAAACCAAGTAAAAAAAAACAAATAAACAAACCCCAAAACAAAACCCTGTTCTTGAATAGAATGTTGTAAGTCGAAGAAAGAACTTCATGTATATTATTTATAGATGTGTGAAAGCTCACATCAGGAAATAGACCCATAATATTGTTTTAATGGGTTGAAAACCTGCTTGAATAGTGCGGTTAATAATGTGAGATGCAAAGCTCTTGTGAACTTCTTGGAGTCATTGCTCACTATCACTTATACAATATATTTACATGGCTGAGCGGTCTTAAGTTTTCATTTCACTAGAGTAATACTGTTTCAGTATCTATCTAATTGTGTGTATTAATGTGGAAGCCTTTAAAAGTTTATGAACTGTGAGTGGGGGGTGGGATCCTGTTTTTTACTCCAAAGAGTTATAATGGTGGTCATGATGAAGGGATAAGTAATGATGTATGAATCTATTTGAACTTGCAACTATCAAAGTAGTGTTTGGAATTAAGTACATTTGAGTTACACTTGGTGTTAGCCTAGTTAGGATAAAGTGCTTTTACTTTAAACGCCTAGTGATTGTAGCTGACCACGTCATCCTGTGTGTCCCAAAATAATCTCTAGTGGAAATATCTTCTCTCTTTCTCAGCCCCAAAATGAACTTTAGAAATAATAAACAATAAAAATCCATTTAGCCACCCCTTGGGAAATTTTCTTTTTCTTTCTTTCTTTCTTTCTTTCTTTCTTTCTTTCTTTCTTTCTTTCTTTCTTTCTTTCTTTCTTTCTTTCTTTCTTTCAAGCTGAACAAATGGTTTATATTGTAAGGTTCAGATTTGGCATGCATGGAGTGATTTGCTGGTGGCCTGATTCAGTGACAGTACTTGTGACAATCAGGATAGCATTAAGGCACCCCAAGATTAGGAGGTAAGGGGGCCTGGTCTGAGAGATCCCCAAAACATCACAGTACCGAGTACCTTCATCTATCAATTTTATCAGAAGCAGTTGGAGAATACTTGGTCTCTTAAGGGATCAGGAGGCCAGGTTTGGGGGGGGGGGGAGTGGCCAGAGATTGTGAATGAGTGGAAAAACCTAATGAATGAACATATATTTTCCTTAGTGATGTAAATGTGCATGGTATTTTGGATATTGCCTGTAGGTGTCACTTCTCTTGATGGGCAGATCTTTATACCTTGTCAAGCCATCCTTGCTCTTGCTGAAGCTGGCGATAGAGGAGGCCTAACAGATTTGGTAGCCTTTTGACTGTATCCTGGTGTTTTCGGTTTGAAACCCTACATGCTGGAGTATAATAGATTCAAAAGATTATGATCTTGGAGTCTGTGCAAGCCAAGATAGGTTGTGCCATGTTGACTTGAATGTGCAATTTCATGCAAGTATCCAGAAGCATGATTTGGCCCTAAGATGTTAAAGACAACATTATTGTATATGCACAAGAGGGGCACGCTATAGTCTATGCACATACTTTCTGTGTGCATGCATGCAATGTGAATTTATTCCAAGTGAGTTTTGCCAAATGAAGAAGTAGTTCAGTTTCAGAGATGTTTTGTAGCTATGTCTCTGAATCAAAAAACAGTATCCCAGGGCTTGAAATATCTACTACTTGAAAAACAGACTTCCCAACCACTGGCTAATACAAACAAAGATTGCTGTCCAGGATAACAGAGTTTTTGGCACCCTAGGTAAACTAGGACTTTTACGCCTCTGTCAGAGGCATTTATAAGAGATAACACATTCATATATTTTTTAAATAGAGAAAAAAAATTACTTCCATCTAATTTGGCACCCCTTAAAGCCTGGCACCCTAGGCGACCACCTAGTTCACCTATATGGTTGGGCTGGTCCTGCCTGGTAAGAAACCTGTATCTAGCTGCTGGGAAATGAGGTGACAATGGCCTTCCTCCTTCCTACTGGGGTGCTGATCCTGCTCTTGGATTGCTTTTGCGGGTGGGGGGAAGGGTCAGCTTCTTCCTACAGATGTCTGATCAGTTTGACATGTCTTCCACCCTCCAATCTTGTGTGGTTGCTGTAAAGGAGAAAAAGGATTTTTCTTCTCTCCTGCTCAGTAGTCTCCTGAGTGCTTTATGGAAAAGGGAAGACTGTCCTCTGGGTGCTGGAAATGTGGGAGACTATCTTCACTATTGCAACTCTAAGCTATTGTGAAGGAATTGAGGATTTGTCTTCACTGCTATCTGCTTCCTCATGACTGCTTTTGTTTCAAACACTCTTTCCCCATGAGTAGTTTCAGTGCCTGCCTCTCATAGCTTTCCCAAACAGCAGCTGAATGAAATTGAGATGATTCGTGTGAGTTTCACTACTGCTTTGGGGGTTTTTCAATAGTTCTGTGGGAAATGAGCGGAGTTTTGGCAACTTTAGTCGGCTGCTTGGGAAAGCTATGAGCATGGTCGGGTGTTAGGGCTGTCTGCAGACTTGAGAAGACAGCACTGCATCAGTTCATATTTGGAAAGTTATCTTTTTGGCTGTAAGACTTAAAGTGTGCTTCTGTTTTGTTTTGTTTTTTGTTTAAAATAAATTCTTAGCTTTTCCCGAATTTCATGGCCTGAGCTTTTTGTGTGTTGGAAGGAAGTAGATTTTTTTTTTTTAAAATAGGAATAAACTTACTTCTATTTCAAACTGACAGTTTTAGATTAAAAGTTTAAATTTTGTCATATTTACACCATATCCCTTAGCATGGAAAAGATCACAAAAGTACCAACTATAGGATATCGATTTTAAATTGAAAAAATATATGTATATTTAGGGAAATAAGCTAATGCTTAGGTAACGTCATCTGGTGACTTGTTGAAATATGGTTGCTTAATATATGTCAGACTCTTGGAAAAAAATACATGGATTCCAGATGTAATTCTATTAAGCATGACTTCACTTAAGTAAACTGCCTTTACTTAGATTTCATTTTTAACTCTCAGAAATTAAAAAGCTGTTGGGGGGGCGGGGGGCAGGGAAACTGTCCCAATTGACAAGCATGGACCATAAACCAATCTGTTAAATAAAGAATTTGTTTTTGTCCTGTTGGTGGTGGAGTAAAACACAGTAGTGACTTTCTGCTCTTTCTGAACCGAGTGTAAAGTGTGAAAATGCAAAGCTGTGTGGAGCTGAAAGAAATCTTGTGTATGCTGGGTTGTCATGTTAATTAAATAAACAACCAGAACAGTGACTCTGTGTATAAAATATGTTTTGAGAAGCTTGGGGAGGGAAAAAAAAAAAAAAGACACATGCTGTTTTGGATGTTGTGTCATTTACGAGAATCTGTCCTGTTCTGATGTCACTGTGCTTATTGTTTGCATCTTTTTCTTGAAGGAAGCCGATACACAGTCTGTATTTAATAGGAATATATTTTCATTTTTAAAAAACACCAAACTTTTCAACAGTAGGAGAAGCAGAGTTGTAATGGCTGCTAACCACAAGGCTTGAAATGGCTATAAGATGACTGTATCCAAGGTGATTAAAAAAATCTACTGAAATTAAAATATTCAGCTGATTCCTAAAAATCTGTTACTTTTAGTATTTTCCCCAAATGTATGTTAGAGCCTATTTTCTTCAATTAGATGTACTAAGTAATGTACATTGTTGAATAGGTTTCAAATAGTAAATAAAGTGAAAACGTTTTTCCTCTGAGTGGACTTCAGAAAGTTAACTGCCTAGAGAATTGGAGCATAGATTATTAAAACATCATCTGAAAGTATTTGAAGTATGCTGATATAGTATTCATTTTTGTTTTGGACAAGTCTGCTATGGGGAGAGATACCTGTTGCCTCTGGAGTTGCACTGCTGTATGGACTTCTTTGCATCAGAGTAGTGATTTGTTTGAGCATTAGCAAAAAAGTCTGGTTGTGTATTTTCATTTTTTAACCTTAACTTCCTGGAGAATATCAGCTGAGTTTTACCTGAGGAGTTACTTTGGATTGTAGCAGCAGTCTGAGGGAGAACTGTGATGTACTGTTCAAAAAGTTGATCGAGTCTTACAGTTTAGCAGGTATCTCTCATGCTCTCCTGCATGTGTATATGCAGCTCCCACTCAATGTTGTTCCGGAAATGCTCTCTCCCTAGTCCTGTCTTGTAAACCCTTATTCGTGTAGTAGTCCCATTTAAATCAGTGAGACCATTCCTATGTTTAAAAAATGAAAAAAAGATTGGGCCTTAGAGGGCATCAGTGTTCCTATTCTGATTTGCACTATGACTTGCCAGCAAGTAGATCAAATGATAAATTAAAAAAGATAATGGGCAAAATACATTCTTGGTGCTTCAGCAAAGTCAGAGGGGTTATATTAGGGGGAAAAAAATAGATCTCTATGAATAAACTTGGAGATGAATTTATTCCTATCAGTAAGTTACTGTGTTTTATAAGGGAGAGTGTGTGTGCGCGTGCGTGCTTCACCTGATTAAATATAAGAATGGTTAAACACATAGGTGAATGTGATAGTATAGGGTCAAACCTAAAGGATCAGTAAACATGCTTTACAATGATTGACTCAAGGAGCTCAATCTGTTCAGTTTAACAGAGGATTAAGGGGTGACTTAATCAGAATATATAAGTACCAACATGGGGAACAAATATTGGATAATAGGCTCTTCAGCCTAACAATGCAAGGTTAAGGCATAACACAATCTAGCAGCTGGAAGTTGAAGCTAGACACATTCAGATGGGAAATATGGTGTAAATTTTAAACAGTGAGCATTCAAATGACTAATTACTATGTTAGGGATTTTTCATCACTGACAATTTTGCAGCCAAGATTGGATGTTTGTATAAAAATATGCTCTAGGAATTATTTTTGGGAAGGTTTTATGGCCTGTGTTGTACAGGAGATCAGTGTAGAATCTAGGCCCTAGGTGATTATATCACTTTTTTTCCTGGCTGTGAGATCTATATGTAGCGCCCTTGTGGCCAAGATGGAGTCTGCCCTGCAGGCAGCTCTAGCCAAGGAAAGGCACGCGAAGGAACGCTGCGGGGACGGTCCCCTTCCAGCCCAGGGGCACCTGTTCCAACCCTCCTGGAGTGATCACACACATGCTGAGACAGCACAGTGAATATGGGAATGGGGAAGATTTATTTACAGAGAGAAGAAAAGGAGAACAGGGGAGATGGGGCAGCAGGAAAACAGGCTACCAATTAGCACAGGGCTCAGCAGGCCCAGGGGTGCTGCAGGCTGAGAGGGCAGACAGTGAGCGATCACAGCGTCTGCACTCTAAGTTCAGGAGTCCAGCACAGTTCCTGTCCGGGCTAAGTCCTGGTTGCTCCTGGTCGTCTTCTGTGCCAGCAGCTGTCCCCAGAAAACCCTCCGGTGCCTCTTCTGTCACTCACTGCGACCCCAGAGCGACGCCCTCCCTACTTAACTAGCTACAGCCTCCCCCTAGTCTCAGGCCTCATACTCAGGGCTCCGCAGCTCTGGGCAGCTGTGTCACTGGGTCCCGCTGCTCTCTGGGCAGTGACACCCTGGCACAGTGTCCTGCTGGCTCCTGTCCTGGGCGTCACCGGTTGGCTGCTCTCTCCTTCCCCAGCTTCTGGGCAGGGTCTCTGCTGCTTCCACCCTGTCTGGGGCTCTCGCTGCAGCCCTTCTCCTCAAGATTCAGCCGCACCCTCTCCTTGCAGCATAATTAGTGCCTCCCCCTACAGGGCAAAGGTTTAATGGGACCACGCTCTCTTAAACCCCAAAGGGGTTACATATAAACCTATGAAAATCATCCATCTTTAATCAATTAACGTTTTTTGAGCATGTTAACAAAATAGTGGGTAAAGGAAAATATCTACTAAAAGAAAGCCCTTAACAAGGCTTTGACAAAGGGCTCAAGAAGCTACCAAGGAAATTAAGTAATCATGAGGCAAAATTGTATAGGTTAGCCCATGTTAGAGAGAACTGCAGGAGGACCTAAGAAAGTGACCTGGATGGGCATCATGATGGCAATTCAATGTAAATAAATAAAAGGAAACATAACAAAAAAAAAAAAAAAGGCTTCACCTGCTCATATGTGTTGATCTGTTCTTAAGTAACTGGGTAATGTAGCCACTCCGGGGAAAAAGAGCTGAGGTCACTGAAGATAACTCAATTAAAAACCTCTTTGTTTGTGCAGTTCTGGTCAATGAGCCAAACAAAAAGTTAGCTATAGAGATGACGGGATAGAAAATAATGCAGCAAATTATCGTAAGCCATTATTTACACTGATAGTAGACTCTTGCGGGGGGGGGGGGGGTTGTTTTTTTCTCCCTCTCTTGTTTGGTTGCCCTTTCTCTAAAATGGTTTATTTGTCATCCACCTCTGAATCCTCTTTATTACAATCTCTTCGGGGCTTGAAGAACTTTCACATGAAGGCAATTGAAAAGATTGTAGATATCTATAGTTTAAATAAATTAATAAGTAGAGAGATGATGGAAGAATACAAATTACTGAATGGTGTTTAAGAATAAGCAGGAATTCCATGAAACCAACTTTAAATTGATGAGACTCTTTCACACAACACATAATTATCCTGTGGAACTCTGCCACATATGTCACTGAGGTCAAGAATTTAGCAGGATTTTATTTTTGAAGTATTAGATAGTTTCAGCATCCATAATAAAACAATCTAAACATAAATTAGATAGGTTAAATGAATACTTTTCAGTATTTCAAACACTTGCTATCGGGGACAAGGAAACCCCATACTGATAATAGGAAAAAAACTTTCCCTGTTGACAAAGTCTTCTATCACTGCCAGCTAAAGGGTTCTTACTGTTGTCTCTGTAGCAAGTGTTGAGCCACTCACATAGACAGAACACTGACCTAAATGGACCACTGGTCTGAGCTTCTATGACATTTCCGATCTTCCTAACACAATCAAGTACTCAAAATTGTTAGGAAAAATGCTGCCAACAAGAATCAGGCAAATGCAGCAAAGTCTAGCTTTTCTCTCATGGCCTATGCAAAGGCTGGGAAAATGTAAAACTCTGTATCTGTCAGGAATAACCTTTGATGTGATCTTCTTATCTAATGCCCATTACAATTCTACACCAATATCCCAGATTAAAATAACTTGCGTGCTCTCTATATATTGTTGATTGCCCATGTTTGGTCTGATTTCATATATGGAATTGAAGCTTAGGGTTGCATTTTAAAATTAAGTCAAACATGTTTCATGCTGATCTCCCTTCCTCTTTGCTGCAGCATGAAACCTGTACTGTTCTTTTAGGCCTCGGCAACGCACTTTGCCTGGGTCCTTAGGCAGCAGCTCCCTTTTACAGTCAGTGGGTAGTAGGAGGCGGTGGGCCACTTTGAAAGCCTCTGTGGGCCCCCTTTTGGCCCTGGGCCACAGGTTGGGAACCACTAAATCAGACTAATATTTGTTGATTAAATCATTCAACAAATCTGAACTAATTTTCCACCTTTGTAAACTGAAACCTGCTGAAATAACTTTTTGACTAGTATCATGAAATTCTTCTAGTATGCATTTGACTAGCTCAAACCATAGTCACATTTCAGTGGCCAGCAGTGAGAGAGAATTTTGTGAGAACTGTAATATCTGAACTCCTTGGGAATCTATACCTGAGCAGTACTTCCTTTTAAGTGACTAAACAGCAAGTCTTCTAGTTTTGGAAACCTAAATTGTCAGTTGCAGATGCCTTTAGGAATAAGCACTTGTGTGACCTAAAAGTATATGCACAGTCTTAATCTTTCAACTTTAATATACCATTAAAAATGTGTAGCCTTTATCATGCAATTGTTTGGATTGGGAAGGGCGGGGTGTACAACCTTTTATTATGCACTATGTTAAAACAAGATTGCAACCATAGTAGAGATTCAAGTGCTGAATGAAATAATAGCGCATGTGTGTGGTGGGGTGTTACTGTATTCTGTTAGAGGTCATGAGCTAACCCAATCTAATTTGATTTTTATTGCACCAGATTGCCAGCTTGTTTTGGCTCACACGTACTGACTGTGCTACTGAAACCTATTCCATGATATAAGACAGTAGCTGATAGTCACTCAGATATGTGGCAAAATGCCAGACAATCCTAAGGCTTTGAGACGCTACTCTCTCCATTTTTAATTGGAATGACAGGTTATTGCTGAAAAGAGCCAATCCCATTGATTTGCATACATAACCTTTTAGTTAAAATAGAATGATGTTCCAGTTGAATTGAATATTTTTAATTGTAGCTTGGGATTGTTTAAACTTGCAAGCCTGGTTTGTGCTGGAATGTTTTTTCTCAAATGCAGACATGGGACTTGATCTTGCTAGACACTGAGCACATTCAGCTCTCACCAAAGTCACTCGATGTCATCTTAAAGCCTAGGTTATGCAAAGTAGGTCCTAAATAAGTGTTCTGATTTCCCCCTCTCCCCCAAGGGCTACCCATCTTCCATTTCATGCATCTGATGAAGTAGGATTATACCTATGACAGCTCATGTGATAAATAAATGGGTTTAGTCTTTAAAAGTGCCACAGGACTCCTTTGTTTTGCTGAACTAGATTAACATGGCTACCCCTCTGGAACGTGTATCCATCTTCTGTTCTATTATCATCAGTGAGAATTAGAAATATTCAGTACCCAGTGAGTACGGGGCAGTCACTTCCTGGATGTCCTCTATTGGTGGGCTGTGGTGTTGCATTTTTGCCCCCTCTGCTCCTGGTGCCCTTGTAGGTGGCCAGCCCTATCAGGCAGGTCTTTGGTGGCTCAGCCCTCCAGCCCCAATAAAAGGAGCTTCAGGGCCTGACAGGCTGCTGCTTTGCACCCTTTCTAGGCAGACTGGAGGGACTCACTTTTGCTGCTTCTTTTTGGGGTAGGGTATAGCAGGACCTTTAGGGTCATCAGCAGAGGTCCAGGAAAGGCCATATACACTCTACACCCCGTTATGTATTGTGATGGGTAATCTTTCTTTTTTGCAGCAGCAACACAAGTGCAGAAGAGATTGGCATGTTTCCACATAAGAATCCACAGATAGTGATAGTGTCTAATAGCTGTCAGTGTCCCAGAATTGAACAGATTTCAGAAGGATTTGTTTGTTGCCATCATGTAAATCCCATCATCGCTGAGTTTCAGTGTATCCCCTGTGACTTTGTTTGATAATCACAGATAAACAGGAGACTGTGTCCATGCTTGTGAGTAACATAGTGGAATGTGAAGGAATATTTTTCCTGTTTAAAGATGGCAATTCAAAGCTAGTGTTGGCTGAATTGCTCACATAGTTACCTTTAGTTCTTGTGTAATACTTTTTTCTGTAATCTTGAAAACCTCAAATTAGGAAGTTGGAGGCCATGCTTCGTTATCTCCCCACTCCACTCCACCCCCCAAAAGCAGATGTAGAAATTGTAGCTTGAAGGGATAGAATTCTTAGGTCAGTTCTTAGAACATGGTTTCTGAATGCAGAACCATAGTGTGACACTAAACTTTCTGGACAGCTAAGGTTCGTTTCTAACATGCCTGTAGCACTGCCACATATTTGGGGCAGGCTTTTAGTTTGTGTTAACTTCTGTAACCATTGCTTGTCTTTCTGTCTTAATATACTTTTTCATCACTCCTTACTTTTTTAAATTTTATTTGGGATCTAAACAATTACTTTTTAAAGCAATTTAACATGGACTTTAAATGACCCTCGAACTTTGCTAGAATTCTCTCACCTTTTTATTTATAATTTACTAATTTATATTCCCACCCAGTTCCTGCAGTCTGTGTATTTGTATGCATGTGTATTACATATACATGTGTATAAATAAAATGTATAGGCTATTCCTGAGCCATTTCAGCTGGAAATAAAAGTTCTTGCAGGTCATGTTCTAAATCATTTGGATACCTAGAATGATTGTCTTGCTATTAACCTCAGCTGTGACCTAAAGCACAAAAGTGTTTAGACGTGAGAATCTGATAAGTTCCCATTACAGCTTGGGCCAGCACTGTTCTCATAGACATAGAATGAAAACAATGCCAAAGTAAGCCAGGAGATGTGTGGAGGCTTTTGTAGCATGGAATTTTGCCTGGTCAGGAATGAGATAAGACTAGTTAAAATAAATGGTTGACTGAGATAAATCTCCCCGATGTATGAATGATATGATTTATCCATTAAAATTTACCATTTAGTTGTATAACAGGTTTATTTCTGCTGTGATGTACCCAGGTTCAAGGAAGTGGCAAACCAATCAGTGTTTATATTATTATTAGCGTGCTTATGGAAGTGAGTGGCAGAAACACTACTTCCAAAGTATTTGTTGAGTAATGACTTTTCAGGTGGCACTTCTATTTAATTCTAATCTCTGTGTTTGACTTTAACTGGGAAAAGCGGCAGGTATAATTTACATTCAAGTACTAATTTAAGGCAATTTTTTAGGCCAATTTAAATCATCGGCAATTAAAATTCTTAAATGCAGTCCTTATCAACTGATTATACTGAACTGCAAATGAATAAACATTTTTCTATTAAGGGCTTTAATGTTACACTGACTTTGTTTTGGGATGGTTTAAATTGTGAGAAGAAGTTCCTGTCATGGATGAACTTCTAAAAAAAAATGCTTTTATTATCATCCTCGTGACACATTTGAAATTCCCACTGACCTTTTTGATTGGCCTGTAAAGAGCTTGTGGTATCCAGCCTGACTGGTTTAACTTGAGGTGGTATTAGCAATTTACTTATCTGACTAATAAAGGTTGTAGTTTATCATCTCTCAACTAACACTTAGATATGGGGCTTTCCATTATTTGTGTCTTATTACAAAGCATATTGCACTTTGCGTTTTCAAACATGAAACTATCTCTTTTATATTGTAGGAATAATTACTTTTGTATCTTAAAGGCCTGCTCTATTCTTGGCATGGAGATTGTGATACAATAAATAGGATCATAGTAAGCAAAATGTATGTACTGGATAATACGATTTGTAGGCACGTTTTGTAGATGTGTGCAGCACATGTACCTCCACACTGCAGAATAAGAAAATAATGTTCCTTGGAAGAGTCTTTGAAAAATTTTCAGTGTTTATAATAGAAGATATAGAAAGCATGTATTTATCTTTTACCTTTAAACCTATTAAATCTTTACTTCAGTTTCCTATTGTGTTGTATGTTATGTACAAACTTGCTTAGGTGATATTTAAAGTTCTCCATCTGTTGGGTCCCAAACTCTCAATGACGTCTGACTCCATATTTACTGATCTGGGGCTGTTCTTACAGTTAGCAATGTTTGCTAGATATGCATTCAAAATCTTTTAAATTCTTGATATTTTAGCTGTGGCACTCCTTGGACCTGGAACCTCTTTTTATCTGTGTAGTTGAGATAATTTTTGGATTCCTAAGTGCCTCAGCCCCCCAGTGCCCTACATATGAGTAGTGGATTTGGACAGAAAAACAGAATTTATTTCTTGTCTTCATATCTGGAAACCAGGTCCGTCCATGGGGGGGAGGGAGGGCGAACAGGGCGATCGCCCCTGGCCCCACGGTTACATGGGCCCTGCGCTGCCCTCCTCCCAGCGGGGCAGCAGGGAGCTGAAGACAGCAGGGCGGGCCTGGAGCACTAAGCCCGGCCTCTAGGCTAGCTCTCCCCACCCCTGAGGTGGAGCAGGCAGGCCCCATGGCAGGGCAGGTGGCCGGGGCCAGCCCTCACCGGCGGTGGCCTCGGGTACCCAGCTGGGGCACTGGCCACAGCAGCCTGGGATCCTGGCTGTGGCCAGCTCCCCCCACTGGTGGCTCCCGTTTCCAGGGCCGGGGCCGGAGCCAGCTTCCTGCTGGCGGCCTCAGCCTCCCTGCCCGAGCTGGCTCCCTGGGGGGGTGGAGCAGCCCACCTCCCCTCCAGCATGGGGGGCAGGGCCCCACGTAGGCCAGTTGGCCCTGGGCCCCGCTCCCCCCACGGGACAGCGCTGCTGGAAACTGTCTTGTTTAGCTCTTCAGATTTTTGTTATTCTCTTGGGAACTTCCACAAAGCTGTGATCAGAAGTGATAAAGTGCTTGGCTACGAATTGGTCCAGCTCCTTAATGAAAGAGAACTTGAGTTTGAAAATATGTACTTACATCATACTCTGGTTTTAGCTGTGTATTGTTTTTTTTCCCAGCTGAGTGTGGAGACAGCACAATAAAGAATAACACAGATTTGCAAATGAGGCTGATATATCATAATCTACTTATAAATGCTCTTAAAAAGCTGTAGGATTGGATCCACAGCTGATATAAATGGGGGAAGCTCAAGTAAATTACAATAATTTACAGCAGTTGTAAACCTGGCCTGTGTTGTTTGCAGTGAATCAGACTAATTGAGTTCAGACAAATGTTTTTGGGTTTTGAGTGACAGAAATATAGATGGTCACAGTTCAGGAGGAGGGAATAGGATATGTCCTGAGCTTCATTGTGATAAAGACCTCAGCCTATTACGGTGGGTGCTTGGGCGACGGATCCAGACTTGTCACTCACTGGCAGGAAAGATGTTGCCTGAAGTTCCCTCTGGTTCATTTGTCCCCCGGTAGCAGGTGTCTCTGCCAACCCTTCTTGCTGCAGAGATCTTCTGAGGAAAATGCAACATTTTTATTTCATATTTTTAGACTAAACTTTCGGCATGATGATGTACTGAAGTAAATTCCCACCTGTCCCTGAAGGCTAAAACTATCTCCTTAGCTATGCTTCCCTGTTTTGAGGCTTTTGCAGTGACTGGTTCTCCTCCAGGCTTAGGGCTAAGAGAGGCTGAGGAATATCTGGGGCAAAAGGAAGAGTGTGCCCCTTCTGCTTTAACCCTTATCAGATGTCTTGTTGGGGAGCTCAGATGGCTAAATTGGTAGGATGCAATTCCTTCCTTCCCTCCCACCCTCATCTCACTAGACAGGGTCACCTTGACAGCCCTACTCCCAGGCAGGGGAGAAGCCAGGAAGAAGAGAGAAACTGTTGCCAGGGCGAGCAGTTTCCCCTTCCTCCTTTCCAGGAGGGGTAGTGTACCTGTTAACATCACACAGATAGCCCGTGCCAACAAACATGTTGGGACTGTGAAGACCAGCTGTCTCCTGCCTGTCCTCCTGGGCCATGTATGGAGGTTTTTAGATGCTTCACACTCTGTTGGTATTGTCCATGCTGTAAGGGGCCTTCAGGCCCAAATCCTTCCACTGCTACCACAGCTGCCCTTCTGATATCCCAGGCTGGGACTTCCTTTGGAAATTAAGATCCTTCTGACCTTTTGTGGAGATTCCGCATTAGGAAGGGTCGAGCCTCTGGGGAGGCCATTCCTGAACCTCAGGCCAGTACCTTCCTTGAGAGAGCCAGAAGGGATCTGGGGGGTTGGGTAGAATGGAATGGAAAAGACAATAGGTTCCTGAGGGATATGGAGATTGCTAGTCACTTTAAATATTTCTTGAGCAGTGTTTGAGCCTGTCATGGGGTGTACCTGCCCATCCCACTGAGGGGGTAGCCCTTAGCTTCCACAGGGGATGGAATGGCCTCTCCCCATCAGACATGCTGCACACTCCATGGTGGGAGGTGGGGGTTAAAAGCCAAGTAGAAACTCCAGAGCAAGGCAGGACAACAGAGAAGAGAGACTCACTCCTAGGGCCCACCAGAAGGGATACGGCCCCTGCCACACCCAGGGGTGCAGGGCTGGCCCACAATATTTTGGCACCTGAAGCGGGGAGCTCAAATGATGCCCCCAAGCCCCCTCGCTTGGGCCAAAACTTAGAAAGGTCTCAATTCTGCCTTCTTCCTGTTCTACTCCTCTCATGGTACTGCTTTGCTACATACCCCAATAAAGGAAAATTAGCAACTTAAAATGCCTTGTTCAGAAATTTTAAGTAACTTTCAAATGCCTGAACAGCAAATGGAACTTTTCTTGTCTGCATAGTAAACACTGGTATTTTTAACTGTTTGAATAATCAAAGTGGTGCTTTCTGTGCCTTCTTGGTTGCAAAGATTTGAACTACTTCCTGAAGGTCCACAGCGGGGCCAGCTCATGCTCTATTGAGATGTTTGCAAGGCCGACCAGCCTCTCCTGTGTCATTGTGGCGCATAGATGTGTTTTTATTAACTTCAGCTTGGAGAAGCTGCATTCTCCACTGGCAACTGTTACAGGAATTGTTAGAAGTATGCGCAGAGCGACAAAAGTATTTGAAAAGAGGGTGGTCATATATTCCAGAACAGCTTTTGGAGTGATCCTCCAGAGATGTATCTTCAAAGAGCTTTCAATATCCCGCATGTCATCATGTGTCAACACTATCTCTAGTGCCCTGCATTGTTGGTGTAGGTCGTCTTCAGGAATAGTGAGGAGTTTTGGAATATCATACAAAATCCCAAATATACTGCTGTGTTCTTTGAGCTGCATGAAACATTCAACTGACTGTATTGCACAATCTAGCACCTGGTTAAAGAATTCAACTTTGAATTGTTGTTTGGGGTCTCTTATGGGATTATTCTGTGCCTCATAATCAAAATGTCGTCTTCTTCGGTGACTCTTGTATTCTTGAATGGGTGGGAAAATAGCTTCAGTGTGAAGTTCCTCTGCCAACTTCTGTGCACTCTTCAGAATGTTTTGAAATCCCTCATCTGACCGGTAAGACTGTTGGTATGACTTTGCTTTGTCCAATTGTTCCATTGCTCTGGATATATCAAGGTCAACACCTTGAAGTCCCTTGCTTACACCATTTATTTCAAACAGTATGTCATGCTACAACACTAAGCCACACAGAAATTTGAAGTTATGTATGCTTCTGATGATTCCATTTCCCTTTGCCACTGTTCTCCCACAAACAGTTCCTGTCATAGTAGTATCCTCCAAAATGGCAACTATGGCATCATCTCTCTTCCCGATTTGGTGTTTGATAGGCTTTATCACCGCCACTCAACTTTCCCATCATGTGGCACTCAGTGGTTTCAGTGTCAGAGAGGATGTTCCCAGATGTTGCTTCAAAATTTGCCATCGATGAGTTGATGCAGAGAAAAATGCATAGATGCTTTGAATTACATTAAAAAAATTAAGCAGCCTCACTAGAAGCTGAGGCTGCATCACTGACCACCAAGTTCAATGAACGAGAACTGCATGAGAGGAAAGAAAGCTTGAGGGTTTAACTCTCAGATCCGTGTCTGCGCTCCTCTGTTCTTTCATCTCATGTTGGTGTAACCCATATGCCTGAAAAGGCTATCTCTGAGAGACCTGCTGAGGGTGGGTTACTGTTGTTGGGCAGATTAGCGAGCCACAACTGGAAACTTACAGAAGCAGGGAGTGGTAGCAATTTGAGCATGCTCCACAGTGTACCCTGCTGGTGTGATGTGATGTTGTCAGTCAGATGACTGGAGAGCAGCAGCCTGAGCAGACAGCAGGCAGGAGCTGCCTTGAAAGGAGACCATGTGCTCAGTGTTCTGGAGAGGAGCTGAGCCAGGAGTGAACAAGATGTTGTCTCCATGTAAAGGAGTCATTTGCGACAGACCTTGCAGACATGCATATGGGACTGAGGGCTGGTTGCAGAGGAGAAGAGAAAGCCTGCATGTAATGCTACAGAGGATCCCAGCAAAGAAAGAAGAGGACAGCTATTTCTTGCCACTCAAGCTTTCACACTGGAACAGAGACTGTAGCTGAGAGTTGGGTTAACTCCACACAGACTTTGGGACTCTTGGGTATCTTTCATGCAAGGCATTGTTCTTGGTTAATTGTAGTTTGTTTTCTTAGGATAAGGTTCATTTAGTTAGTAGTTAATAAAGTTCATTGTTATGTTTGTTTTTAGTAGTATTTTAATGTGTGAGTGTAGCTCTGAGCAAGCTTCGCCGTGAGTCCTGTACAGACTGGATCCTGGGTCTCCAGCTGCTTTCCCCATCGGGGTTGGGATTGATTTCTGTGGGGCACTGGAGAAGGGCAACTAAATGAATTTAGCCCACCTGAAGGTTACATTGGCACCATTATCGTAGCCCTGACCTCTCATGTCAGCTATCGCAATTCCCATATCTTCCAGCTTTTTAAGAAGCACATTTGTCGTACCAGCTCCTGTAGTATCATCAATGTCAATAAATTCCAGAAAATGCTCTCTGAGAGTCACCATTGCAGGGACATTCTCACTTGGTTCTGTTGTTGTTGTTACAAAACACACCATTAAAGTCATTTGTTCCGTATGGCTGATGTCAGCTGTGCAGTCCAGAATAACAGAGTAATATCTTGTGGCAGATCTGAAGTCAGCAATCTTCTGTTTGATTTTTGTTGCCAGTAAGTGTATGATCTCATTTTGAATAGTTTTTCCAAGGTGATGGTGTGTGTAGTTTTCTTGGGTGGTGACTCTTTTTAGATGCTCCTGGCGTACAGCATCAAACTCAGCCATCAGCTCCATAATTTTAAGGAAGTTGCCATTGTTTGGTGCACACAGCTGATCTGAAGTGCCAGGCAGTGCTGGGTTTTGGGTAGCAAGCATTCTCATAATGGCAATGAGCCTTTTCAGAACATTTTGCCAGTAAAGAGACTCTGATGCAATCTTCTCTTGATGCTCATCATCTATGGTGGCCTTTAACCGTAGTCTCATCTCAAGCTCTTTCCACCTATGGAACGTGCTCTGGTGATTTGCTGCCTTCTCATGGCATGCCAGATTTCTAGCCAGAATTTTCCAGTCATTTGTTCCTGTAGAACCCAATGAGATTGGAACATTAGACTGGAAGAGTTTGCAACAAAAACAGTATTCAGCATTCTGGCTTTTGAGTACATGAGCCATGGCCTCTCCACTTTGTCACCATTGGGGATTTCACACCAGTAATGTGTTGGATGGAAACTTCCATTTTCATTGTCTTTGGGGAGCATGAAGTTTTTCACTTTCTGTGGCCCATGCAGTACAAGGAAGTCCCTCAGGCTACTGCTCAAGTGGGTCCACAGTCCTGGATCATCTAGACTTAAGGAACTAAACTCAGCAGCAGCTGTTTCTTGTGCCTCTACCACACTCTTCTCTGATCTACACTTCAGGATTGTGCATGGTAACATCCATTTGAGATGGTGATAGGACTGCTGCAGAAGCTGACAAGTCACCTGCATTCTAACTGGAAGATCAGTCATCTCCTCACCACTCTCACCCTCATTGGGGCCAGAAGGCTCACCATGAACATTTGTGTCTAAGTATCTCAGGAGAGCTCGTCCCTGCTTAGACAGAAAAGCCTCCTTTGCTTGCTTTCTTTTTCTGAATGCTGCCCCAAAGGGGTGTTTTCTTCTTTCACTCATGACTGCTGTTCTGTGCCAGCTATAGTGGCTCTCAACACTCAGTTGAAGGAGACAAATAAGCAGGCTGGTAGCAGGGCCTGAGTGAGGGAAGATATCAGCATCTTAAGGGCCTAACTGGCTCCCACTACTTCAGTTGACTGCTTCTTCTCCTCAAGTGGGCTTGGGGAAGTAGCAGGAACCAGGAAGCTCTCTGAGAAGCTGGTGTTAATCAGTCCAGGCTCCTGGGAGTGCTAAAGAGGTACATAAGAGGCTCTTCCTCCTCTTCCTCCTCTCTCCCTGCAGCTCCTGCTGCTTTCTGTTATTCCTGCTCACCTTCTCTCCTGCCTGCCTTTTATGTCTCTTGTGCCCTCCTTCCTCCAGCAAAACACTCCACCATCTCTGTGCATCTAGAGCAGAGAGAATACATATGCACCAGCAGCAGATACAACTTTCTACACTCTGGGTCCTAGTGGCCCCCCTACACAGTCTGGCACCTGAGGCAGCCGCCTCAGTTCTTCTCATGGTAAGGCCAGTCCTGCAGTGGTGCCTCAGGACTGCTTACTGCTCAACACTGCTGTTTTGTTGAGCCCTGCTATACCCTGAAGGACCTCAGGATGGCTTTGTTGCCATGCAAGACTGTTGTGTCCTGCTATAACCAGACAGGCTTCAGGACTGCCTTCCATTCAGCCCAGGTGGGTTGCTGGGTCCCACCGCACCAGAGAAACTCTTAAACAGTGGCGTGATAAGCAGCCAGAGGCTACCTTTCACACTTTGGGCCCTACATGGGACGTGATTTGCACCAATATTGTGCTAGCCCCCTACTCTCTCTGAAACAGGATTGTAGCTCTTCCTTGAATTGTAGCTACCAGAACTGGACACGCAATTACCATAGGAATTGCACCAATGCCAAATGCAGAAGTGATATGAGGTTACTGTTTGAGAGTCCCCTGTTTATTCATCCAAAGACTGTATTAGCGTTTTTAGACATAGCATCATCCTGGTAGTTTAGGTTCAGCTGCTTATCTACTGTGATGCCAGATCTTTTTCAGAGGGACTACTACCTAGTCTCCAGTACTGTAACTGACCTAAATTCTTTGTTGCTCTTTGAGTTCTGGTCGCTGTGGTGTATTCCACGGTGAGTCCATGTGCGCTCCATGCGCCTGGTACTGGAGAATTCTTGCAAGCAGTGTTTCAAATGAATTAGGACTGTAAAAAGCTAAGTTTAACAGTGGTGAGGATGACTGAATTGAGAGAGAGTTTTATGTGAAAATCTTACTAATATCCATAACAGAGAAAATGAAGATACCTAAATTTGGCCCCAAGTAACAACTAATAGAAGCGTTTGGCAAAGATCTTTCT
Organism: Pelusios castaneus; assembly: GCA_007922175.1. Lineage (NCBI taxonomy): Eukaryota > Metazoa > Chordata > Testudines > Pelomedusidae > Pelusios > Pelusios castaneus. Next base: position 3,406,632 of record ML685821.1, read on the forward strand.
TGTAGTTAGTGGGAACTGAACCTTTGTTCTGGCCTAATTTTGAAGATACTGTTATTAGCTAGGTGTAACCTCATTATGGGATTGTGTATTAGGTGTGAACTGCCATTTAAGCAGAAGCCATATCTAAGACAAAAAGTGTATGAATCCACCCAGAGTCTCTTGCTAAATATTGTTTTTTGGGTAGGGTTATGTGCACCTGTATGAGAAGGCAGAATTTAAAGCAATTGGGGTGGGGGGGGAGGGAGAGGGAGAGAGAACGAGAACTGTTGCTGTGGGCAGTGTGAAACTAGTTAAAGCCAGGGCCTGATCACCTCAGGGGCTATATGGGCTGAAGCCTAAGGTTGCAGGTTAAATGGGGGGGCCTGGGCTCCAGCCCTCAAGGCCCCTGCACAATCCAGGCAGCCCTCGCCAACCTGCTCAGCCACCATAGTGCCTGATGGGCCTGGGGGAGCGCTGAGGGGGCCCCTGCCTGGTGCTGGGATGGAGCCAGAAGCTGGGCTCTGGCCCTCCCGCCCCACCCCTTGGCCCGCTGATCTGCTCCTGGAGACTGGGCCAGCTGGTGCACAGTGTGGTCTCCCTACGGCCCCTGCACTGGAGGCTGCACTGCATGCCAGCCAGACTGGGGCTGGGGTGAGTGACCTCTGGTCCCAGGGCCCTCCTCACAGCTCTAGCCTGCCTGCAGGCTGTTCTGGTGGGGGGCTTGGGGGCCAAGGATGTTGGGAGGGGCCGGAGCCCTAGGCAAGGGGGGAGGGGAGTCCCATGGTGGTGGGCAGCCCAGGGGCCTGGGGCCCCTTAATCTGGCCCTGCTTAAAGGAGCAGGTGAAAGCACACTTAAAAGAAACCAGTAGGGAGAGGTTTTTGGGTGAAGAGTGCAGTTTAAAAAGAGAGTACTCTTGGTGCTGCGAGCAAAAGACGTGATTTACTGCTATATGATTGCTTCTGCATTCCGAGACACTGGACTTTGTACATTCTTTGATGCAGTTTTATTTATTTACAAAGAAATACTGGAGTACTACCAACTTCTACACCCATCTGGAGCACCCGGATGGCCCCAAACTTTAACTAGCTGATCTAGTCAAAAGAGGCATCAATACTGTTTAAGATTACTGAGGTCGTCTACTGTTCGCCTGCCTTCCCACTGAAAGATATACAGGAGAATTGAACTAATTGTCACTTGGGTAATCCACTAATGAGTTTCATTATTGTAAAATGCAATGCAAAACAGATGTCTTGCTCTCTTTCTCACTGAAAACAATAGAACAATGTTTGCAGAGAGATTTTGGTTCACTATTAATATTGTTAGCTCTTCATCCATAGATATCAAAGTACCTTACAAAATGGGAAGATTCTCTTTTTCCTAATTTTGCAACAGAGCCACATGGAGGTAGGGAAGAAAAAATATCTAATATCAGATATGGACTGAACCAAGACTCTGGATCCCAAAATGTTCAAACTTTGAAGAAGTTGAGATTTGGCGCTCATGTCCATCTTTCCTTAAGTTTCTTAAGTTTTTCTGGTAAGAGATTGTCAGTTATAATCCTTTTTCTTCATAATTTAATGAAAAACATTGTTTCATGAAAACAGAAATCTAGTGACTCAGTGTCAGTTGTTATTTATAGCTATAAAATACATCCCAGTCAGCTAGCTGTGACCATCTGATTGGATACCTTTATGTCAATTCTAAGATTCTCAGTGAACAGCACTCTCTTTGCCATGCGCAGTAACTGCATATTCAACTTAATGTTGGCAGCAGGTCGTTGGAAAAAGAAACTTCTCAAGTCATGCTTTAATTTAGATTTAAGAGGTTGGTGGTCCTGAAGAAATTGAAGTTGTCCAACTTTCCTATGGTTGCTCTCTCAGTGCTTGGTTGACTCAAGTTGTCAGAAAACATTCACTTACAGTCAGAAGCTTCTTCATTTCTGTTTTGAGTACTGATATTGGGCAGAATATTAGTGATGCTGTATATTCTTGATTATCTTCATACATTTTTGTGCCCCAGTAATCTTTCCTCTTAGAAAATACATACCACCTTTTGTGGTGCCGTACAATTGGAAACTCGTATAAATATTTCTACAAAACATGCCTTCTAATTGGTCTTTATGTACCAGTAGACAATATCTGTTATGGAAATGCTTTGCTGCATATTGAATTTTACTATTTCCTTCCTTCTATAATGCAGTGGTTTTCAAACCATGGGTCAGGACCCAATACTGGGTCTCAGACCCTCAGGTACTGGATTGCAGCACCCCTTGCTGTTGCCTCCAAAAGACTGGAATGTTCTGCTCAAAGATGTAATTATTGCATCATGGTCAGAAATGACTTTTTTTCAGTTGGGTCCTGAGAATAAAAGGTTTTTTGAAAACCACTGCTCTAATGCTATTAGACTGTCTTGCTTTTCTTTGAATCAGTTATTACTGTAGTGCCCTAGGTAGCTTTTTAATTTTGGAAGTAATCCACAGTTGATCATAATATGCAGTTCTCTCCCAAGTATCTACATCAGTGCTGTCAAGTAGCCTTGATACTCTTCTGTAAATGTTTCAGCAAGAGAGGTCCAAATTCAGCCCTGACACGAGTGTATCTCCAGTGAAGTCAAAAGTGTTCTCTTATTCTAGGGCTCAATACTATAAGCAAGATTTCCTGATTTAAACATCTATTTATGTATTTATTTTATTGTTGATGCATTCTTAATGGCACCATTAGGACAGGCATTAAGATGCCTAAAAAAACCCACCGTCCCTCCCCAGAATCAATAGCCTAGAAAATACATAAATCACTTACAACTGGGTCAATAAAACAACTGTGGCCCTTTTAACTTTTGCCATCCATAATGCCTTCTCTCACTAAATGTATAACTTGTGAAACTGGAGAATGAGTTACCAAATTGAGTCATCATGGCTTACTGGGCAGTGAGTGCAATCATCTCATGTTGAAAGTCTCAAGGCTGTAGACATGCAACCATAATATTTACTGTGTAGTAGTGCTTTTACTAACCCTCGGTAAGATTTCAGAACAGTCTTATTTCACCCTCTGTTTCTGTACCAACCTATAATGGTGGAAATCAAAAACACTGCTGAAGAAATGATTGACTCATGAATTGTGAGTAAACTCCTCTGGACAATGGATTATATGAAATCACATTGCCAGATAGCGTCTAAAGAGAGCTGCAAGTGTGAAATCTGTTGTCACTTTGACCGTATAATATGTGATGTGAAAATACCAGATGGCAAACTGATGACCCCCTATAGTAATAACACTTGACATTATATCATGCTTTTCATGTTTAAAGCACCTACAGATGTTTGGCCTAATATTAGGTGTTTAGTGTCTTCAACTCCATTTGAAATCAGTGGGAAATGTTTAGTGTCTTCAACTCCATTTGAAATCAGTGGGAAATGAAGGCAATCATCATCTCACAAGAATGGACACATTATCTGGTTCATTCTTTAACACCAATTGTGGTTTGTGGGGTTTTTTTTGTTTGAAGAACTCTAGAAATTGGAGTGTTGGTTCTGCTTGCTCCAATGGCCTGGGTTAGAGCTGTTTGTCAAAATCACTAGCCTCAGAGTTTCTCCAAAACTAGCTGTTAGTGATATTATGAGAAAACTCAGTTTATTTCATGTCTTCTTTCATTCTCAAGCTCTCATGCCTCCACAGGAAGCTCTCCCACCTACAGTGCTCCCAGTCATAGCTCAATGAAGAGTTAGAAGTAAAAAGTTGCTTCTGAACTCAGTTTTCTCACCTTACAATGTTCTCCTACCCTAGAATTTCTACTTTTGTATTTGAACAGTAGTATTTTATATTGATTTACCAAACACCAACTTACTTTGCAGGGTCAATATATACATTAAAAAAAAACCTGGGTGGGGGTTGGTGGCGGTTTTGGTTATAGATAACAGAGTCTTGTGGCACTTTTAAAGACTAACAGATTTATTAATCGCATGAGCTTTCGTGGGAGAAAATCCCACGAAAGCTCATGCGATTAATAAATCTGTTAGTCTTTAAAAGTGCCACAAGACTCTGTTGTCTTTCTACAATAGACTAACACGGTTACCCCTTTGGAATTTGGTTATAGATGTTTTTGTAGTTGCTGTTCTCATAAGCAAAGTACATGTTGATTTATCAAGATAGTCTTTTCAACTTTCAAACATTGCTTCATCCGAAAAGTGAGATGAAGTGTTTGCATTTGTGTATTCGATGTTTGTTCCTTAGCCTTATAAGAAAAGACACACAATTAGCATATAAAGGCCAGATCCTTTGACCTTTTACTCCTGTGAGTTAATGCTGCCCAAGTCAGTGAGGGCCATTCACATGTAGGATGTGATACTGTGATCATAAAAAGGCAGTAAGTTCCACCCTGTATTTA
>ML685821.1:3411004-3500584 GCA_007922175.1 Pelusios castaneus
AGAGTCATGCAAAGACATGAGACAAATGCAATAAACTACCACGATGTGCTGTGGTGGCATACCTGAATTGAATGTCTGTCTGTCTGTCTCTCTGACATATTTTGATTTTGGAACATTTGGATTTAGACCAAAAAAATTGAAATGTTTGTCAGAAAACATTTTTTGTGGAATAAATGTGTTGTTGAAAACTCTCTTTCAAAACAATTTTTGGCAGAGATTTGCTACCAGTCCTAGTCCTATAAGGTAAAAGATTATTGCCTTTCTTAGGATCCTTCCCTTATAACTGCTGATATGTGCCTATGGTACATGGAGTTGGGATAATGGTACCTTTACTCCGTGTGGTGGTTTTTGTGTGAATCAGTTAGAACCCATCTACTGTGACTGTCTTCACTGAACTTTTTCTAAATACACCGTCCCAGCAGACGGAACTAACATTAATGTAACTGTAGCACCAATAACAAAGGTAGGCGCCTTAGTGTAAACAACTTATCCTCTTATTACTGTTTCCTCTCTAACCCTGTGTAGAGCAGACTACATAGCAATGCAGGAGATTAAAAACTCAAGTCACTATATGCACTAGAGCTGCTCCCATTGATAGTGCTGCTCTGAAGGCATTGCAATGGTGAGAGATTTTAAGAAAAACTTCAGAATAGAGAAAATGTCTGAAATCAGAGTCAAGTTAGCTATGGCTGTGTATATGCAGGGATGTTAGGAGGGTGCTAGCAGATCTTCTCTGATGTGTGGGCATTTTTAACTTGGAGCTGAGAACCACCCCACAGTAGTTCTGAAACCATGCGACAGACTTCCTATGGCGTTTGCCAGCAGCAATTTGGCTAGCGTGGTTCTGGAAAGCAAATCTAAGACTCCAGTGCTCAGGATACCCCTATGTAGTATAGAAGACTTCAGGCCGTCTGGGTGTTTGTTCTTTTGGGGAAGAACCGTACCAACCCATGCACAGACTTCAGTTAACAAGACTACATACCTCTAAGATTTGTTGAATGGTGATTTTGTTGATATTAAAGTCTTACACAAATGGTAAAATAATTAATGGAACAGAATATAGCAGATTAGGCCCCCAAATTTTATGGTGGTACTATAATTGGAAAGAGAACTTAGAGAGAAATAAATTTTTTGTGCTTTCCCTCCTCTAATTTGAGAAGTTTTTTGGCTTTTTGTGTGCATTAATAGGCTTTACCTACTTATACGGGAAATGCTCCTGCCCAAATCGTGGGAGCTGAATTCGCTGAAAACAGTGGTAACATTGCAGTACAGCTGCAGAAAGGTGCAGGGCTGGCTGGTGGTTGGGCAATATTTATCAGTAACTTTTAACTGCTGGCTAAAATCACCTACTGTTGCCTTGAAATTGTAATCATGGTTCTAAATTACAGCAGCGATTCTCCCCCCGCCCCTGAACCCAAAACTTATCTTATTCATTATTTGTATTGCCATAGCATGGAAGTTGGTAATCTTTATCATGATTCAGTTCCATAATTAAAGAAATATAATTATTTGCACAATCATTGGTTGACCTCTTTTGCATTGAATCTTGAATATATATGCATGCTGTTATAGATGATACATTTGTATGAATATGTCTCAGTAGGGTTCAACATGCTGTGTTCAAATTACACATGCAGGATCAGGGCCATAGCATCTATTTTTAAGATTATATGCAGTGTATATGTTTAAAAAAATTATAGATATATTTGGTAAGTGGGTATAAATATGCCTATTTATAGATAAAGATGTGGGTGGGAGGGAAATCCAGCACTACTGCAGTGATTTATCAAGATTGACATGAAAACCAATATTATTTTAGTTAGCAGAGGAAATTCTTTGTAAATCATGTACAAGAAAGGTATTAAGCCCACCTCAACGATTTCCTGTCCAACTACATCCAAATAAAATCAGACAGATTTCCCCCTCTTCCTCCCACCCCCTGGTCATTTTAAAAATTACTTCTGAAACAGAAGTTATCAACGTTTTCTCTCCTCCCCCATTTCTGTTCATGGTTTTTCTTGTCACAAGCTTCTAAAATGGTTTTAATCTGGTATTTAAAATTTAAATATGTATTTAATAAGTCCAATTGGGAGGTAAAAAAGGATTTGGTTCAGCATTTAGCTGTAAAATTTAATGTACTGAGGAAAGGAACTTCCTTGCTTCGGGTTTCTGGATGTCAGGGTGTCTAATTGCTGTTTTCAATGTGTCCTGCCAACCCTTTTGCTGATATTACCCATGCCTAAGCTCATAAAACTGAAAAACTTCGTATGCGTCATGTATGCTTTATTTAGTAACAGGATAAAACTGTATATTTTAGATTGTTTTTTTTTTTTCCTGGCATTTGAACATGTCATAGCTAGTTGACACAGAATACTATACCTTTTGTACAATTGATCTAAGGGCAGGATTAAAACTCCTTTGTGCAGCTTAACTACTTGACAATATTAAACTTATAATCAATAGCTACAGGCTGGAAAATTTACCAGACACCATACGTAGTGAGAAGCATAGTTAGTAAGTGACTTGATCCAAGTTAACAGGAAGTTTGTGGTAGAATCAGGACTTGAATCCAGATCTTTTGAAACTTTTGTCCAGTGTCTTTGAATTAAAGACCATTCTTTTTCTACTCTCCTTATAGTCTGTCTCTTTTTGGACTAGAGACCTAGTCTATACTTGCCGTGCTTTTCAGAGGCAGTCGATGGGAGATAGGCAAGGTGTTTTACATACCTTGCGTATCTCCCAACGACTTACTAACTACCCCTTACACACTACACTAAACTGATGGAAGAGCGTACTGCTGAATTTACTGCTGTCAGTATAGACGTAGCCTGTGATTGCTGCAAGAGACTGCTTCTGCTGCTCATTTCTCAGAAGCAGCAGGTTGAAATTGGCATGGTTCTGGTCATCTGTTTTGGCAAAGGTGTGAACTGCATAGGAGGCACTGGAGTCATTTGTAGAATAATGAAAGAAAAACAAAATACTGCCAAAATCAATGCTATAGGTCGCCTCAGTCACCAGTGAAAGTTTCCCACTTGCCATTAGCAGGTAGATTTTTCATACTCCAGGTGTCACGGGTAATAAAAAAAATTATCCTTATAGTACACTAAGGATCACAAACTCTTGCCTTAAGCTCTCACACAATCAATTATGCTAGCATGTGGAAAAAAAACAAACAATGCAAATTCCCTTCCTCGTGTGTGTGTGTGTGTGTGTGTGTGTGTGTGTGTGTGTGTGTGTGTGTGTGTGTGTGTGTGTGTGTGAAGTGCGTGCAATTATTTCAAATGCCATTTCTAAATGAAACTGCAGATCATAGACTGGTTGAGAGAGAGAAATATTTGCCAATATTTAAAAAGGATGATCCAAGTAATTGTAGGCCTGTCAGTGTGACATTGATTCTGGGTAGGTGAATAGAGTGGCTGATCAGGGACTCAATTAATAAAGAATTAAAGGAGGATAATATAATTAATGCCAATCAACATAGGCTTGTGAAAAATAGATCCTGTCAGACTAACTTGATGTGTTTTTAACTTTTTTTTTTTTTTTTTTTAGATTAAGAGTTTGGTTAATAAAGGCAATACTAGTGTTGATGTCCAATGTTTTAGGGCTTGCCTATACAAGCTTTCTAGCAAGCTGTGGAAATGAATGTACCCTACTAGCCTGCTGTGCACTAATTATTCATGTGGCACTTAACTAAATCAAAATGCGTTAGCAAACTGTTTGATGCATTCGTGTGTTAATGCCCACCAGCGGGGTCCACATAGGCAGTTGGTCCGTGGCTGGCTAATATGGGGTAGAGTCACACCTCAGCTTGCTGCAAACTAATCGTTCAGGTAGACAAGCCCTTAGACTTCTGTTAGGTGTTTTTGTCTTGGTACTACACAACATTTTGATTAAAAATGTGTGTGTATATATAAGCGTAACACGGCGTACACTAAATGTATTAAATGCTGGCTGGCTACCTGGTAGGTTGCAAATATAAATGGGGAATCATCCCTGAGCTGGTGTGTCTTCTGGTGGGGTTGGTTCTTTGCCCTGGTGCTATTAATATTTTTATGAATGACCTGGAAGAAAACTTAAAATAATCACCGATATACTTACCATTACTTCAGTTTGTAATTAAGAGTACAGGTCACTGATATGCTGTACACAGACTAACATGGCTACCTCTCTGGAAGTGTCCAGTTTTGGGTGCCTCATTTCAAAAAAGGATGTGGAGGATGTGGAGAAAGTCCAGAGAAGGGCAACAAAAATGATTAGAGGGCTGGAACATTTGACCTATGAGGGAAGATTGAAAGAGCTGGGTTTGTTTAGTCTTGAAAAAAGGAGACTGAGAGGGGATATGATAAGCTTTCAAATACTGAAAAGGTTGTTATGAGGAAGAAGGAGAAAAATTATTCTCCTTGCTCACAGATGATAGAACAAGAAGCAATGGGCTTAAATTACAGCAAGGGAGGTTCAGCCTAGACATTAGGGAAAAATTCCTAACTGTCAGGTTGATTAAACACTGGAATAAGTTGTCTCGGCAGGTTGTGGAATCTCCTACATTGGAAGTTTTTAAGAGCAGGTTCGACAAACACCTGTCAGGGATGATTTAATGGGGGTACATGGTCCTGCCATGAGTGCAGGGAACTGGACTCGATGACCTGTCACGGTCCCTTTCAGTTTCTATTATTCTCTGAAGAGTAAGAGCTGACTAGTATTTATTACAATTAGTAGACAGTAAATCAAAAATATCTGTATTGGGATTGAATATTTAACAATGGGTCCTTCAGTCTAGTAGAGTAAGGTTTAACATAGTCCAATGACTGTAAATTGAAGTTAGACAAATTGAGACTGAAAATAAGACATACACTTTTAACCTTAAAGGTAATTAACCATTGGAACAAATTGCTACCAAGGATTGTGCTGGATTCTCTATCATAGCAATTTTCCAATCAGGATCAGATGTCTTTCTAAAAGATCTGTTTTTGGAATTGTTTTGGGGGCAGTTCTATGGCCTGTGTTACATAGGTTATTCTAGAGGATCACAATGGTCCTTTCTGGCCTTGAAATCTGAATTTCTGGGGGAAAAATAATCGGGAAAAATGTAACCCTAAACTTATCATTGGCATTATAAACAAAATGTACACTTTGAGGGGTGGGGGACGGTTGTACTAATCAAGAGACTGTACCCTAAACTTTTTTCCTCACTTAAAGCTTTTTAAATTATGGAAACTTGACATTGAAATGTTGTTTGTTGTTGTTGTTGGGTTTTTTTGGTAAGATAAAAAATACGCTGTAAGGAAAGTGAGCTAGTTTTGTGGGGCAGAGTGAAACTGCACCTCTATTTACCCTCGCTACCACCTATTCTGTGTTCTGTATTTGCACAATGTATTCATCACATCTCTTCACTATTAGATTGAGGAGATTAGTTTTAAATATTAAGGGGAAAACTAATTCTACTGAAGAAATGCAGGGATAAAGGGGAAAAAACTCTTGTGCATCAATATTTCTTTGAGTTCATGTGTTTGTTCACTTGTGTAAACATATAGATGTGCTTTGACTCCTATATGATGTAATGTATATAAAATCTACTATTTACTCATATATTCAAGTCATAATTTTAACTGAGAATCTCAAAAGAAACTGAGTCATTATTTAAACATCTCAATGCCCTTGTCAGGTAGGTTGCTAGTATTGTCCCTCATTTTCAAACAGGTAAACTAATGCATACTGGGAATGCCATTAAATGTAAAAATTCTCGAGTGGTTTTGAGATTGACTTGTTATTGCTCAAATAACGTTAATGTTGTGATTGTTTTCCTTTTTATTATGGTACATGTATTTATCATAAATTACATAATTTTAAAAAGATTTAAGAAGATGGGTTTTGCTGCAATCATTATGGTGTTTTCATAGGAGCCTGACCAGATATTGGTATTGATTTTTTGTATGTGTCTTACGGGGAAAAAGGTTGGAAGGACATACTGGAGGAGTAGTAAATGCACAAAAGCCCACCTCCTTCTCCCAAGGATTATGGTGTTAGTCATATGCATGTCATTTTTTGCATATTGGGTCATATATGGCAGATGCATCCTGAGTCCTTTTCTGTAAAATATGATTGACCACTGTTGCTTTTAAGGGAAAGACAGGAAGAGCAATCGCTTAGTATTTACTTAATTTAATCCTTGTGCTCTAATCCCGACAAACAGACAACTGACAGCCTGCTAGATCTGTGGTTTTTAAAACTTCTACGTTGCAAACTGCCTCTTAAGATAGGAAGTCTGTGCATAAGAAATGCTACTCTGATCCAGCACTTTCCATGTGGAACTGGAGTGTTTGATTATATGAAGATATAATGTTAAGACTATGTTTAGGATATAGAATAAAAATGAACTTGGTTATCTCCCACCTTTGTATGTCTCTTGTTTATCCTCTTCCTGGATGCAAGCATTTATTTTTATTAGTACAAGGTCTCTTCTCATGGCCTTAAATCCTCACCACTTTAATCTCTTCAGTTTCCTTTGCCGTTTGGGCTGGCTGCACTGCCAGTATGATCAGAATTGAATGTGCACCAAAGTGAGCTATGGCCATGGTACACAAGATACAGAGAGAAGTTTGTGATTTCTTTTAGAGGGGCAAAAGAACATCTGGAAATCATAGGGGGCATGCTTTCATCTAGGACTAGGAAGAACTTTAAAAATTGCCAGATGCCTTGTTGTGACTGAAATGCGAAGTTCTGCAGAGCTGCAAGAGCCAGCCTTCCTTGCCAAGGATACAGCATCTATACTGTTCTTTGAAAGATGGACTACTCTCAGGCTTGAACCTTCTGAGCATTCAGATGGCCATTGCTTAGTTGACACAGGCAGTAAGCTACGATGTGAACCTACTTCCTGGACTGCCTGGATTCACATCCATGTGTATGAGTCCTAATTTATATAAACAGGCACTACGTTTTAGTATAACAGTCACCTGAAGACAATTCTAAAAGTGATGAGCATATGCTAGCAGCAGTACTTAGGGAAGGCTTTATAACTGTCCTGATATGGGTGGTTATGTGGGTAGATGCCAATTAATAATGTTAGTTTTGATCAAAGTTTTCAGAGCATGCTAATTATTGGGGAGCAGTGGGGGAGAGAGATGATCAGGGAAAAGAGCACTCTGCCACCCACTTAGTTGCTCGTCTGTGGAGGAGTGATATTCTGCACAAAGAAAAGAAAATTATTCCTGACATAAAAATGGGGTCTGGAAATGGGAATCACAAGTTGAATGCCTAATTAAGCAATGACACTATGGTATTTAACTTCAGTATGCTATATGTACAGGCAGGATGGTCATGTGGTTAAGTATTGGTTTAGGAATCAGCAAATGGATTCCTGGCTTTCCCCGTGTCACCTTGGGTAAGCCACTTGAATCTGGCTATACTCTCCTCTGTAAAATGGGGATAATACTTCCTTTCTACAATTCTTTGTCTGCCTTGGCTATTAAAATGGTAAACTTTTCTAGGCAGAGACCCTCTCCTACTCTGCATTTGTAAAGGTCCTAGCACAGCGGGGCCTTGCTCTCATTTAGAGCCTCAAGGAGCTATTGTAACACAAATTATAACCTCCTTGGAATAATGACAGGCCATCTGAATATCCCACTCTGTACCAATCTCACATGAGACCACTTAATCTCTATCTGTATTCCAGTCTCCAGTATGTAATCAGAAACAAAACAGAAAGCGTGAACCAATTCAGGAGAAATTTCTTCCAACAAGAGAGTATACATGATCATCTTGGTTGTTAACCCTATCTGTAAAGCCCCAGTCAAGATGCTACTCACACTAGGTCTACTGTTGGGCACCTACATGCTCCAAGAATGCAGGTAGCCATTAGTACACTGGCAGAGTTATCTGAGAGAATATTTACCCTAGGAGGCTGCCTTAACTACTAGGGCAAACATAATTCCCTGGCACTTCAAAATGTGGGACCAAGGAGAGACAAAGTGGGTGAAGTAATATGTCTTATGGAACCAACGTTTGTTGGTGAGAGACGAGCTTTCCAGCTTATTCAGAGCTCCTCAGTTAACCCATATGGGTTAACTACTAATGCTAAACAATTTGTTCCATTTTGTATTTAGCTATGACACTGCATAAGTTTCTCAGACCTGAAGAAGAGCTCTGTGTAAGCTGGAAAGCTTGTCCCTCTCACCAACAGATTATGGTCCAATAAAATACATTAACTCACCCACCATGTCTGTCTAATATCCAGAGCCCAACATGACTACAGAAACACTGCATACAAGACTTGGTCAAGGAACAGATTGAGGGTGTGCATAGAGAAGCAAGGGCGAGGGAATCTTTTACCTTTTCCTATTTGAGATACTTGTACAAGAGGCAGTCACAATCGTCCCTTCATACATGAGCGTTACAGGGGGTTTGCAGAAGTACCACTTCAGCTACATATCACCAACAGGGTGAGGCCTGTCCACTTTCATAGCAGATAGTGTTTAAGTCTGGGGTTAGGCTGCAAACATTCTGCACATCTGTGAAGGGAAGGAAAGAATTGCCTCTCTGTGACATCAGTGTATTCTTCCATTCACTGTTTTCTTGCAGGCAAAATTCTTCCTGGAGCTGGTTATGGAATAGTGTCTCTGTAACTGGAACTTATAAAGCCATGGCAATACCTCGTTAACGCACCGAAACATCGTATATTAAGGCAGGAGACCTAGGCGATGGCCTGCAAGTGTTAAGTTTATGTTTCCCCACTCCCTTTGTTTTTATTTTTCAGTTTTATTGACCTTTAGCTCTCTTTATGTTGTCTGAACATGTCTCCTTTTTTCTCCCTCTCTCTCTTTTGAACACTTTGCAGCTGTGTGCTTCAATGGAGATCTGGAGCAATTTTTGAAGGTCATGTCCAGCTGTGAGAGTCTGGAGGCATTCTTGAGGCTGCAGGCATAGCCTGTTTGTAATTTGCTAGCCGTTGTTGTTGACTGTTAGGCGTTGTTTTATTTCACTGTTTTAGCCGTCTTGATGAACGGTGTACCTGCTTCACAATGTTTTGTTGTCCACTTGTCTCCATAATTGTATAGAAACAGCCCTCACCTCATCAGACTAGGGATAAAATGAAAATTTTGTATGTGCCTGCATAGATACTGTGGTGCCATTTACAGTGCTGACATCTTTGCATTATCCTACCAAAATACTTTGAGACTTTAAGGCAGCAGCACAGATCAGTGCCGGAGCCGTTACTGTAGAATAAAACTTTATTCTCTAGTGCATGGTATAAACTATATTTCAAGAATACTTGACAGAATTAAATAATGTTGTTGCAAATTTTGAAATAAAACACAGTAAAGTAGGGAAGAGGAATTTAAGTAGTATTGGTAAGAGATGCTTTTGTATCATATTTGCATATAGTGCGTGTTACATCCCTCTTTAGCAGCTGGTCCCCCTGACTGCCTACTATAGCTACTAGCTACTTCGTTTTAGCTCAAGTGGTAGAGGTCTCTACTGGATCTTATGGTCCTGGCTTCAGACTCCACTGAAGGTGCTGGGATTGCAGTTTCATACAAGATTGAGGGGAGGGGAGAAAAGAAAGTGGATGAAATAGAGGAACAGGAACATATTTCTAATGTGACCTGGTCCAAATGTGCATTGTGATGTAGGCCAAAGACCAAAGCGAGGGATTAGAGGGGGTGGAGAGAAGGAACTAAATGTGTTCATGTCAGAGGATTTAATCCTTTACTGTAAAGAAATAGTTACAAAGATTTAACTATGTTAGTCTATTGCAGAGAAACAGAGTCCTGTGGCACTTTTAAAGACTAACAGATTTATTTATCGCACGAGAAAAATCCCACTTCGTCCGACGCTTTGAAGATGGGAAATTTACAGAATGGGAGGGAATTAAATGCAGGGATGTGTATGACATAGGATCAGGTCAGGCTGTAACAGCAAATCAAAATAGATGTTAGGATTCAAACACTGGGAAACAGGATATAGAGGAAGGTGAGGTCAAATCAGCTGTTGTAATGAGAGAAAAATCTGTAGTCCCCGTTTAACCCCAAGAAAGCTGAGTTGAATTTGCATATAAATTTTAGTTCTGTAGTTTCTCTTTGAAGCTGTGATTTGTTGTTCATCTGCTTCAGCACAGCTGTTAGCAAGTCGTCAATGGAGTGAGCAGGGAGAAGTGTTCCCCTATTGGTTTTTGAATGTTACAATTTCTGATGTCAGATTTATGTCCATTTATTCTTTGGTGCAAAGACTGTCCTGTTTGTCCAATATATATAACAGAGGAGCATTTCCGGCCCATGATGGCATAAATCACATTGGTGGATGAGCAGCTGAATGAGCACAAGATCAATTGCATGATTCTGCATTTTAACATTAATAATGTACAACAGTGAAAGTGCAGGGGAAGCCCCTTTTGCATTGATCATAAGGTAGGGGGTAAAATGAGTGGTGATTCTCAAAATGTGGGACAGCTGAGAGGTTTGTTCAGGAAGGCTTTTCTGGATGGAAGGAGGTACAGCATTGAAGATTCTCCCAGCATTCATGTAAGTGAAAGAAAGGAGACAATAGTTGGCAAGTATAATGAGGAAAGAGATCAGGCTCTTTAGGCAGGTAGGAACAAAGCTAAAAGGCTTTTTTTAAATAACAAATGTCGGTCCTTTCTCAGGCCGGATTTACAGTGAGCTCTTACTGAAAACTTCTCATCGACACAACGTGTCAAAGTGGGATTTTCTCCCACAAAAGCTCATGCGATAAATAAATCTGTTAGTGTTTAAAAGTGTCACAGGACTCTTTGTTTTTCCCACCTACACCGTAGCCCTGGCATAACTCCACTAGTGATGCCAATGGTGGGCTTGCTGGTGTAGATAAACACCATCATCAAGTATCTGTTGGATCCTAACATCAATGAGGAGCATGTCGACATGATCAGAGGATGGAGTCAGTGAGATTATACGTTTTTGTGCACATATGAGAAGGCAGCCAGTAGCATTGTGGAGTCTGGAAAAATGGGGTTTGGGAGGCTAGGGGGAGAGTATTGCAGGAGTCCAGATGAAGTCAACAGTGTGCCGTTACTGAGGCTAATGCACGTATTTTGTTTAGCTGAGAATTTTCTAGTGGTAGAACTATATAACTCCTACTAACACTGAATGCGTTTCTTGACGTGTTTTGACCTTTTTTTTCTGTGAAGGACACAGCAATGAGTTATACATCTAGTTTTACACTCCCCCCCCCCCACAATAAAAAAAAAAAAAAAAAGAAAAAGAAAAGCAGATTGCATTTAAAGTTTGAGATGATGAAGTCATTTTTTCATTGGCAGAGCTGAATACCCAAGAGAGAGATGAAGCTGCCTTGGTTGTGACATATACCCAACTCCACTGCATCAGTTTTCAGAGTTAGAAAAGTGAAATGCAAAAGATTTAAGAAATGACAGTAATTGTGCTCTGTGAAAGCAGGCAAACCTACGCTGCTTTTTGGATGTATGCAGCCTTTTACTCTTTGAAACTGGTATTTAAAGGCTGACAAAAGTATCTTAGTGCCATCATTCCTTCTGCATGAAAGTCTTTTCCAACTGTGTTCATTTTCAATTAGATTGTAATGTTTAAGAAAACTTTTAATTTTGCAATTTTTCCCTGTTTGCTGTCGGTTTAGTAGCAGCTCTGTTAATTGTAGATTTCCAGGCTTCCTTAACAAATCTCTGGTGGTATCGTGCTCAAGGATCTTGTGTGATGTACAGTGAGTGGGAAAAGGTTCTCAGGCCCTACTGGTCTGACAAAGTTTCTTTGGGAAATGCAATAACTGAGTGGGAGGTGGTTAGAGGAACTGTTAGGTTTTTTCTCCCCCACACCCCTACCCCCCAGGAGATTTCTTCTGCTTAGTCACTCTTTCCCTGTCTTTGCCAAGAGGCTCATCATCCTCACTGCTTCCATCTATTTAAAAAATGAAAAACTTAATTTGTTGCGGGAAAGGGGATGTCCTGTGCAGTTCACTATCCACGCTTTCATAATACCATCTCTTATTTTGGAAGTGCAGAACATTTTGATTGTGTCAAACTCTAACAGAACAAACCAGTCCACTGCTACAGTTAGAAAAGAGAAATGGAAAAAGACTTAAGAAATTAATGTAATTATTTGTGCATTTGTACACAATGTTAATATACTACTTTAGTTTCAAAACCAAAAGCTGTAACACCGTTGCTATAAGAATTCTTAGGATTGCAAAACGCATACATTCATAGATTCTAAGGCCATTGTGTCTGACCTCTTGCATAACATGGGCCACAGGTCTTCCCTAAAATAATTCCTGTTTGAACAACAGCATATCTTTTAGAATATCATCGAATTTTGATTGAAAAATTACCGATGATGTAGAATCTACCATTTACCTTGGTGAATTGGTCCAGTAATTACAAATGTATGCCTTATTTTCAGTCTGAATTTGTCTAGTTTCAACTCCCTGCAGCTAGATCTTGTTACACATTTGTCTGCTAGATTGAAGACCCCATTATCAAATATTTGGTGTGGGTATGGGTATTTATAGACTGTGATAAAGTCACTCCTTAACCTTCTCTTTGTTAGTTTAAATGGATAAACTTAGAGTTCAATCACTATAAGGAATATTTTCCAATTTTGTAATCATTCTTATGCTACTTTTTCTGAACTCTCTCCAATTTATCAACATCTTTGTATTATTGACATATGAACGGAATGGAGTATTTCAGCAATGGTCGCACTAGTGCCAAATACAGAGTAATATAACTTCTCTACTCATACTTGAAATTCTTGTGCTGATGAGTCCATGGATGGCATTAACCTTTTCTTCAGGGTGTTGCACTGGGAGTTCACATTCAGCTGATTATCCACCACGACACTCAGATCTTTTCCCAAGTCACTGCTTCCCAAGATCGAGTAATGCAAAATACAACAAAGGACAAAAGTGCACTTCTTTTAAAAAAATGTGTGCTCGCATTGCTGCTTTTCTGCTAGTGTGTGACTCAATAGCAACACGTAGGGAATAGTAGGCGAGAGGTCCTGGAGACTGAATTAGGCTAAGACATTAAAATTCAGGACCTCCATGGAACTCTCTGAAATGCTTTCAGGTCCGTGCGTGGGGCCTGTTAGACAGACAGACAATGGCAGGGTTTCAAAGCATGGATGAGATGATGGTGTTCAGAGGAGGGATTTATGTCTATTAGGAATTGGAGAACCAATTGGGTGGAAAAGGAGATTACAGGAAAAATGGGCTCCATTTAAACCAAGATGGAACGAGATTGCTGGCATGAAAAACTAAAATGGCTATAGAGGAGTTTTTTAAACTAAGGGATGGGAAAGCTGACTGGTGTGGAGGAGCGCACAGTTCAGGCGCATTCCTCAGGGGGAGTATTTATTAAAAGGGATACACTATATTATAGTAAAGAGGAGAGATTAGAAGTTGATAAAGTGCAGGCAGGAATTGAAAAAAAGAGTCCTACTGTTAGATCACATGAAGGCAGACCACTAAAGATTGATAGGTGGTTGGGTGTTTTTTTTAAATGAGAGTTATGTATAAATGAAGTCTGAATAATAAGAGGGGGGGAACTTTAGTGCCTAATATTAAAGGTTCCAAAGGGGTAGCCATGTTAGTCTAGGTCAGCCAAACAAACAAGGAGTCCTGTGGCACTTTTAAAGACTAACAAATGTATTTCTCGCATGAGCTTTCGTGGGAGAAAATCCCACTTTGTCTGATGCTTTGAAGATAGGAAAGTTACAGAGTGGGAGGAAATTAAATGCAGGGGAGTGTATGACATAGCATCAGGTCAGGTTGTAACAGCAAATCAAAGTAGGTGTTAGGATTCAAAACACTGGGGAACAGCACATAGAGGAGGGGGGAGGTCAATTCACTTGATGTAATGCGAGAAAAATCCAAACACCTATTTTGATTTGCTGTTACAGCCTGACCTGATGCTATGTCATACACTCCCCTGCATTTAATTTCCTCCCACTCTGTAACTTTCCTATCTTCAAAGCGTCTGACGAAGTGGGATTTTCTCCCACGAAAGCTCATGCGATTAATAAATCTGTTAGTCTTTAAAAGTGCCACAAGACTCTTTTGTCTGATCCAGTATGGTCATTCTTATGTTCTCTCAGTGGAAAATTTGTTCCAGTAACTTGGGTATATTTGTTCTGAAATACTTGACAATTTCATTAACATTCACTTTATCAAAGTAGTTTTTTTGCTTAGTGTCTCCACTCATTCAGTCTTTCTTTTCACTCCAAGTGTTGTTTGTCATACAGTACACTCATTCCATTGGACTGTTCCTGGGAAACACAGAACCAATAGTATTGTGCTCAGATCAAGTATTTAGTAGTTTAGCAAAGTTTCAAGTTCTTATTGGCTATTTATATAATTTCAATTAGGTTTGTAATTTTATTACTAATACATTTTGAGCAGCCTTTTTAACAATGGGTGAAAAGGAAGTGGGAGCATTACAATAGAGGAGTGGAAAAGATGACACAGAAAAGGAAAAACCATCTTCATGATTTTCATGATTACTGTTGAGTACTTGAGCTCTATAAGAATTCTTTCAATCATCTTGGTCGGTCTGTTTTTTCTTTTTTTTAATTTATATAATTTGAAAAACACTTTGTGCCAGATCCCTGATTGTTGTAAATTGGTCTAACGATATTGGCTTTAATAAAGCTATACCACTTTATTGCAGTTGGGAAGCTGTCCTTTTTGGTGTTTTCTAAGGTCTGGTCTACACTAGTGACTTTTTTTTTTTTTTTATTTGAAGACAAAAGTCAACTTTTTATGCCAAAACACTGGTGTACACACTCCAATCCCCCTCCCCCCGCCCCATCTGACCCAACTCCCCTGATTTTGTAAAACAAAATAAGTCCATCTCAATGAGGGGGAAAGAGTTTTAGTGACAAAGCGTCAGTGTAGACACTTTTGTTTGGTGGACTTGCCAACTCCAAACTGATTAGCAACTGATGAGTAGCAAACTGGAGTTCCTTGTTTCCACATGGCAATTACCATGCACTCCTCTACTGTGAGGACAGTTCTCATTCTGGTGTCCTTATGCTATAGGGCAGTGGTTTTCAAACCATGGGTCAGGACCGGGTATTGGGTTGAAGACCCTCAGGTCCTCGGTCGTGGTACCCCTTGTGGCCACCACCAAAAGACTGGAATGCATTGCTGAAAGATATAATGGTTGGGGTGTGGGTATAAATGATTTTTTCCAACGGTGTCCTGAGGAAAAAAGTTTGAAAACCACTGCCATAGGGCATGAGTGAGCTCCATGCTGCGATCTCTGTCAATGGTAGAGTACCAACTGTGGACACATTTCGGTGATACAATGAGTGCTATGTGGGCAACCACAAGCAGTATAATTACAACTCCCTGGCTATGTCTGCACTTGCAAGTTAGGTCAACTTCAGGAGGCTTAAGTCGATCTAACTTAGTCCCTGTGTCCACCAGGCTTTCATTAGGTCGACTTAATGAAAGGTTAGGTTGACTTAATAAGAACTGCCGGTTAGGTCGACTCCTTAGGTCGACTTAAGCACAGTGTGTTCGCTTAAGTCCACTTTATTAGGTCGACGTAAGGGCAGTTAGGTCGACTTACTAAGTCCCCGTTGAGGGGAAGCACTTTAAGTCGACCTAATAAGGTCAACTTTAGGTTGACTTAAAGTTGACCTTATTAGGTCGACTTAACAAAGTCAACCTAACTTTTTGTAGTGTAGACATAGCCTCTGATACTGCTGTCACTTACATTGACACAACTTTCTAGTGTAGATAAGGCCTAAGAAAAAATTGGGGGGTGGAGAGAGAGGTACATTAGTTCTTCCCATGCCAGAGTTTTATCCCTAAATAATTTTTATTTCATTTATAACTTTTTTGATGCTTTGTTCTATAAATCTCTAGATTTCTTTCCACTTCTCTGACCCCCACCTCCATCTGCTTTATAAAATTAACATCTTAAGGCTGTTGTTTGAGCTGTTCTTGGTCATAGGGGTTTAATGGACAGTGGTGAGCCATGAGGACTGAAAAAGAAAAGAGAATCTGATTCTCTTTTAGGAACTTGTGCTGTTGTTAATGTTTATAATTAGCCCCATGGATTTCTGAAAATTCATCCTTCCTGCAAGTCTGAAGCATTTCTTCACTATATTTTCCCACTGAAATCTTAATTCCCAAGTCTGCAGAGCAGTTAGTAACTGTACTATGAATAGCAATGTTATTCTTTTAACTCTCATGGGGAAGGAGCTGTCTATGTCTTAAAACAACAACAAAATCATCTATGAAGGCAACTTGAAAAAGAGCCTTGATGTGGTGGTTTTGCAGAGTGATATGTACATGGCTGTAGTGCTCCATTAATGTTCTTAAAGGCAGTAAATGTGCCATCGTAATAGAAAAGCTCCCAAAGAGAAAAGGATATAAGCCAAACATAGTAAGTTAGTTTTCTGTTGTTGTATTAAACCCAATGTGCCCAGATATTTCCAGGGTCAGAGATCTTGCTGCTTTTAATTTTTCTGTACCTCATTTTTCATAGCTAAGAGACAGATGCACATAATTTCCTTGATGACTAAAGTGTAATAACAGAAGCTGTAAGCAGTACATGGAGGTAAATCTCTAAAGAATCAAGAATAAAGATTAGTTTGTTCAGAGTCTCATCCTGCTGCTATAAGTAAGTGGCAGTTTTACCACTGATTTTTATCAGAAGCAAAATCAGGTTGTCTAAGATTTTTTTGTTTGTTTACAATTGACTTTGGGGTTGGGAGGCCTTACACTGTCATTATCAGTAGATCGGCTCCTATGCGTGTGACCACATTTTGGCACTTCCTATTTATTATTTAACACGTATATTGTGGTAGCACCTCAAACAGGTCAGGATCCTGTTGTTCTGAGCACTGTGCAAACTTATATAATTAGTCACAGTTTAGGACAATAGTGAACATGCTTGATGCTTAGGCTGCAGGGGAAGCTGTTATCAGAATTGGCTTATCTCTGCTTTGTTTATATGAAAAGTCAGTGTCCTGTATGAAGGTAGTCTACTTAACACAGTGTGACCTACCTGACTTGTTGACAGTTTCCTTGAATATCATCCGTGCCAGTCTCTCTGAACTCACTTGGGTAGAGTTACACTTCCCATCAGTCATAATGGGATACTCATTATGTATTTACACATCCATATTGCTCCTTTCATTCACATCCAGTGTCCATAGCAGATACATAAGGCCCTACTTGAATTGCGGGATGATTGCCCAAAAAATGGGTCTGAGTTGTCGACAAGCCATGGAAAATTGTGGAAAAGTAATAAAGGACCTTTATTTGCAGTAATAAAATCCATTATTACTTTTACGTCATTTTCTGCTGATTGCTTCCTGGGGCTAAGAGTGGCCACCTGGGCCTCCCACTGTCAAAATTGTGGAGGAAGCTCAATATTGCAGAATCTGCCATTTCCACAATATCACAGATTAGATGGGACCTACAAATCTGTTAATTAGTTTGCCACTCTTTACTGCTTTTCTTTCAAGTCTGTTTTCTATTGCATTTCTCATGTAAATAGTGTGACAATATTAATTTCTCACTGACCGATTTGCAATACAAAGAATACTGAGTCCTAATAGATGCACAGATATTAGAGAAATGGGCAATGAAGACACTTTTTTTGTTTTTTTATTAAATTACACAAACAAAAAAAATCCCTTTTCATGTAAAAAATGTGCATTTGGAATTTTCTGAGTTTTTTTGATGGGAAAACCAATTTTTTTTTTACCCTCTCCCTCTACCTCCTTTGCCCTGTATCTACCCCTCCTCCTTTAAATGTTTTAAAAAAAATAGAGAAAGAGAAGTGAAAACCAAAAAACAGTTTCTAAATATTTTGAGGTGATCTTGAATAAAGGAAAAAGCTGTTCATCGTCACTGTCTTTCTCCTTCATCAAAAAGACTATATTCTGTGAATGTTTTTCCTGTTTCAACTAGTTCTACTTATATAATACCAAGTCATCTGCAGATGTCTGAAGAATGGTGTTTCACTGTAATGTTTTGAAAGGACTTATAAAATAGGACAGGTACAAGTGCAATAATTAGCCCATTTTCAGCTACTGTTTATATATTTGATTTTTTTTTTTTTTTTGGATGCAGTTATACTGTGTTATGTTCATTTTTCACTTAACATGGCCTGGAAATGTACCGCTTAGTCACTGTAAGGAAATTTCAGGTTAAAAGATTAAAGTCAAATCTTGCTATAAGAATTCACACTTAAGGAAAAGTTAGCAGCTAGGACCAGTTAGTTACTTGTTCCATTAAACAGTAAACGTAACTGGTTTTAAGAAACTTTTTTGCTTCTTTTATCTTAAGAAACCTCATCAACAGCAAAAAAGCTTAAATGGGGATTGTTAGTGCAGTTTAAAGAATCTTGCATTATATTGTTTGTGCGATGTTGAACGTTCTGGTGTATGATCTATTGCTGCTCTCCCCGCTAAAAATTTCCTCACAAAACCAGGGTGTGCATCTCACGAGACTTTTTCCCAATAAGGAGAATTTGAAATTAAATGCATACATGAAGGCTTTTCAAATCCTCGGGTAAGTTTTTTATTTAGAATTGATTGATTGCAAAAGCCTATTGCTTGAAGTGGATTTTGGATAAGGGACAGGAACAGCTCTAAATTATTATGGGGGTGGTGGGGAAATGAATCTGCATGATATACTGCTTGCTGGAAGCAAAGTGTGCATTAGTGTGGAAGTAACGTGAGAGCTGGAAGGTTCACTTTCTCCTTGGGGGATTTCGTTGTGTGCAAATCTCCTGTTTGACATTCTGAACATTTACCCCAAGGTGTCATCAGATTGTGAGCTAATTTTGGTCCTTGCAATAATAGGGATCAGAATGAATTTACTTGCAGTTCATCTGGAAATCACAAACACCTCATTGCTGATTCTGTTGGAATTTATTAGTTGGATACTTAAATGGTTACCTAAACACTTTTAGAAAAGTTTACTGGCACCTTTGTTTGCCTTTTTTTAAAAAAACAAAACAATATAAATTAACTCTGTGTTCGGCAGCATGGAATATAAAATATTGGGATCATTGATAAATCTTTTTAGATAGTACACTCTATATGTAGATTTTTATACTGGTGTGTGTGTGTGTGTGTGTGTGTGTGTACACGCATGCATGCAGACACCTCTTTCTTTTTCTTTGGTTGGCTTAAGAAAAAAACAGAACCATTTAACTTTGACTGTGAAGATATTTGGTAAAGGAAAACAAGAATGCTGAAAGGGAGTAGGGGAAAATCCTGAGTAAAACTGAAGACACTCTGTGCAAACTGTCCTAGAAAACGCCTTCATTTTGCAGAAAATAAACAGGACTAGAAGTTGTTTTGGATTCTCCCCCACCCCCACCCCCAATATGGGAGATCTTTGAATAATGAGGGTATTGGAAGTCAGGAACTGGAGTGACCAGGGCTCATAAGTTTAGTTTTTGTTTCCTCCTGGATGAAGGTTCCAATGTCCTGATTTAGGGTCATTTTGAAGCAGAATTCTAACTTGAGTCTGTAGGAGATTCCACTTAAACATGTATACTATAGCCCTTAATTGCTTGTTTTGTTTTTTAAACCCCAGAATCATGTTATAGTGGTTTTCAACACTGGTGTGCCGTGAGACCTTGTCCAAGTGTGCCATGAAATTTTGCACCACGGTAATTAAAATCAATGTAAAAGAAACATTGTTTCATCTTAAACACTATTCTATCCAAACAAAACTACAACTCCTAGAACTCTTGGCAATTAATCATCCAATTAAAAGTGAAGTGTCTGTTTTTTGATTCTAAAGTGTGAACATTCTAAATGCCGTGGTCAAAAAACAAAATTGAGATGTGTATTTTTTTTTTTTTCCTGGTGGATTTGAAACATGAATGCATTTGATCCTTTTTTGGCTTGCTGTGTGCACTATATTGCCCACCTCTCTAGTAAGACTGTAACCATAATAAATGTAAGTAAATGTGACATTTATGAGCAATCAATTCAGCTGAAAAAAGTGGGTGTGCCGTGGAATTGTTTCTCATTGAAGTGTGCCATGTTACCGAGAAGGTTGGGAAGCCCTGCTTAGACCAGTGTTTCTCAATCTCTTTGACACCAGGGATCAGCTTCCTGAACTATATCAGGGAGATCTCAAGGATTGGTGCTGGTCCAGGGACTGGCTATTGAGAGAAAGTGCACTAGACTACTCTGCTTCTCATCTCTAATATGCTCTTTAGTCTCTGATCTAAGATGTATATGTATCTAAGTGTGTATAATTTAAATATGCATATGTACCATATGGAAGAAAGATGTCTATCTTCTAGAGGGGTGTGCTTGATTTTTCCCCTTTTCCTGATAGCCATTGCTTGAGTTCCTCCATTAGTGCTCATGTTGATGGCCATAGCCTGCAGCCTGGCTCTTGGGTTGTTCACATCAGTGGCTGCTGTTATTCCAAGTCATGGGAATACTAGCCTTTCTAGAATTCTCCCAGTCCATAGGTCACCATTTAACAGTAAGTGTAGGAACTCCCCTGTGGTTATGAAACTGATTCAGCCTTAATGTGATGTGCTCAATTTTCTCCTCATCTGGGGAGTGTAATATATATTTAAGCCCCCCTCTATCATTTATATTGCCTACCTCCATCATTTGTGTTTGTACATCTGCATCTGTTCCGCAGTACTTGTTGTATAGGATGCCCAGTGGTCTGGCATGGACCTTGGGTTATAGCTGGTACTGAGCCTTACCTTCAGCTAATGTAATTTGGAATAGCTTTGTTGAAGCTATTTCAGTTTATACCAGCAGAAGATCTGGCCCTGTGTGTTTTTTAACCTGCCCTGGAGTATGGTATATGGATGTACCAGTACAATTGTTAAGCTGTTCTTGATATTTTCTGTTGGTTGGAGTATTGGTTTTACCTGCCTGGAGCTGCATACCTCACTGTGGAATCCAGATTTTAATTTCATGAATGGATTGATTCTATTACATTCATGACTTGAAGCAATTGGTTTGCTTTTGAAGTAGATAAAAACAACACTACTCTTCGGAAATGCTGCACATCTTTGGGTCTGAGGGGCTTCTGGGCCTAAATTTTCAAGTGACCAGTGAGGGCTTCTGGGCCTAAATTTTCAAGTGACCAGTGGGATTTTTAGATGCCACCATTTTTTTGGCTGTCTAACTTGAAATGCTGTCATGGTGTGTTCAACCCATGTTCGTCTAGAGTCAGACAGGGTAATGTGGCCCAAGCGGTACTTACTAACCTTGTGGGCCACGTTTGAGGGAGAGCTAGGCTTATTGAACAAACATTAAGGAAGGATGGAGCCCAGCTGAGGAGCAGAGAACAGGACTGGTATTTACCTTGGAAGTATGCTGCAGAAGAAGAGTTGCAGTGTGAAAGCTTGGGTTTAGAGAGGGAAAGAAGAGATTTGGGGCAAAGCAGCAACATTGGGATCCTGGCCCTCAAGGAAGGGTTTACTCGGAAAGGTGATGAACAGAAACCTTATGGGGGTGGAATAGAAAAAGGTTCATAGAAATGGTGGTAAGGTTTAGGACATTGGAGAGTTTGACAACTGAAACAAGTGTCTCTGGGCTGGAACCCAGGGAAGTGTTTGAGCCCGGATTCACTCTCCCAGCTGCTGTGGAAGTGGCATTGCCTTGGACTGAAGGACTGTTGGGAATGATACCTGGTCACGTGAGACATTGATTCACTGCAAGGGGAAAAACACCGTGTCCTGGCTGGAGGGCCCAACCATGAAGAGCAAGCATCTTGACGCTCAGAGAGGAAGAAGTGCGACTCCTGGAGTGTGTGAGAGGGGGCCTTGGCACAAGCAAGAGACGGAGAGGGAGTGTCAGACTGGATGGACCAATTCTTCAGATGCAACCACAAGGAGGTGGCCCTCAGCATTGAGTAGAGCACAGCACGCTGAGACAGACACCTTATAAGGAGGCCTGGTATTCAGAAGATGGGTGCTCAGCACTTTTTCTGAGAAGCTGGGCAACCAAAATATTAGTCACTTTTCAAAATACATGCCCAGTGTCTTTTGTCCAGTTCCCCTGATAGTCTTATGCATGTTCTAGTCTCAGTTCTCTATCACAAACTCTGATTCTCTAAAACAAACAAGGAATCCTGTGGCACTTTTAAAGACTAACAAATTTATTTATCCCATAAGCTTTTGTGGGAGAAAATCCCACGTTGTCAGATGCTTTGAAGATGGGGAGTTTGCAGAAACTGATTCTCTGGTGCTCTTCAGCTCCCTCACGGCTTTGAGTCCAAAAAAAGGTGTTGAGAATAGAAAGTCAGTCTCTCAAACTGGTGTGTGCAGTATGATATAGCTGCTAGACTTCAGCATGTTGAGTCAGTATAGTAGTCTCCAGGAGAGATCAAGATATTG
The DNA here is from genome assembly GCA_007922175.1 of Pelusios castaneus. NCBI lineage: Eukaryota > Metazoa > Chordata > Testudines > Pelomedusidae > Pelusios > Pelusios castaneus. The sequence goes on from ML685821.1 coordinate 3,433,356, forward strand.
TAAATGTGGTGTTTGTATGTCCGTCTCAAATACATTTACAATAAGCATTAGAGCTCACTGATTATTTTCTGCTCACTTTTTAAGGTATCGTTTTGTGGTGTTTGGATTTCCTGGTACTAAGTGCTGCTGTTAGTTCAGTAATATTTCCTTTTAAGATACTTATTTATTTGTTGTTTGTATTATTGTAGTACTTATGGGCTCCAGCTATAGGGACAAAGACTCCATTGTGCCAGGTGCTGTACAAACACAACCAAAAGAGGGTTCTTGCCTAAGTGGCTTACAATTTGAAGTTCCTTTTGTTTGTTCTGGGCAAACTTGTGAGGTAGGAGCAGGTCTTTATTAAGGCTATTGGTACTCGAGGGCCATGCCTAGGTCACTGGCTCCTGATGTCAACTGTCAGAATCTAAGTGGTTTTGGTGTTTTCCTTTAAAAAAGAAAAAAATCTTTAGCTCTTGTGATTGTAAAGAAAAGTTTGAAAACTGTCACTGATGCGATGGTGTCTGCAGACAGACTGAGGGATTTATTATCCATATGGGTGTGTTTATTCAGGGTATGTCTACACTGCAGCTGGGAGTGAGTCTCCCAGCCAAGCTAGATGCACAGACTTGTGGTATCTCTGCTCAGGCTACAAGTTTTGTGGGTTTGAGTACCACTGGATATCCCTTTATTGGGGTCCTGATTGGTGGAAACCTACTGAGTATCTAGGCTGGGATGACTGCTCCCAGCTGCTATGTACAAATAACCTTGAAGATCCATTTTTCTGGGATGTCCTTCTCCTGATCTTAACAGAGGATTCTGTATGGCAGGGGGAACAGAGGTTGGTGGGCATCTGACCCACTCATCAAAACGGTGAGGAGACTGAGTCGTCCAGCAGCTAAATGGATGTTTCAGGAATTGGTTGTAAATAATTCGCATGGGGGGGAAAAAATCACAAGCACACCTTGAGTTGCTTTGGAAGGTTTCTAGTGTCATGTTGAGATCACCACAACACACTAGGCCTTACTATGAAGGGAAATGCTAGGCCAAATTCAACCTTGCTGTAGTAGGCAATAAGGCCACACTGTTGTCCTCCCTTCCCTTATTGTATGGATACTAATCTCTCATGTAGCTGGAGAAGGGAACTAAAGAAATGTGCAAAACAAATAGCAGGAAAATAGTGTTCAAACTACAGTCTTGCTAATACGGTCAGTTTAATGTCCCTTGAGTGTTTTCTGTTCTTTCAAACCAAGTTAAGTGATGAAGACTGATGTGCAGTGAAGGATTTCCAAAAATATCAGTAGCAATAATACTTGTTCCCTTAAAAAATACATTTCTTTCTCCTTATTAGTAAAATGATCATCAGTAGGTACTGGTTTTGAATGTGGCTAGGTGCGAGTGCATACCCAAACACTATGCTGGGAACAAACCACCCTCTTTCACCTGAACGTGCTCACTCCGGGCTACCTGTTCCATGACCTCTGTCTGGCTTTTTAATACCCTGGAATGCACAATGTGTATTCAGCAAAAGGGGAACTTCCACAGCCCAATAAACAGCATGTTGTAATTCAATTTCCTGTAAAAATAAACTTATTTTGAGGGCAGGAAATGTCTATTGAATCCTGGCGCCTGTCTTTTTGTAAATTCTTTACCTTTAAAAATGGGCGTATAATAGGACAGCGCCATGGTGTCTTTAATGGAGTAACGTAATGTGAGGTGTACATATTTGCAGCCAATCAAAAGGCACTTTTTTCCCTTAGCTCTAAATTTTAGCATTGCCTACTCCATTTTAATAGTGTTTCTGCTTCTATGTGTTAAATATAAACAAAGATTTAAAGATAATAAACATAGTTGTGGTGGTATTATCCTCTTACTGTCTGGTAAAAAGACTGTCAATGACAAAAGCGGCTTGCTTAGTTTACAGAATTGTTTTCAGACATATACGCGGCACACTACCATGTTACTTGCAAATGAAGTAGACAGGATATTTTCATGCTTAGTTCACCAGTACCTCTCAATAATTGGAGTAAAAGGCACAAATGATATTTTTTTAAAAATCCCAAAACTTTGTGTGGCAGCTTCTGTTGCTGTGAGTGAAAATTTTAAGTAATTGAACCTCCTAAATATGTGACTGGCTCTGTTCACATGAAAGGCTAACTGTTCAAAAGCGCTTAGTAGGTATGAATCCAGAAAAGCGAACTGACTCATTGGTTTACATGGTTACGAGTTTTGGAACTTCTGAATAATTGAAACTTGTTCATGTATGCATAACCAATATGATGCATTCAATCTAGGTAGGTTTAAGGTAAACATAGAGGAGAAAATGTAAAGGCAAAAATTGCATATATAAACCTTTCAACTAATAATTGACAACTATTAGGTAATATTACAGATAACCGTGTAAGAAGGAGTAAGTATATTTTATTTTTGACACAGTTTCAATAGCCACCCATATAATATGAAAACAATAAATTTTATTAGTTCTCTGAGCAGCACACTGAATAAATAGAGAAATGGGCCAATTTGAAAGTGACAGTTATGCTAGGATATGTGATAAAGAGCCCTTTTCATAAACATGAAATGCAGATGTGATCAAAGATTATATATTGTAGATGAACTTGCAATATTCCTAAAATCAATCGTCAATAATATTCCTAAAATCAGTAATCCACAATAATGCATGTGTGAGATACATTCATATGTGAATGTGCAACATCATATTTGATGGCAAGCGGTGGGGTGTATTAAATTTATGCCATACTGCTTAATGATCCCGCTAAACATAAATCTTAAAAATAAGTCTGAATTCTAACCCTGATTCTGATGAGAAACACAACAGTCTCTCCACTTTTTGAGCAAATTATTAAACTTTGGCTCAGATTCTCGGGGCGCAGGGGAGGATTGCAAATCAGTTGCATTTTGTTGACTTCAGTGATGCTATGCCACTACACCATTTGAGCCTCTGGACTCTTTCTCCACCTGTAAAAGGGAAGAATAATAGTACCAAGAGTTTTGCTGTGAGGATTAATTGGCTAATGTTTGCAAAGCACTTCTGAAGTCCAGTATTAGTATTACCTTAAAATACGGGGGATTTTGTTTAAGTGCATTTTTATCGCATGTAAAACTTTGCGAACGTGAAGTGCCCATGAATCTTTTAGAGTTGTAGTTTGTGGCAATATGAAGTCTCCTTCTCATTAGTGTCTTTCATTAAATTGAGGCAATTTATTTCCTGTGGAGAGTGGTTCTCATTGGAAGGAGCCAGTCCAGGAGTCTGCAGTTCGAGGAGTGATGTTTAGACTAGTTTAGCTGCAGGAAGTGAGGATGAATGTTCTCTCAAGAAACTAAATCATAATTATTGCACAACCAGCTATCTGTGCATAGCTGTTCTTAAAACTGACTCCTCCACAAAAATCTTGCTGATTCTTTAGCTTTCTCCTAGTTTACGACCTCAGGATATTGAGAAAAAGCTATGTGACTTTTTTAAAAAACAAAATTTCCCACCTCTTCTTGTTCTGTATTTGATTTCCTTGCCATTGGCCGTCACATGAGACTCGCATACTGCTTCATCCGTTCTATATAGTTGTGCTAATACTGGATAAACTTCAACTCATTTCAAGGAAATACTATTCTTTTATTCTTTCCTGAGGGCACAAGTCCTTTCTTGGTTCATTTTAATTACTGATGGTTATTGCGATTATAATTAGAACTATAGTAACTGTTGCCCGGAAGTGCAGTACAGTTTCTTAGGCTCTGTCTATATTTAAAGTTTTGGTTGCATAGCTATGTCAGTCAGTCAGGTGTGTGTACCCCAGCTTCTTCCCATCCCCTCCCCCACCCCCCACTGACAGTCTGTGTGGCAAAGCCCTTATGGCTACATAGGGACTTCATAGGGAAGTTAGTATGAACTAGCTAGGAAAGGAATTGAAAGTGCAATAGTTATTCTACACTAACCCTCCATGGGGACATTGGTAATCCACACTAAGGTTATGGCTAGGCAGCAGTTGGGAGCATGCACTCCAGTGCAAGCTGACAACAGATGCATGTTGGTTTTGCGGGGGCTAGCGTGCTAAAAATTGCACTGTAGCTGGGAGTAACATGGGAACTGCTTGGGCTAGCCACCCAAGGACTTATCCAGCAAGTCTGAGTGGGTTTGTGCTCAGGCAGCTAGCCTGAGCTGCCACCAGCTATCTCCAGCTGTATTGCTGTTTTTAGCACGCTAGCTTTAGCAGAGCTGGTGCATACATCTACCTGCTCTGGGGTGCACGTTCCCTGCTGCAGTGCTGACATATTCTTTTTTTTTTTTTTTTTTTTTTTTTTTTTTTTTGAGTCCCTTTGTGCAGTTTAGGATAATCTACTTCCAAAGTGGATTAACCTAACGTGCATGAAAGTGCTCTTGAGTGTGGGATAAAAGTACGCTTATGGGGAGCTAGCACTGTTCTGCAGTAACTATTCCAGGATTTTTCTCAAGTAGAGAAGCCATTAGTGTAGACATATTTATACTGGTCAAACAATGCATTTGCTGGTATAGCTTCCTTTGTTAGAGAACCAGTTTAAGCTTGAGTGGCCCAAGAACTCCTTTGCCAGTCTAACCTGCGTCTCCACTAGGGAGATTAGCTGGAATAGCTATAGCCGGCTAATCTACAGTGGCAAACCCTTTCAGGGGTAGATCAGCCCTTAAAGCAGATCTCCAGTGCTTTAGTTCTGTTTGTTTTATAATCAACTCATCCATGGTCTGTTCTGAAACACTGATCCCTTTCCAGTTGAAAACCTAATAAAACAAAGGGAAAATATTCACACCTATTCCAGCCCCTTTACGCCAGGTAAAAGAGCCAAAGAAACATCAAGTCCTGTCAGTGGCCAGGGAAAAGATTTCCCTCAGCACAGATCAATTGGAAGGCAGTCTTATAGCTGTCTCCAGAGGATCTCTGTGCAACCACTGGCATAGGGATTGAGGCTGGAGGTGGGAGGCGTTTGCCAAGCATGTGGCCATGGTGCACAACACTGCAGGGATTCCTGGGTACACAGACGTAGCCCGTACCATAGGGAAGCCTGGATTATTTACCAAAACTTAGCCCTGGTCTACGCTTGGCGCCGCACTTTTCAGCGGCAGTTGGCGGGAGACACGCAAGGGACAGAAAATATCTTGTGTGTCCCCCGACGATTTCCTAAGAGCTCGCTACGTAGTGGGGTAAGCCAACTGGAAATGCCTTTTGGTCGGCTTACTGATACTCCAGTTGCAGGGCTGGAATTGCTATGGCCATGTCCGGATCGATTTGAGCGTGTCTACACAGACCACTCAATGGAATCCAGAAGATTGCGATCACTGATGGCGGCAATTTTGCCGCTATCAGTATAGCCTTACCCTTAGACGGGTTCCTGGAGTTGTCTGTCACACTGCGGGCCTTTTCAGTTTACTGCACATCCTAGGTTTGTTGGGGTTTGGGGTGGGAGGGAGCAAAGCCCACATTTATAATAAATACCACATTTCCAGTTGGAAGAAGGCCTACATGCTAGAAGGACTGGGAATGATATAAGTACTCAAGGCTTCTCAATACATAATTATTTGTAAAGAAAACAGAATTTTTTTTCGTGAGAAAATAATTTGTAAATTCATAGCCTGATCTGGTGGTGGTATTGAGAGTTTGAAAATGAATTCCAAAATCCAAATATGTGCAAGCCCTTCACTGTCACTAGTGTGACCAGATGTCCCAATTTTATAAGGACAGTCCTGTTATTAGGGCTTTTTCTTACATTAGGCATCTATTGTCTCCCCACCTCCATCCTGATTTTTTTTTCCACACTTGCTGTCTGGTCACCCTACCATCAGAAGCTCTGAAAATATTAAATATTTGTGAAACTAGGAATTCATTTCAAATCTCCACCTGTGAATAGTTCCCCTCCTCCCAACATACCATCAAATGTAACACACCTGAATTGGTCTTTATCTTCACTGTAGTGGAGTTTCATTTGGTTTGTAAAGAGAACCTCATTATTTATGCACTGAAAAGGTTTGAAAAAGGAGAGATTAGTTTGAGTTTGCTAACTTTTTATTGATTTAAAAAAGGGCTTTTCAATAGAGCCTAAGGATGGAAGTGGGAATTGGGTTCTGAACTCCCTAAAAATTCCCTTAGAAAAATGCCAGTTGAAATTTTCTAACCTCTAAATTCTTATGAAGTTTTGAATCATTGTTAAATTTTTCTCATTCTTAATTTCATTCCATCATAACAATTTCTACCTTTTTTGTACTACTCAAACAAAATGTCTCATCTCACCCCCTGTTGGTACTCATGCTCAGCGTTTGCATTCCTGGGGCAAACTACTGAGGGGGTGAAAAACACACCTCTCCTTTTGGCTTGCTTGTGCTTTGGTGTAGGTGACAAAGAACATACCAAACTTTAGGGATCCTGGATATATTATAATATGTATGCCTTATGGGATGACAAGCTCTCTCTGTGTCTGTTTTTCCCAGATCTTCCTCAATCTGGAAAAAAATTGAAAAATGATTTTCCATGTAAAATGTGTAAATTTGTATATCCCTCCCCCCTCTTTGTCTGTACCCAGAAACCCAATTACCCATATATGTGATGTTACATTTATAGCATCTGACTTGAACATTTGTTTCATAGTTTGGGTTGTAACAATCTGATTCTCAGACAGCCATTGACGTCAGTTTAATGGGAAAATTCAGATAGAACCTGTATTAGATTTCCACTATTAAGTTAACAATGAAAACTTTTTACAGATGCCTTGCGTAGAAAGTGCTCTGAAAAAAAATGACATTAATGAAAATCAGACCTGCAAACATGCAGAGACAAACTTTTAAAGAATATTCTGTTGCCCCATGTATTGGTTTAGCAAGGTAAAAGTGAGATCCTGACCATTTGTGGCAATTTAAAAATCTTCTGGCTTTTCAAGGACTATGGTTCCCCTTCAAATTTTTATTTGGATGACTATTCCTGCCTACTTCAAATTTCTCCCAGTTTCAGTATTATACAGTATTCCTGAGATCTTCCCCTGAAGTGTTTTAATGGCATTGCTTTTCACTGTTAAATAGATTAGAGAGAATTTTTATTATTATGGCAATACTTAGAAGTACCAAGCAAGATCAAAGCCCCACTGTGTTAGAAACTGTACAAACATAAAGTAATAGATAGTTCCTGTCTTGAAGAGTACAATGTAAGTATATGAGACTGACAACTAGTGGTAGAAAGGAAGTGTTATGCTCAATTTATGCCTAGGTAGCGGAGGCACATAGCTTTTAAGCAACTTGCCCAAGGTTAAAGCACAGGAAGTCTGTGGCAGGCTCACGTACTGAACACCGATATTTGAGTACCTAGCCATAAGACCATCCTTTTGCTCACTAGATAGCTGTTTTACGTTTCTACTGTATCTGGCTGCACTGCAGTCGTTGGCAAATAATTCTATATATGCTGTGCATAATCCTTCAATCTTTAATAGAAAAAACACTCCATGAGTGTAACTTTTGAGTTTATGTCAATGACAGGGTTCATAGTTTTCATAATCACTTATTAAATTTTGTAAAGCCTCTAGGAGGACCAGTGAAGAACAGAGCTATATAAATGTAAGAACTTTATAAGTTTTTTGGTTTGTTATTGGTACAGTAGCACTCGCTGGTGTAGCTTTTTGGACTTGATCAGCAGCGAAAGGTAAGTGTAGGCAAGAAGTGGTTCTGGGCTGCCGTTGTGTAAATACTGTGCCAGCTGCGATGTTGTGTAGTGGGGGAAAACCAGTCCTCTTGTTACTTATGTGGTTTCTGTCAGAGTGATAAATCTTGTTCAAAGTTAAATCCTCATAAAAGGCCTGGAGGGGTTGGCTAAGGCTTAAAGAATTGAAACCACTCCAAAAAATATTCAAGTCATGGTTTATTAGCTTCACAGCATACCATCACTGCTTTAACAAAATTAGGTATACCATCTCATTAAATAATAAATCTTTGGTAGAGAGGGTCTAGTTAAAATTAAATTACTTCATATTGGCAGGTTCTTGCCACTGCAGAAATGGCAGGATTCTGCATTCCTGCTAGTTTAATGTCCTAGGGAAGGTTGTACTCTATCTGGGTACCTATTCTTGAAAAGTACCTAGCTCATGCAACTCAGCCATTCTGTTCCTCACATGAGAATGAACACGTGAGGATGAAGAGGCCTAGATAGGACACACACAACAGGAAGAGGATGTAGTTCTTTTTTTATGCTTAAAGAAAAGTTAATAGTTCACTGGGAGATAAGAGAGATGGGAGAATGAAAGAGGAAGATTAAAAACAAAAGATAAATGGTGTGAGAGAAAGTGGAGAGAGGGATACTTAGGTTTTGACCACATGTTCATTTTATAATTTTAACTCTGATACGGTTAAAGCAATAAAAACCCATGCTAGTATAGACACAGTTAAACTGGTGTAAAGGTGCTTATGCTGTATAGCTAATTCCTGTAGCAGATGGAGAATAAGCTTATACCAGTATAGAGGTCTTTTATGCCTATGCAAGTGCATACACTCTAGGGGTTGTCATTATTTAATTATTTCAGTAGAAATATATTCCTCAGATCCAAAATAATTAAATAGGTATAAAAGCTGTATAGACCAGATTAAAGGACCGATCCCTCAGTCCTCGCACAGGCAAAACTGCTATTGGAGTCAGTGAAGGAGATTGAGCTTAACACAAGTTCTTTTTTGGGTAGTGCCTCTCAAGCCCTTCAATAGAGATTTTCCAATAGGGGAGCGTCTGTTCTGGCCACACACACAACTTTGTGTCACACACTGAGGAGATATAGAGCTGTATGGGCAAACAATCCTATTACTTCTCAACCACCTTGGCCTGAGATGGAACTCTAGCGTGTCCATCTTGTGTCCATCTCAGCATCTTCAACAGTTTCTGTTTTTAGAGTTATTTTTTTGTGGTTTTTGTTGGTGTTGACGTTATGTAGACCAGTGATTCCCATCCGAGGGGTTTTTTCCAAAGTGGCCTGCCACTCACCTCCCGCAGGCTGCAGGAGGAAACACTGACTGAGGACCTAGGTGGAGTGCGTTGCCAGGGGGCTACAAGACTGTTGTAAGCTCCTTGCTGTAGCCAAGGGGGTGGGAGATCAGTGCTCCCCCCTCCTGGCTTTAGGAGGAAGCATGACAAAGCATGCCATCTGGATCCATAGGCACTGCAGTCCCCGTAGGAGCCAGAGAGAAGGGAGCACTGATCTTCTGTCCCTATGACTGCAGAAGGGTGCCTCTGCCTGGGGACCCAAGTAGAGCACACAGGGCTATAGGATGTGGACGATTTCCCTGCTGCACCCAGGGGGATGGGAGATCAGCAAGAAGGCAGCCTCTTCACTGAGCTCCTTCTGTCTGGCTGCAAGGTGCGTGGGAAGGGGCCTGCTGGCAAAGCAGTCAGGACCCATCATGCTAAGGAGGGGCAGTACTATAAAAATCAGTGCCTTCCAATTTGGCCTGTATTTAGCAGGTCTCCCACTGTGCCTTAGCTGCCAGGCCATGTGCTTCAGTGTGTGGTGACAGTCACTCATCTACATTAGTGCTTTGCCTGTGAGTGTAGGTGTAAAATAGTGAGTGTAAAAAATGAGCACAGTAGCATCAAAATGTTTACTTTAAATATGTAGTGATTTGTAGGCCTTAATGGTGTATACATCAATAGAATTCTTTGAATTGATAGAGTGGTGGCCTTCAGGGCTGTAAAAATGGTATTTGTGGCCCTTGAGTCTTCCTGTGTTTTGACTACTGGCTATGCAAGGGCTGATCTTATGAAATAGTAGTGACTTCTATCCAGACTGGCCTTTCTCACTTCTAGGAGTTGGGTGTCCAGCTAAACATATTTTTTAAAAAAATTAAAAAAAATTTAAATCCATATTAGCTGCTGAATGGGTTTCGATTTGTTGTTGGCCAGGGTATGTTTTCCCACAGACAAATTCATAACTTTGGCAGATCTGGCTGGGTAATTCAAGGGAGCCTTTGACTATAGTAAGGAACAGTTTACAGCTCTTGGGCCATATGGCATGTCTACTCTGCTGGCCATTTTCAGCCGCAGTCCGACGGAGATATGCAAGTGACTTAAAATAACTTCCAAAGGAGTAGCCTTGTTGGTCTAGTTCAGGAAAACAAACAAGAACTCCTGTGGCAATTTTAAAGACTAACAAATTAATTTATTGCATGAGCTTTCATGGGAGAAAATCCCACTTTGTCAGGTGCTTGAAATTGGAGCATATCTGAATTTGACTGCCTAACACTCCTCTCATCCACTGGACTGAGTCAAAGGAAGGGGCTTCCGTTTGACAGCTTCCTGAGCAAGTCTCTACAGACCGTTCAGTCGAACTGCGAAGTTTGAACTGACTGTGGCGCCTTTGCTGCCATCAGTGAAGACTAGCCCTGAGCATGCAAACCTATCCCTCTGTAACTTTCATGGCTGGTTCCTTGATTAGAGATAGTTTTGACTGATAGGCCATGGTTCTCCTCCCCAGCCAAGAACTCCTTGGATTGGTGGAGAAATCAGCTGTCTCTTCATGGACATTCCTTTCATCTACCCAGCACCAATAATAACTGCGACACTGGGTGCATCACTGTTAAAGTGGGGAGCACATCACAATACCCTCATAACACAAGACAGATGGTCAGCCCCGGAAGTGGGTTCATATCACTCTGTTGAAACTCAGGACAGTCAGGAACACGTTCCTCCTCCTCATCAAGATCAAGTCAACCACTGAAACTATAAAGCTATAAAACTTGTGTATAGTCCATCAAATTCAGATATCTGCTGGAGGTCTTGCCTTCCTGGATTCCAGAATGTCATAGCCGATATGCTCAGCAGGCACTTCTTCCAAGACTACAAATGGGAGCTGGACTCTCAAATTCTTGACGGGATATTCCAGAGGTGGTGATTTCACAGATGGATTTATTCGCCCCATTTAGCACCAAGAAGGGCCCCTTGTTCTGCTCAAGAGGAGGCCTAGGTTGCCACTCTTTTGGGGACACGTTTTTCATCTTCCCTGGATGAAGACCCTTCTCTACATAGTCCCTCCAACACTGCTAATGCTAAATAATGGACAAGGCCAAGATTATCCTCGCAGCACTGACCTGGCTCAAACAGGCTTGATATCCTTTCTTGGTTCACCAGCATTCAGCTTTCTCATTTCCTCTCCCCATCTCCCAGGATGCAGGTCACATGTTTCATCCCAACCTAGGGGTCCTCTGCTTCCAAGCATCGCTTCCAGATGGTTCATGGGATTAGAATCCACCTGCTCAACAGAAATACAACAGGTATTACGAAATAATAGAAGGGAATCAACTCAAATTTCTTGTCCCAGAAATGAAAAAGTTCAATCATTGGTGTCGCTGTCACTGTCTTGTGCCAGAACCCTTTTGACACTCAGCTGCCTTGGATTGCATGCTGGAATTGAAGGAATATAGGTTATCAGGTAGCTCTGTTTAGGTTTATCTGGCCACAGTCTGAGCATTATACTTGTCATTAGAAAGCTTTTCATATTTGCTCACCCTCTGCCCTCAGGATTTATTAAAGGTTTAGGGAACCTCTATCCCCAGGTTAAAGATCTTACACCTTCTCAACCTAATACTTAACTACCTCATGGAACATCTGTTTGAACCTACTTCTTGCTTCAGTTATTTGTGGAGATGGCCTTTCTAGTAGCTATCTTGTCATCCTGCAGGACTGGGGAGTGCTCATTTACAGAATTATTTTTTTTCAAGAACCAAATCTCTTTATAGCCAGACCTTAAATTTTTATCTAAAATGCTGTTGGATTTTCATCTTGACCAGACCAGACCATTCATCTACCAATATTTTTTCCTAAATCACATATGTCTTGGCATGAGACCTCTTTCATGCTTTAGATGTGAGATGGATGTTGGCCTTTTAATTTACAGAGCACCAAGCAATTTTAGAAATCACATAAGCTATGTGCTTGTCTCCATCGCAGAAAGATCCAAAGAGTCCATGATGTCTATGCGGAATCTTTTGAGGTGGATCTCTGGGTGTGTTATTGCTTGCTATGATGAAGCTGTTGCTTTACCTCTCTCAAGGATAAAAGCACACACTACCAGATCACAAGTAACTAACTTCCACAACTTTACTCAAGAGCATTCCAGTGTCTGAGATGTGCAGAGCTACGTTGGCCTCAGTGCATACCTTTTCTAAATGGTGTGCCTCAGTCCACACTGTCAAATCTGATGTGGCACTTGGTTTCTGTGGTATGGTATCTAGTCCCGGCCTCAATTCTGAAGGTCCTTCTTCCTCCTTGTAAGGATTTTGCTTGGGGGCCACCTGAAGTGGAGCACCCATGGGGCACTTTTTGCAGAAGACGACTAGGTTACTCACTTCCTGCTGTAACTGTGGGGTTTTTTTAGATGGGTCACCTGAAGAATGCTCCACTATAGATGGAGTCCTACTTCCCCTCTGCTTTGGACTGTTCTTCGTTGGCTGTTGGGGTGGAGAAGAAAATAAGGGGGGTTTGCCTGCACTGCTCTACATGCCTTCAGAGGTGTGGCGCAAGGTTATATAGAGTGCATGCACTGGCCAAATAGATATTGCTAATGGAAAATCTCTGAGGGCCTGAGCGGTGTACATGCACTTGAAGTAGAACAGCTGTAGGGGGACACAACTTGAAGAGCCATTGTTCCTGCACAAGATTAGTAACCTCTTCTTTTGCCTGTAAGCAGGTTGTGGTTGTGCGACTGCAGCCTATTGAAAGGTGTACATTAAGATGAATTTTTTTTCTCGGAATTTCTAGGAAGCTTTTCAGAACTTTGTCAGTTTCTGGGAGGAGTAAGATAAAAGCTGAAAGTTTTTCTGGCTTTGCCATCTAGATCTGTACTTTCCTGTATGTTGAGCACTCTGACCTTGGGTCAGCAAAGTATTCTAGAAAACATTTAACTTTTAGAAATGTGGGCAGTCCTGTTGGAGTCCATGGGCTCAGAGCATTCATCTTCCAAGAATAAATTGCTAAGGTCAAAGGGAAAGTACCTAAAAATTCTAAGCTGGGTTGGTAAGCAACCCCTCCCTACTTCAAATGTGAAGCTCTCTAGAACATTGAGCCCCAAATGGTCATTTCTTACATGTGAATGTTTAAAAGCATAAACCCCTCCCTAAAAATCTTTAAATTTGGGCCTAGGTTACTTACATGTCACTGTGCATTTCTCTCTCTCCTGATTTTTTTAAAATTCCTTTAACTACTATGTGGTAGGTGAAACACAATTTTTTCCCCAAGGCACACCTGTTACACTAGTGAAGATTTGAGGACTAAAATAATTTTGCTGCCTTGAAAGGCAGACGTAGTTAGTACTGGCCAGATCAGTCTGTACAATGCCTTGTTGTCAGATACGTTGTCATCTTTGAGAAAGGTGTTTGTCTGAGCATGTTTGTTCAGTATGCCTTGAAAGAGAAGATGAGGGAGAATAAAGGGGCTTTTCTTCCTTTGAAAAGCTGGTATTTTATTAGTGTGTTTTTGGATTAATGTAGACTTGGAGAAACACAACCATTTTACTTGTCTGCCCGTTAAGATGACAAGTTCTCAGTAGAAATGTTTGACAGCTTCAAGTAACTGACAGTTATTCCACATGTACAGTGTTTATCTCGGCAATATGCTATGTGACTGCTTAGAATTGACACTGGTATTCAGTATGAATCGGTCTGTTCCTCTGATTAGCTATCATGGTAGCCTGCAGCGTTTTAAAAACTGTCATGTTTTAAAATCCTAACAGAGGCTCTCTATTCTGAGTCACATTAGGTAGCTCTGTGCATTTCATTGCCTTTTTGATCCCCCGGGAGAATTGTGTGTAAAAATACACCAGAGAAGCTGGACAAGGGTTTTTTATATTAATAGAAATTCAAGCTATTTCTCTTGGTTATTCCTGCTTCCATTTTTAAAAAATATTTTGGGTAGTTTTAATTTTGTTTTTGTGGGACAGTGGTAATCTCTCTAGAAATAGCAAAATGTAAAAGGACTAACAGCACTGGTTAAGTTTGTAGATCGGTATCAAGAAAACGTCCTATATGTAGCTCTGCCAGCACACCAGAATGCCCACTGGGCACCCCTCCTCCTTTTTCCAAATAGGAGCTCCCATAGAACTCATACACAAGTTGTGTGTCAACCCTGACCTGAAATTGTTTTGAACCCTTTACTAAGAACATACTTATCAACTGTGCAGAATCTTGTGATTAGTGCTTTTTGGTCATACAGCTAAATGTTCTTCTTTAATGTGTGATCTGTTAACCTTCATCTCAAGAGGTTAATCCATGTGTCACGTAAGCACTTCACTACAAGTAGAAACTGGCTGCAAGCTTAGTGAGAAGTCAGTGGCTGCTCATCATGAAATGATTATTAGGTATAATTTTGTAATAAAAGGAGTGAAATTACTTTGTGGGAGGTGGGGGAGGAATGCTTACTTTTTCCCTTTTAAAATGTTCCTCCTAGGTTTTTAAATGTATCCACATTTTTTCACACAAACATACAGTAGACAGTGTTCCCTTAACCTGGAGTGCAGATTATAATACTAAGTGATGCAACAATATTTGCCATAGGTGCAGTGTAATCTATCTTTCTCATACTTGCACAAGAAAAACAAACAAAAAACAAAAAAACCAAACAAAATACACCAAACATGTTTCTGGAATCCCACACTAGTTTGCAAGAATTTTATTAAATATAGCCCTCTCTTTTTAGACCTTGGAGTGCTTTTGCTTGCAAAATGATTATTTTGGTCTTCCCAGAAACAAGTTTATAAAAGATTTGCAAAAAAAGATGACCTTTGGGATATTGGGACTCCTGTTTTGTTAGATATAGAGTTGTAGGTAGGACACAAAGCCACTAAGTCTTTTATTAGTAAGCCAGATGCCTAAATTGACTCTGTCTGTGTATTCAGTTTTTATGCTTGGCATAATAAGGCCTTTTTTTGGTCTGAATTGGTTCATCCTCAGCCAAGAAGCTTTGAGAAATGTTACAGCTACTTAGGAGAGAAATGGATTTTCAGTTTATCTAGCATCTGAGATTTATTTTTCTGTTATAAGTATCTGGATCTTTGTTTATGAGAATTGGACTACTGTGATTCTATGGTCTATGTTGGGTAGTGAGTATCAACCTATAATGTAGTAAAGCGGAAGGCAACCCCTGGCATGCATGCTGACAGTGGCACTCGAGCCCATTCAGAGCAGCATGCAGCGTCCTCTGTGGCACCACAGAAATTGCCGCTCCTAGCACTGAAAACCACTTGGGGTGTGACTTCTTTCAGGGGCAGCTGGGGCATGGGGGAATCCCCACCAGGGACGGTCTTAGCGATTCCAGGGCCTGGGGCAAAAGTCAAGGATGGGGGCCCTCCCACACCACAGGGGGGGGCCCCCATCCTTGACTTTTGCCCCCACGGACCCTGCAAGCCCCCCATATTCCCCAACGGGGCCTGCTCCTCGGCCGGCTCCCTGCGCCCCCCCCCGACGACCTCCAGCCATGGCTCCCCACTCCCCGGCTGGATCCCCGACCCCCAGCCATGGCTCCCGGCTCTCCTCCCCCAATTCCGGCTGACCCCTGGCCGGGGCTCCCCACCCCCGAACCCCAGCCTCGGCTCTCTGCCAACCCCTGGCCATGGCTCCCCACCCCCAAACACCTGCCTGGCTCCTTGCCCCCAAGGGCCCTTCCTAACCCTCCCACCCCCCCAAACAACCTACCTGCTGCTCTGGCTCCTGCCCTGGCTGGTGCACACGTAGAACATGCACCAGCACAGCAGGCGGGAAATTTAAAACGGGTGGGAGGGGTGTCTGGGGGCCCCTAGCACAGCAGGGCCCAAGGCAGTTGCCTGCACTGCCGTCCCCTTCCCGCCCCCCGCTAAGACCACCTATGATCCCTGCCATACACATCCAGGCATGCCATGTAAAGAAGCTGCCTGGAGTGACTCCGCTCCACAGTGTGCTGCCACCGAAGGAGCCAGTCTGGGCGGCTTCTTTCTGTGAGCATCTTCTTTCAGCAGAATATCTGGGAAGTGCCTCCCTCCCCGCTTCAGCTGGGGCCACAACTGAATTTTTAGTTGGCCTCTGGGATGGGGTGAGAGTGGGGGAGGAGGGGCTGGCAGGGGGGTCAGCAAAGGTTGCTCCCCCGGTAGTGTCATGCCACAAACTGCTGTAGGAATAGGTTTGGCCAGCTGGTAAACAGTGGCAAATTTAGGCAGCCCACACAGCCCCAGTGGTATGTGACTTGGTGTTCCTTTCCTTGTTGCAAAAATGAAATTTGGGGCACAGCCATCTCTCTGCTGGACTGTGTCATAGTCCACTGGAGCTCTGGAACACTCCAAACTATGGTCATGGTGCTCTCCTGGAGTGCATGCTTCAATCAGCATTGTGTGCAACAATGGACAGAAACCGATGGCGCCAGGCTTAATTTATAAAATAGATTAGGCATGATTTTAAAACTCTATGTTTAACCTCTGCTGTTTTTACTGTATTATTTCTCATTCTAAATACAGGGAGTGCTCTGTGGAAGTAAGAAAATAAATATTTAATGGAGCATAGTGACTAGTGTGGTGTAAATGGGTTGGAATTTGTTATAGTGAATATAACTGATTTATTAAAAGGCTGTGCTTGTTCACTGAAGTAATGAGTCGAGGAAAATCTAATTGGAAAGAGTATAGAAAAGGTGGGCGTCCTGAGAGAGAATAGTCTTGTGTTTTAGAAGGGAGGATTGAGCATTAAGGCTCCAAGTTTCTGTTCCCAGCCTTGATACTGATTTGTTATGGTACCTTGGGCAGCTCACCTAGGGCCTGACTTTGCACCTTTGAAAATCAGGCTTTCAACTTACCTTGCCTTAGTTTTTGCATCTGTAGAATGGGCATGATGCCACCTACATCTGAGGTCTTTGTGCTGTTTAATGTTTGTAAAGCACTGCAATATTTAGATGAATTGAGCATAATTTATATGACAGTTCATCTCTGTGCATGTGGGAACATTTTAAAAGCCAGCAAAGCTTGAGTTTACAATTGCTCCCTCATAATTTTAGAAAAAGTTTATTCTTAATTTTCAGTGGGCTATTCTTTCCCTCCATGCAATAGTTTTTTTGGGGGGAAAAAGCAGTGGCTACAAGGATTAACAATGGCTATCACTGTCCTAGGTCTCTTTGTGGTTGTTGAAAATACCACATACTTGATTAGCTGCAATATCCATAAAGCCTCAGAGTCCTGTGGCACTTTTAAAGACTAACAGATTTATTTATTGCATGAGCTTTCGTGGGAGAAAATCCCACTTCGTCAGACGCTTTGAAGATAGGAAAGTTACAGAGTGGGAGGAAATTAAATGCAGGGGAGTGTATGACATAGCATCAGGTCAGTCTGCACTCGAACTTGTATGCAAATTTGACTCAGTTGTTTTGGGGTTAAACAGGGACTATGGATTTTTCTCGCATTACAACAAGTGATTTGACCTCCCCCTCCTCTATGTGCTGTTCCCCAGTGTTTTGAATCCTAACACTTATTTTGATTTGCTGTTACAGCCTGACCTGATGCTATGTCATACACTCCCCTGCATTTAATTTCCTCCCACTCTGTAACTTTCCTATCTTCAAAGTGTCTGACGAAGTGGGATTTTCTCCCACGAAAGCTCATGCGATAAATAAATCTGTTAGTCTTTAAAAGTGCCACAGGACTCTGTTGTCTTTCTACAATAGACTAACACGGCTACCCCTTTGGAATAAAGCCTCAGTTTCATGTCGTCTTCATCCAGCTTTCTCCATGTAAGTACAATTCAGCAGAAACCCATTTAGCTTATTTTTCAACATCCAAGATTTTGAAAACAGAATAGACTGTATTTTCAGGTGAAGAATTTTAGCAATGGTGCCTTAGTACCTAACATTCTGATGTCACTGGGTTTTTTCCAAAGACTTTTGCAATGGGCAGTAGAAAGCAAAATCATTTCTGCTTTACTGTACTTAAACTCCAGCATTTTTTCCCTTGAGAGTGGGAGGGAATAGCATCTCTCTGGCAAAGAAATAGGTACAGTTTGGCTGGTAAGTGGAACTGATTTAATTAAATTCCCTTTAAAACCTCATAATGGCTTCATTCAAGAAGGAATGGGGCAGGAATATGACTCTTGACTCCCTGTCCGTCCCCTCGCCAATGACAGTAGAGTGCCTTTTTAAACAGAACGTGTTTTTCTTCAGTTTGGCTTGACAGTACACAACAAGAGCATGTTAGTTTATTTTATATGTCTTGAGTCTAATTCTGATCCTAATAACTACCTCCCCCACGACCCCTCCTCCCCCCATGTGAATTTAAAGTAACTTAATTGAATCCACTGCAGTTATTCTGGGTTTACGTTATGTAACTGCGGCTATGTACACACTACCATTTTTAACGCGCAATAATCCTCTTCCGCATTAATTCTCCCGTGGCTGTTGTTGCGCGAGATCGCGTACACACCATGCTTGCTCGAACGGAACAAAGCCCCCTCCCCCCTTCTGATCGCAATCCTCCAGTAAAGCAAAGGGGATTGTGGGTACCTATCCCAGAGTCCCCAGTATCATCTCCCGTGGTGCATTCCGCTACCGACGCTACCCAGCAGTTGCCAATAGCAACGAGCGCGAATTTCAAATTGAAGCAACCTTCTTTTCGGCACTGCCTTTTCTGAATCGCCATGGATTCAGCCGTGATCTTGAATGCTGCCTTCAGCATTGTGAACACAGCCCAGATTCTGTTGCGGTTTGCCTTTGGCTATGATTCGGAGCATGACACGGATGACTCGGTCTCGGATAATGACAGCATTGAAAACAAAACGGACATTCTGATCAGTTTCGCGGACCAGCAACACAGCCTGAACCGCCGTGTTTGGTCCCGGCAGACGAGCACAGACTGGTGGGAACGAATCGTCCTTCAGCTGTGGGATGATGATCAGTGGCAACAGAACTTTAGAATGCGGAAAGCCACATTTATGGAGCTATGCCAGGAGCTTGCCCCTGCCCTTCGATGCAAGGACACGAGGATGAGACCCGCCATGACCGTGGAGAAGCGTGTGGCTATCGCACTTTGGAAACTGGCGACTCCAGACTGCTACTGCTTGGTCGCAAACCAGTTTGGGGTTGGACGCTCGACCGTTGGAGTGGCACTGTCACAAGTATGCAGAGCCATCAACCGTATTCTGCTCAGGAGGATGGTGACCCCGGGAAACGTGAGGGAGATCATCGCAGGATTTAATGAGTTGGGCTTCCCGAACTGTGGGGGTGCAATAGATGGGACTCACATCCCTATTCTCGCTCCCGACCACCTTGCCTCTGAATACATCAACAGGAAAGGATACTTTTCGATGGTTCTACAGGCACTGGTGGACCACCGTGGTCGCTTTATGGACATTAATGCTGGCTGGTCTGGAAAGGTGCACGATGCACGCATCTTTAGAAACTCTGGACTATTCAGAAGGCTACATGCGGGCACCTTTTTTCCAGACGAGAAAATAATTGTGGACGGTGTAGAGATGCCAGTGGTGATACTTGGGGACCCCGCCTACCCACTGATGCCATGGCTCATGAAGCCGTACACCGGGAAGTTGGATCCTGACAAGGAGCGTTTCAATTACCGGTTAAGTAGATGTAGAATGGTTGTGGAGTGTGCCTTTGGCCGTTTAAAAGCGCGCTGGAGAGTGCTGTATGGCAGGCTAGATCTTCATGAGGACAAGATCCCAATAGTTATTTCTGCTTGCTGTGTTCTTCACAATATATGTGAAAGCCGGGGGGAGAGATTCAGGAACTCTTGGACCATTGAGGCACAACGTCTGGAAAATGCCTACCAGCAACCAGACACGAGGGGTATCCGGGGGGCGCAGCTAAGGGCAGTTCGCATAAGGGATGCGTTAAAAACCCATTTTAGTACTGTTGGTTAAAATTGTACCTTTGAATTTAATTAGTAACCATTTTCTATATTTTTCAACTATTAAAAAATAAGATCTAAAACTTTTGTTTTTTTTCCCATCTACTCATTCATTAAATCAAAAACCGTTAATGTTAAATTACTGAAACAAATAAAGAAAGTCTGGTTAAGTTTAACAAGGTTTCAACTTTATTCAATTAACAGTTATCCAAACTCGGGTTTGAGGGGAGTAGGGACTAAAGGTGGGTATAAGTGCGGGACTCAACTACATACGTTGGGGGAGGGGTTCTGTTAACATTACACCATGGATGTCCATGGTGGTCTAAAAACTGTCTGGGGGGGGAATGTGGCGTGGATGCACTGAAAGGCATATGAGGCTGATGATGGGGGGTGCGAGCCTGGAGCAGACCGACCATGCTCTTGAGGAGGTTGGTCTGCTCTTGCATGATGCCTATTAGGGCATCCTTCTGCTGCTCTCTCCTCGCACTGCTCTGTCTCCTGTCCTGCCTACACTACCTCCTCCATTGCCTTGTCTCCCTCGCAGAAGCCTCATGGAACTGCATGAGCTCCTGGAAGACGTCTTCCTTGCTCCTGCGAGGCCTCCGCCTTATCCTCCTCAGACGCTCAGCTGCAGCTGTAGACTGTCCACCGAAGGTCATTCCTGTTCAGATATGAAAAATGTAGAATGCCGCTATTGTTCTCGCCACGGTCAGGAGCAAATAATGTTGTTCTCCCCACACATTCCTTCAATACACAAGTGGGGACCTATGGGGGGGGCGGTAACAAATTTCCCAAAGCTTGGGACGGGTTGCTGAGGTAGTACAATGGAGAGTTGACTATTGCCACTGCTAGTTCTGATCCCGTGCCCGAGATGGCTGAAATAGAGGCAGATCTCACACTGCTTAGAGTGCCTCTGCAAGCGAGAATGCATCTCCTTCATGTTGCCGACTTCAAGCCGGGACCTTACGCTGCAGGATTGTGCGCAGCAATGGTACCCACAGCAGTGCTTGTGAGGATGAAAGGAAGAGTGTCCCTGAATGGTGGAGGGCAAAGGAACGCTCTACCATGTAATTTCAAGAGAAGACTCTGGAAATATTTGGATAATGCGTTCAGTGACTTGAAAGGGAACGACTACTTGGAAATCGAGGCATACATTGATGACCTTTTTATGTAATGCTAGTAACACCTTTACACATCTGTAAGGTACAGAACTGAAGATACAGAAAACAAAAACCCCTTGCATAAAAACCATGTATACGCTGAGCTGTAGCACCTAGAATAGAGGACATTGCGAACGGGACTTACCAGAGCTGCCTTCTGATGATTCCTGGGTAGGCGTGGAGAAGGAATCAGTGGAGCTTGTTTCTGGCTGGGTGGAAAATAACTCCTGGCTCCCCGGGTCGGTGGCTTCGCTCTCTCCGTCCTCGTAGTCTTCATCCTCTGATTCCTCGTTCACAAGTGCCTCTTCGCCTTCTGCTGCCTTCTCTGTTTGGGATGCAGTCTCCGAGGTGTCTACCGTGCAGTTCGGGGTGGTTGTGGGATTGCCGCCCAGGATCGCCTCCAGCTCCTTGTAATACCTGCACGTTGCTGGCGCGGAGCCAGAGCGCCGGTTAGCCTCTCTGGCTCTGTGAAATGTTATCCGAAGCTCCTTCACCTTTGCCCGGCACTGCAGGGTGTCTCGCTCGTACCCCTTTTCGGTCATGGCTTTTGAAATTTGACCAAAAATGTCAAAATTCCTCCGGCTGCCCCGTAACTGTGACTGCACGGCGGACTCTCCCCAGATGCCTATCAAGTCCATCACCTCTGCTGCTGTCCAGGCTGGAGCTTGTTTGCTGCGGCGCGACGACATTGCAAGCGAAGCACACAGAGGCAGCAGCACTGAACAGCGAGGCAGAAGGGAGAGTGGTGAATTCAAAAATTCGCGGGACAGAAGAGGAGGTCGGGAAAAATGACGTCACGGCGATAGAGTACAGGCGGAAGTGCAGAAGGGAGGGAATTTGAATTGTGGGCCATTTCCGGAATTTTCACATTGCGTGAGAAGCGTACACACACGGGCCATCGCGCAACAACTATTCCGCGTTAGCAGCAACCACGCTCGTTTAGGTGGTTTACATTTTGCGCAAAAAGAAGGGACTTAACGCGGAATAACTGTAAGTTGTGTGTGTACGCTCTGTTTGTTATCGCGCGATAAAGGGCTTTATCGCGCAATAACTTTGTAGTGTGTACAAGGCCTGAGATAAGAGTTCAGGTATTTCATGTTAAAGGTGGACTTGAACCAAATCTCTTAAACTTTGGGATTGAGTCTTAACTTACCCATACTTCGTGGCTTGTGCTCCCATCTCTGTTATGCTAGGTTTAGTCCAATTGTTTTCAACCTTTTTTTTCCATTTGCAGAACCCTAAAAAATTTCTAATGGAGGTGCAGACCCTCCGGTATAGTTCACAGACTACATTTTGAAAACCACTGTTCTATGGTAACAACAGTCTTTTGTGGAGACTTTATACCAGTAGTTCCCAACCTGTGGCCCAAGGGTCAGAACTGGTCTGCGGCTCCCCTCGTGCTTGCTGCAGATGGGAACTGCTGCCTTAAGGACCCAAGCAGCACATTGGTGACAAGAGTGCTAAAAGACCAGTGCAGGCTCTTCGCTGCAGCCAAAGGGACAGGAGATCAGAGCTTCCCTTCCCCTTTCTGTAGCCGAGAATATGGCAAAGCTCTCCATGCAGGTGCATAGGCACTGGGGTCCCTGCTGGAACCAATGGGAAGGGACCATTGATCTTCTGTCCACCTGGGTGCAGAAAGAAGCCTCTGCCTAGGGAATTAGGTAGGGTACCCAGAGCTACAGGACTCCCTGCTGCAGCCAGGGAGGCAGGAGATCATGAAGGAGGCAGCCTCCTCACTGACCTCCTTTTGACAGCTGCAGTGGGGGGTTGCCTGCTAGCAGACTAAGCAGGGGCTGGTGGCCTTTCACAGTTGCAAAAATATCAGTGGCCCTTGAGCCAAAAAGGTTGGGAACCACTGCTTTAAACTTAGTTTATGGGCCCCCAGATAAAAACCACTGTTTTAGTCTTTTCCACTTTCCTCTTAACTGAGGTCACTGTAACTGTGGTGTTGAACCAGTTGGAGACTGGTATTGGTACAAGCTATTTCTTTTTTATTAATGTTCTCATCAAAGCTGTTGAATGTTTCCACTCTATCTTAAAATATTCCCAGCTTTATATGGTTAATTTTGTGCTACCAAAGTATTGTGGTTTCATGAAGTTGACATGTAAAGATGACTTGAGAGCTGGTTGGAATATTTTTTTTTATTTAAATTAAATTTTGTTGACGCTAAAATGATTCGCAGAGAGATACCGGTTTGACCAAGTTTTCTATGGGAGGGTTGGGGAGAGATTGACTCTCAAACTTTATAGGCTAGTAGTTAAGTTTCCCACATTGCTAGCCAGTATCCTATGTCCAAGTGCCTTCTTTGACTAATATCGACTGATTTGGGATTAAAAAAAATCAGCTCTAAATCAGGAAGAAAAGAACATTGAACCTGGTTCACCCACAGGTCACACCAGTGCTTCCGTTATCACTAGAGCCCTTGCCCCAGCTCACACACCTTCTCTAATCAAAAAGCTCATGTTTCAATTTTGCCATTTGGCTCGCGCCAATGTTAAAATCTTGACTGTTGCCACGAAATGGAATTGTCATCCTCAGGTCAGCTCTAGATGAGACATGCAGGACCTGATGTCAACACTTAGGTCAATAAGTAATCTGTGCTCATGCAAGTAGACACCCTTGAAGGGGCTAAACACAGAAACTAAAGATTACTTATGTGAGTTAGTGTTACAGGATCATGTCCTTAGCAGTGTATGTGTATATTCAGGTTGGAAAACCGATAATGTCTCATGGAATATATTGGCTGATTTATCAACATGAATTAACGAGGAGCATCCAGATTTTGTTTGGAAGTAGTGGGATGTATGTGGTGGTAGAGATTCCGATAATTGAAAGATCATTTGTCACCTCACCATAGAACAAAAGCCATAATGCAGGAGTTGAGAATATTTTTCCATTACTGGTTGCGTATGCCATTTAATCAGTTGACAAGCAGGGAATGGTGTTTCAATGTATTGCTATGGGCCAGAGTGGGACAAATCCATCTCTGTGCCAGCATGCCAAAAAGATAACTTGCCACTTAGTTTGCTGCTCCTTTCTGTGAGAACATAGAGTGCTGTACTGCAATATAGATTGATTGTTCAGCGAGTTCAATGGAAAATTTCATCATGTGACTTAATGTGATCTAAATTGAACAACCCCATGGCCATGCTATTGCTGGACTCATTTGTACACTGCAGTTCATCCATTTGCTTTATGTTCACTCCATTGCACCTCTCTCTCACTCTTTTTTTCTTTTTTTTTTTTAATGCCTACACAACTGTTATTTAACTTGTCTTCATATCTTTGTGCAGGAATGGATAGGTCAACAGATTTCCACATCATGAAGTCCTTTTATGTACTGAAAATAGATGAAGCATCCTGAGCAAAGTAGAACAGACTACTTTTTCTGAGTTTCAGAACTAGGCTGGGGTAGCAATTTGCCTCCCACCTGCAGTTTTAAATAATTTTTCTCTAATCCACTTGATAGATTCGGTCTCTCTGAACCAATGTTGCATGTTGAATATGTGTTTGATACAGCAGGATTGAGTACAGAAATAACAAAGATCCATCCACTATAACCATCTTCCTGCATTTTGTTAGCTCATTTTCTTAGAATTAAGTTGTTTCATTGTTCTCTACCACAGAGTTAAATTTATCTTTGTTGTTTTCCTTTTGTGCAGTTTTACACATATTTTGCCTCGGAGAGCTGCCTTTACTAAACAAATAGAGAGATTCCATCCCATTCGTTTTGTGAAATAATAGTGCAGGAAAAGCCTAAATGTGGGAAGGATTTGGGGCCTACTTTTCACGTCACTAATTCAGGACTCTTGCTAATGAGGAACACAATAGTTGGGCTTAGTCACAAGAAATGGTAGTAGTATAGTATATTTTCTTGCAGGTCCTTAAATTGACAGTTGAAAAGTTTGCTTCCAGAGTCGATGCTAAATTCAGGGGCTTGTTGACTCCTTGTATTTGGACTGCTCCTACATGGAAGGGTAAAATGTCTTTTAAAATGAAGGCTCTAGTTTTCATGTTAAGAAATATTTCAGCAGTGATGGCAGTTTATTTCAACTCTAGAATCTTGGAAGTGACATCTTAACTTTTAAGAGGTGAGGATTTTTTGAACTATTGAAGGCTATAGTGGGTCCATCTCCAACTGTGGCCAGAATGTGAAGGAAAGAAATCCCACCAGCCCACTGAAAAATGGTTAGATTTATTTTTTGTTTGTAGTAGTTCTATGAGTTTGCTGGAACCAGTTTAGCCACCTTTAGGTAGTCTTGGAACAGTTTAGATTTCTATCAGTAAATGTCAGTAAACATCAGCTTCGTTAGACACACACAAACGATGGGAAAATATTTCCGTCAATGATGATCTAAATTTCCAGATAGACAAAGTCAGAAAAACGTTTCTTGAGAACTTGTTAGGGTAAAAATATCCAGTGAATTAGGTTTATTACAAATGGGCTAGCTAATGAATAGTGTAAAAAGGTGTTATTTGATTGAAGGATATTTACATTGTATATTTTGACGTGATGTTAACAATTTGCATTTTAAGTTTTTATAAAGCATTACATTTTTAAGCTCAACTTGTATTGTCATTAAATAATTCTGTCCCTTAGTAACTTCATGCAACTGTGAAAACTTACATAGATAAAAGACCTCTCTTCCCCCTCCCTCACTCCCTCCCCCCAAGCTGGAAAATATCAGTATTCTCCACTGAAATTATAAACAGAAATCAAATTCTGCCAAGCCTACTTGTAAGACCTACTGGGGAGGGGAGAGGCAAGGTGGGATAGCTGCAAACACATCTGTTCACTTTCTCCTGTAACATTTAACTGTTTTATTTAACTAGCACTGTGCTGGATCTCAATTTCGGTGAATGCTTCCCTTGATCTTTGTACCATTGTAGTTCTGCACTCTTGTTTTGCACACCAAGCATTGTTGGAAGGTATGTTTAATTAACTGTGTGCAGTCAAAATTTTGGTAATTGGATTTTAAGTAAAAAAAATAATAATAATAATTTTACCACAAGCTGTGTTTACGCGTGGCTTGGTACAATAACACACATGCATGTGCTAGTGCCAACTGCTTTTTGTTATTTATGGGACTTAGACTCAGTAACTTTATACTCCTAAAGTTGTAAGATGATAAAAATGTTGCTCCCCCTCCCCCGAAAAGATAAATATTTCAAAGTTGAACAAAGCAAATGTCTACTTCTTAGAGCCCAGAAAAAAAATGAGCTCTGACAATGAGGTCCACTGCATTGATGAAGGGGGGTACAACTAACTGTGTTGCCAATGCCCTACAGGACTGTTGCAGTAATCCCTTCCCAGAGGCAGAAATGCACTGCATCATCAAGTTACTCCTGGACTTCTGAAGTGTTTTCAAAAATGGGGGGCACCAAAGATTTCAGGGGACTTATGCGGCTTCAGTAATATTGAGGTCATTTAGCTCCCCAAGTCAAGGTCCGAGTCCAGCAAGTAGCCTATTTCCTACTTTCTGCATCTGTATAGGGGATTGAGGTCAAAGTATGAAACAGAGAGAATGGTATGCACTCTGCAGTATCTACATTTGATCCCGCGAGCGCTTCCTGTTAGACATAGTGCTGTCTTGCCAGACTCAAGCATTTGAAAGTTATGAGTTCATTCCCAAAAAATTTTAGCTTAAAATCAGATTTCTGAAAAAAAAAAAAAAAACAGTAATTTGTAGCTGTTTTTATTTGTCTTCAGGGTTTTACTCAGGTCCCATTTTCAAGCTTCTCTCTACAACCATGAGGGCTAGGAATGTACTTTATATTTTAAACTGAACCCTGATTTTCTAGAGCAGTATCTTGAATCCAGCAGGTGGAGCTTTAAGTGAAGCTTGCAAAAGATCTTCCTCTGAATTTCCAATGCCTTCTATCTTCTTTCTCCATTTTGCTTTTGCACCATTTTGCTTTTTGCACCAGTAAAAACTGTTGTGCATTAGAATGTAAAAATAAATTCAAAATCTCCTCTCTAAATCAATACTCCTGTGGTGAAAATTACAGCAGTATCTAGCCTAAACAGGCCAGAGAGCCCTTAAACTTTAACATTCATTCTCCTTCCTGCAAAGCCTAGTTCAAAGTAGACCACACATGCTGAGTTTCAGGACTCGTTCAAGGCACGACTGTATTGTGATTTGATTTACCTCTGAGAAGTACCTGAAGCATTTTAATACATCTAAAGAATAAATGGAGAAATAATCGGGTGTTCAGGAAAAAGTCTTCGGGCTTGCATTATCTTAGACAAAGATTTGTGAAGAGTTGGACAACCATTACAGTCCTGTCTCAAGCACTAGCGCTTCATTCACATCTGCTGCCATGAGGGAATAATTTTCATGCAGGAAAATAGCCTAGGTTGTGCAATCTTCTAATGACAAGTAGAGTGATAGTCTAACGTTAGCCTGTACTTACCAGTAACTAATTAGCTAATAAATGTTGGCTTAAATTGCCAAATTGATGCAAGGTGACCTGTGGCAGTACATGGTTTTCAGAGCTGTTGAGGTACAGTTTGCTTCATTAACACCTCTCTCCCTACAGTCCCCATCATGCAATTGGTATGGCCAGGAGATGGTGCATTAAATTATTCCTTTCCATTACACCTAGGCATTTTGTAGATGTAGAGGATGTATTTTGAGCACAGGACGTAAATGACCTTATTTTCTGAGGTGCTGAGCATCCCTTCCTGCTCATGTCAGTCAGAGCTAAAAGAACTCAGCATGTTTGAAAATCGTGCTATCCCAGGAAATGCTTTCTCTCACCTGCATGGGAGCCATTGTTTTGGACAGAAGTTATAAATCAGGAATCCTTCTGTCCATCATTCTCTGCTGAATGAGCTTCCACCTCCTGAATCTGAAAATTTATTCTTGCTGGCATGACAGATGGGTATGTTCCTCTCCACTCACTGCTTACATGGAATGGGGAGCAGCTGTTTCTTCCTTTGCTCTGTGGGATTGTTTTTCCCTTTTAGGGACAAGTTTTTCCCATTTATCCTTACCAGGAGTGTAGTATTTTGGAATGGAGAGCTTCACCTGACCCCTTACCCTCTTCTCACCAGTGCAGTAGGTCTCAGACTCCCCAAAGTTCTGTGACATTGGATGGAATAACCTCAGCCCTATTGAAGGAAAACTGCAGGCCTGTCCCCTGCTCACCAATACATTTTCCCCCTTTAGGATCTTCTAGATGAGACTTAAAAACAGAGATCCTTGATCGCTTTTGTAGTGGCGTGGAAGATCTCTTGGCACTTCCTGATTGCATGGAGGTTTTTTAAGCCCAAATTCTTCCTCTTCCCACCCTCTAATAGCAAAACACTCAACTGTTAAATAAAAATAAATGGAAACTGCCAAATTATCTATGGTTAGATTATCAATCAATTAGGATTCTCTCTACCAATTCAGGACTTCTATATATTTTAATTCAGGGGTTCTCAAACTTTTTTCTGGGACCCCCTTTGAAAATATTTCAGGCTGTGATGACTCCCTTCCCCCCTCCCCCAAAAGCGACAAGCACCCAGCCAGCAGCTGCTATTCTTCAGCCACCCAGAGCTGAAGGGCTCTGACTGTCAGCCATGCACAGTACTGGCAGCTTGCAACCCCACTCTCTCATAATAACCTCATTACCCTTTGAGGGCTCCTGACCCCCAGTCTGAGAATTTGTTTTAATTAAATGCAAGAAAAATTACTATATTTTTGTCACTAGGAAACATTACGTGGTGCCAATTTCCTAGGAATAACACTGTGCATCAGACTTATGGGTTAATCAAAGGGCACACTGATTAGTGAATCTTGTCAACCCTCTTTTCTGCGCTGGACTTGGAAATAAAATGCTTTGTTCCAGTAAATGGCACATTGTGATACTTGGAAGTTTTAATCATCTCATTGTCCATCTTGTTTGCCTAGTAGCAGATAATTGGAATCAACATGATGGCCAATATATGTAGTATATGTATGTAGAGGACTGAAGGGTTCAAGTAGTGTATTAACACCCTGACTCTTGCAGAACTTTCTTTGTTGTCTTAACTGTCCTGGTAAAAATAATTGAAACCCTGTTACATATTTATCCATAGGATGGAGAGAGAAAGAGAGGGACTAGGGATTAAAGAAGACAATGTTATGTGTTTTGGCGTGCTGTAAGTGGTGAAAGACAACAGCCAGCCTGTGACTAATGATGTCTGGCATTCTAGCTTCGTGGCCCCTTTCCCTAACTCCCTCCAGGATAGGTCCTGTTGTTCTGTGTCTTTTACTGGCCTTTTCACTTCCCGCACTCCCGTGTCAGAGCCCTGCAAGGAAATGCATGAATATATGATACCAAATATTTAAATTATTCAGACCATTTGGTCTTGGAGGAATGTGTTAATGGTGTGACCAACTGTGGGGTTTTTTGTTTTTTTTTTACACAAGAATTTTTTCAGTATTAAAACCATATTAATTTATTTTATCTGAAAAATTACAAGATCAATTTCTTTTCACCAATATATTGCCTTTTTAATAGCTTGTCCATTAATCCCCTGCAGCTGTTTCTCCTTCTATAACCCCCTCAGAGTTCCACACCTCCTCTTAACTATCTAGACCTTTATTCTCTGCTGACTGTTACTCTCTTCTGACTTTTTTTCAAGTAAAGTTCTTGGTCTATCACACCAGTCTTATACCACACATACTGATCAGGTGGCTTTGCCTCTTCCTCAATCCCGTGACCAGGTCCATTAGTATGGTAATATTGCAAATGACCCTATGTAGTGTAATAACTTGTGGATCTCTTTTTGGAGCTGTAGTGATCTCTCTGTACACACTGGTTGGCTTATACAGTTAATTCCAGCAAGGGTTTGCAGCAAATTCTATTTGGGGCCCAATCATATCAGTTCTTGAACTTTTCCTGTGAAATGCTCATCCTTTTACAGGATTGGCTTCTTCGTCTTTTACTGAGATTCATGAGTGACACTCATATCTGAGACAATGAGCTAGTCTTCAGTGATGATGGCAAATGTGCTGCCATCAGTTCGAACTTTCTGATTGAGTCTGAGAAGACCTGCTCAGCTGATCAGGAAGTCAGACCTCTAAATACCAACCTCTGGCAACTAAGGTAGTGCTGAGTTGAAGGAAGGCCTTTCCCTTCGACTCAGAACACTGGATGTGCTGGGAATAAGGCAGTTGAATGCAGTTATGCAAGTTATTTTAAGTAACTTGCGTATTGCCATTCAGCTGACTCCTTCTACAGCATTTCATCTCTCTTGAAAAGGTTTAGTTTAGGAAAATTCCCTATGAACTATCAAAGGACTTTTTTTTTTTTTTTCTATCTTAATATCAAAGGCCTATGGCTGTCTCAGTAGTAACCAATTCTAATGTGAGCTGGTTAACTTGAGTGGCTAAAGCTTGGTTGTGCTGCACTACTCCTAGGTGATTGCATGGGCTTGGTTTGATCTGTAGATAGTAAACAAAGTTCCTCAGTTTTTAAGGAGCAAAGAAACTTGCTAGTCTTACTACCTATAAGGTCATCAATGTGAATTCCTTTCTTTTCCTTTAGAGAGGGATTCCCATTGCTGGGACAATTTGAATATATTTGATTTTTATACAGATCTTGCACTTTGTTCATAATTTTCTAGCTACGCTAATTGAAGCAAACGGGACTGTGTGTGATCAAAGGTCTCCTTTGCTTGCAGCCATCTGTTCCTTCTGCTTAATTAATACTATAGTGAAGTCTGAATGTGGCACAACGCAAGTTCCATCAACAGTAGACCTCAACAGCCGTGTCTGGATCCAGATCCACCTTGCACCAAGTTTGTGTAAGGAGTGGGAGGTTTGGCTCTTGGGTTCTAGTTCAGACCCTTCCGAAACTTCCACTCCAACAAACTATTATGCAATAAACACCGTACTAAGATGATATGCTACAGGAAACAGCTGGGCTGGGGTACAGCACTAATTAGAATAAATGCAAAGCAAGAATATAGAAATACAATAACTGATACCCAGAGCAAAGAGAACTTTTATGCAAGTCTTTCCATTTTAAAGGGAAACTGTGTTGCCTACTGTGCATAAACCCCTCAAGATACTAACCTGAGTCAGTGCTCGATATCTAAGATTGGAACTTCCACATACGTAGGCTGTGGACAAAGATGAATTGTGTGCCAATTAATTCATGGCATCTATTGTGCCAGTGATGTTCTTTGAAGTCATCATTAGCACAAATGCCCAGCCAAAAACTGTAAATTGGAGGAAGCTTTCAGAATAGTTGCAAGTGCAGTGAACAAATCCATTTTCTGCTAGCACCTCTTCATTGATGCTATTCTGGATTTGCTCCAGTTGTTGCCAACGCTGTCAGTAGAGCTCTTTTTATGTCCCGTTCCAGGTCTTGGTAAAGATTGGGCTCTGTGTAGTACAGTGAATTCTTACTAGGGAACTGGAAGATCTTTTTGTAGCTGCTGACTGGTGATTGAGGTAGAGACTGCCTTTTGGCTACCCATACCCGGCTGGATTTCATATTGCGCACTGGGAGGGCCACAGTTCCCGCTTTGTTTTGTGCTTTTTAAGCTTTTGTATCAATATGGTGGGCAGATGGTGAAATAACAAGAGTCTAGTAACTGAAAGCATTATGCTCATTAGAAAAGAGCTGAGGTACAGAGAACTGATGATCTAAAAGACATATCCACTGAAGATTCCTGAAACTGTACAGGAAAGAGGAACAAAGAGAGTGAATGACTGAGTTGGTGAAATAGTGTCCGAAAAGTGCACATTTTGTATGAGTATCTTAGAAAATGCTGCCATCAAAATACATTCCATTGGAGAAGAAATGCTTATGCATAGACAAAACCTTGCAGATCATTCTTGTCATGATGCATTATGATGAGGCTTGCACTGCTACTCTTGAAGGGGAAGCATGGAGAATGAGGCCCCGAAAATAAGTAAATAAAACACCATCTCTGACGGTTCTCTTGTAGAAATCTTGCATAATGATATAATACACACAAGATCACAATATGCTATAGAAAAAAAAATTATGCAAGTGTCTGAAATTCAGTATTTACTGCATAAAACAGGAAGGAAGCTATGGCTCACTCTATACTGAAAACAGAGTCATCTTTGAAAAAGGTATTCGTTCCAGTTTAAACCATGCCATGCCAAATGCACTTAGTCAGGTGGTCTGGATGAGTTGTGTCATTGTGTCTCCGTCAGATGACCGTTTAAAAGCAAGAGTACACAGCTAGTAAAAGAGAGGGCATGCTTGGGCGGATAGAACTTTCAAGTTGTTACGGCGTCATGTTCCTATGTAAAATAGGCCCTATGACTGAGGTGGTCACAAACAGCATGTAGGAAATCACTGTTCTTAAGCATCTCAGCCCTGTTACAAATGTTTAGTTTCTAGGTTGCAACTTGGCTCAAGAATTAATTCTAGTTGGAGAGATTAAGGCTGAGAGCATGCTCTCTTTTCATTTGCCACAGCTCCCTCAAAGATTCTGCTTCATAAAATTTTAATATTATAATTATATTATATTTAATATTATAATTATAATTTTGGCAATTATACATTTCTTACAAGACTATCAACTTGGCATGCTAGAAAAAAGAACTTGTAATCTTCATGTAAGAGCATTACCAAAATGTGTTATTACCCAGCTGCACTGCAGAGTGGAAGTAATCCTCACTAAGATACTGTTTACACAGAGACTAAAGCCTTTGGTGGCTAGGTTAAAGATAGCCACTGTGCTGGTATAAAGCCATGGTTTGCTTGAAAATGGGGTAAGCAGTGCTGATACAAATCACAGCTTAAAGGAACTTTGTTTGTAAGCATATGTGGCCAGATGCTGATGGCTGAAGTCACAGTAAGTCCTCCCATGTTAACAGGGCCCAAGTCAATTACTTCCTTATTATACAATACAATCTTTACTCTCTAGCTCTTATTTCGTATGTGGATAGTGAGTTCAAAGATTGAAAGAGTCTTTCTTCAGTTATGGTCTTTTCCAAAACAGATGACCTTGCATAGTTGAAAAAAGAAAAATGAGGTCAAGGTAGCACAATTGTTTCATCTCCTACATTGTGCGTGCCCTTCTGGGTAGAACATCCTGCTATGTAGCGGTAATTTAGACTGTGAAAGAAAGTGTTCAGAAGCCTTATTTTGGGTGAATGTTTAACTTTTGATAAATGCTGTATTGTTCTAGCCAGACTGCAGTACAAACATGTCATCATTGGGAAACACTTGAACTTGCACTCCTTGTTCATTTGTGATGCTTGTGCTTGATTTGAATGAGCTGAAGGTACATTAGGTACCCTTTTGAAAGGAAGGCTAGAAACAGAATTCAGTCCTACCAAGACAGATTAACGTAATGGCTTTACCAGTGGATTTGTCCTAGTAAATTCCTTTCTTGTCAGTGGAGTTAGACCAGGGATGACTTTGGCTCATTGTAATCATTTATATGAAAGCTGGGCATTCAGGCTAGGACAGACTATTGCCCATGCATCTGGGACAACTCTTAATGCTGTTTGAGAAAACTGTTATTTTCCTGTCCATTGAATAAGGACAACAAAGGAAGGGGGGGGGGGGCAGGCCGAGTGACCTTAAACCCAGCATTGCTGAGTGTGGCTAGGCTGAGTCGAAGTGGTATAAAGAGAGCTGAGCTGTCTCAGTGGTACAGGGGAAGAGGTTTGGTTGAGCAGAACACCACAACTGAGCAGCCAGGGAGAGGAAAAGGGATGGACTAAAGAGAGGCTGAGGCTATTACTGCACTGGAGAGCTGCCACTATAACTTCTCTAGGCCTTGGTCTGCACTGATGGTGAAGTTCAACATAACGCTTCTTACCTTGACCTTCTGCAGCCTGTCTCCACTGTCAGAGCAGTACATTTGAAAAAAATGGAGCTGTAATTTGACCTGCTAACCCCGCCCCTGCAAGTGGCGTAGCAATGAGGTTGAAATCTACAATTCGAATTTAGGTCCATGTAGCCAGAAAGCAGGTTTTTCCTGTCTGCTACACCATAGCAACATAGCTCCTTCCCTGCCTGTAGCCCTGGAAAGTTTTCAATTAATTCCTCTCTCTGCATTCAGCACTGTGCCTCTCTGTTGTGTCTGCAGCAGAGAAACAGCAAGGAAAGCTTTTCCTGCTTTTTTTTTTTCTTTAGCGAAGAGGGGTGGGGGGATGAAACCCTGGCTGGGATAATTTAGGGGGAGTGGTCCTGCTTTTTAGCAGGGGGTTGGACTAGATGACCTCGTGAGGTCCCTTCCAACCCTATTATTCTATGATTCTATGAATGGAGGACGACTGCCTGCCCCCAAGCCCCTGCACTTACTACCCTCAGTGTAATGCATTTCAGGAAGTAACGTGAGCAGTGGGGATGCGAGACCTCGAGCAAGCAGTTTGCTGTGATCACTTG
This sequence comes from Pelusios castaneus, assembly GCA_007922175.1. Lineage (NCBI taxonomy): Eukaryota > Metazoa > Chordata > Testudines > Pelomedusidae > Pelusios > Pelusios castaneus. The sequence goes on from ML685821.1 coordinate 3,467,709, forward strand.
CCTTTGCCTTCTGTAATTCGACAGTCTAAAAATTGAATTATAATCCCACCCCCCGTGTAGACAAGTCCTACCTGTAGCTGCTCTAAGCTGATGGAAGAGAGCTTTCCTGCAAACTTAATTAGCCCACCCTCGATGAGTGGTGGTAGCTATGTCTGTGAGAGCTGCTCTCCTCCCAGCATAGCACTATCCACACTGTCACTTAGTTTAGTGTAACTTCTGTCACACGAGGAGTGGCTTATTTCCACCTCTGAGCAACGTAAGTAGTAATGTAAATGGAGCCTTACAGAGCCGTAGAATTAAATCTGCTAATTGGAAGGAGAAGAGTCAGGTTTGCTTCTAAAATTATATTTAAATATCAAATCCAAAGCAAATGTCAGTGCACCTGCATGTTTAGGTAAGGGTCAGGCCTCTTCCTTTTCTGGAAGTTTTGCTTTAAGTAGAAATATTATTGTCCTCAAAGTAGTAAAATGTGGATCTTCCACAATGAACTTAATCAAATCAGAGCTACAGATATGAACTCCAGTTCTGATTGTAGGTAAGAGTGAGTAGGACAATTATAGATGTTTTCCAGTCCCATCAGGCTATTCATTTTCTTTTGGCTGGATGGGGAATTGGGAACAATACTATTTCATGAACACACTGTCACTGTGAGCATTCAACAACAGGGAGCAATAACAAAGGATAATGCTATTCTGTATGATCAGTTCTTGATTGCAAACCAGATAGATACCTAAATAACATTATGGATCGTATCAGAATTTTTACTCGACTGTGAAATAGATTATTACATAGTTTTTATTCTGACAGGCAGTCTGAGATTGGTTGTGGCAGTGGCCTTTCGGCATATACTACCAGAAAGACAGAATTACACAAGTAAGTGAGAATAAAAACGGGAATCCCTGACAGTCACCCAAAGCAGAATAAAGCTAGAGAAATGAGCTGACAGTCACAGCAACATTTCATTTAATTTATTCAAGGAGAGACAAAGCCATAACATTTATGACAGGTTGTAAACATTATTTTATCCCGAAGTCCTGAAAAATTGACTCACAGGGCCCTAATACTTTAAGGCAATTAGTATAATAGAAAAAGACCATTTATGCTTCTCTACTTGAAAATATAAATTAACCCTTGGCATGAACATATTCTGTTTAAAGTCGATAGAATAGCATCTGCTTTCATGAGGGGACAGTTTGATCTATAATGTACTTAAAACTGCACTTTTGTGTACAACTTAATACAATTCAGTTCTCTTTCATCTTAGACAATTACCATATAAATACCTTTAGAAAATGCTTGTTTTTAAATAGAATCATGCTGTCCTCATAAAAAATTCTAAGTGATACCCAAGTTGAGTAACTCTTAAAACTATTTTTAACTAGCTATATAATTAACCAGCTTGTAAACAACTGATCTGTTTAGAGTAATCTTATGCACTTGCGCATACTTTGCCATATTTTCCTTGTGGCTAAGAGTAACTTACATTTTGAAGATGCTAGAGTCTTCCTTTGGTTAGCTTTTGTCTATACTGTTTGTCAATCTAGACCTCTAGAGAGAACATAAATACTGTTTTTATAGGAAAATGAGGAATTTTACATGTGTTCAGGTTTTTTTTAATTTTCAAGCAATACAATGATAGCCAAGTCCCCAAAGGCAAAATAAGAGAATTGAAATAAAACACTGTTATGCACAATTTATATTTTAAAATTAAAGTACATAGTTCAGTGCCTATCTATATCTATATATATAAGAATCTCCTGGTGCTTTTGTAAAATGCGAAGTTCAGCAGCCTCAAGACAGGTTAAAACAAGACTACAGAATTTGCTGGAAGAGATTTGCCTATTACTGAAGATTTCAAGGATGAGCAAAGCAATTCATCTCTCATATTTTACTTTGGGTCTTGTGATGTTTCAGGGTGTGTCAAGTGAATAATCTGTGTTATTAATCTGAACACACCACCTCTGGACCACTGTAAATACAACTTTAAAAAGATATTGGCTTTTGAAAGAGAGACTTTTTTTCTTTGATAGATCATGAAAATAAAGCTGCAGTCTATTTTTATTGTTAATGAGCAGTAATAAATGTGAGTAAATGGCTTCAGGTTACTGATAGTACAGTGAAATTAAGGTACCCTTTGCAAATGACTAGGAACATGGACGTTTTTAAAATAGATTAGATCTGCATAGTGGATGGATAAAAGGATTCAACTAAGTTTTACATCATAGTCGTGCACCAAACCGTATCTACTGTGCAGTGTTGGCTTTACTCCAGTGCCACGTACCTAGTCAGTATCCATTTCGCTGTTGTATCAGATATTGTCTGGTGACAGTTGAAGGCTTGATTTGACTGTAAAGTTTCTTTCTGGTGTACTAAGCCAGCTCTCACTTATGGCTCGAACAGATGGTTCTCTTTCTTACCATATTTTTGGAAACTTCTCACATCACATCACCTTTTCACTTATAGGCAATATCTGGAAATACGCACATTAAAATCCAGTGTGCAAATTCTTGCTTGGTTGACCCTGTGTTTTCTCCCTTTAAGGTGGACTCTGCCCCGCCCCCACCAGCTCCCAAAGATTGATGTGTATCCATTTTGCTGTGGGGATTTTTGTTATTGCATGGGTGACTGTTTTGGGTGTGGTTTTGAGGGGGGGGGGTGCAGAGGTGGAGGGGCTAAGACATTTCTTAACCTCAAAGGATTCTGTTAAACCACCACTAAGGGTGTGATGCCTGTGGGAAAATTATTAACATTTTGTATTTATATAAGATACTTTATTTTGTTTAGTAACGTATACAGCTATGCATCTGGGCAGGCATTTTCAACAGGACCATTAGGTGTCCAACTCCTGTTGATGCCTTTTGAAAATCCCAGCCGTATTGCTTTGCTCAGGTTAATTCAGAATACATTTCTGTCCTGCATGATGTGTCTTCTCTCAGTTGCTTAAGTCAGAAAAGAGCTCTTTAGAGCCTTCTTGGGAAATAGAAAAATAATCTAAACAGCATGGAATACTCTAAAGGTATTTTATTTAAAAATATATTATTCCCTAAAGAAAATATTTACTATATACTGTAGCATGAAATATATTAACCTATGAATTGTCCATTCTATGCCTAGCTGGGTCATATGCTTAGCTGATATAAATTGTCTCTTCAGTTTTCTCAATATTTTAAAACTTTTTGAAATTATTGAGAAGCTAAAGATTTATATATGTATTATTGGTCATATGATCCTTATATTTTTCCACTAAGCTTCTTTATATAGTAGTATAACCCAACATTTTAATGTGTATACTTAGCTCTTGTCATTCTCAGTTCTCACACTGCTTTACAATGAACCCAAGTATCCTTATCCTGATTTCATAGATGGGGAAATTGAGGCACAGAGTGATGAAGAGATTTGTCCAAGGTGTGTCAGACATCCATTGGCAGAGTTGGAACCTAGGTCTGCTGAGTTCCAATCCATTGCCTGGACCTTTAAAGATGATTTATGGAATAATGTTCTAGACTAGCCAAAATTAGACAAACTCAAATCAACTATCCTTTTCACAAATAGGGAGTAGTAGGGCAACTTTGCCTGCCATGTGGGAGCATTGATGACCTTTTTGTGCTGAATACCTGGAGAATAATGGCTTTTGTTGTTGTAAAAAGTCTTAGGATAGTTTTGTTTATCTATATTTGGCCCTGGGGTGGGGGGAGTTGGGGTCTCTAGTGGTTGCTCGTGTGTTGTAGGCTTTCTTCCTCTTTTCAGCAATACGTTTCATTAAAAGCTTTCAAAAATTGCTTTGGTGCTTTCTGAATATTGTATTTCTTGGAAAGAAATTGCTAATTGCTATAAGATCACAAATAGGCGGGGAGATGATTGGTCCAACTAGAATGGGAAGTTGTTGGCTTTCATTGATGGTTGCTGTTAAAGAGCGGCCTGCACCATGGTAAGATTTGTGAGCACTTACTTTGTGTGACTATAAATATCAATCAAAATGTGAACTAATTCATTGCCTGCCCTGACTACCTTCTCTCTATTTTTAAAATTTTCTCTTGGCAACATGAGAGATTCTGTTTTGAGAAATTTAATTAAGATCTAACATTTGTGCACCATCCTCAGTTGCCAGCTCAGGAAGTGGAGTAATGTAACATTGTACCCCAAACATAGCTTTGTGATACGAAATGGATCTAAAGAAATTTTGTTCTGGCTAACATTCCAGGTCTCTTCCTGTCTGCCAGCAGACAGGTTTCTGTCCGGCTGAGCTAAGGATTTTGGTTGTTAGGGGTTTTTAACCATCTGTCTCTGCAAACTTTTTTTTTTTCTTTACTGGTGCAATCTGTTTACCTAAGGGCTCTCGGTGTGAGTTTGCTAGCCCATGCTGGAAATGAGAGAGGTGATTTTTGAGCTATTTAAACTGTTTGTTCCTTTTACAGTCTGCTGTCTTTTAAAAGTGCTTCAGAGTATGAACTTGCTATATGGTAAACATGTTCTTAGATAGGTAGAACTGAGCCTTAAATCACTTGCCTAGATAAAAGGGCAATAAGGAAATGACTGCATTTCTTCATGTGTGTGGTACCCTTGGTCTTCACAATGCAGCTGCTCCACTTTTTATCTCTGTGATGCAAATCAAAGCGCATCAGTGTTATTGCCTGAGGGGAAAAGGAGAGAGCAGCCTGCTTGCTCACTATGCTTGTAACTAAACAGAGAGGTAACAGGGAACTAGGACAAATGAATGGCTAGAGTCAAAGTACAAATGCAGAATTAGGGTATTTAAATTAAGAAAATATGAGAGTAGTTTTTGCTTAACAAAAAGAAAATAAAACTTACTGAATGTCAAAAGAAATAAACCATGATCGAGGGATATATACATATAGGATATCCGTAGGACCTCAGACACACCACTCTGTGTTTATATAAAAATTATATATGCATTACAAACAACGTTAGAAACATAAGCTTGAAAAGACAATTTCCTGTGCCACCTTAATTCTGCTGCCTTGTGTGTTTGCATTCTCTTGAATTATTCCCTACTCTTGTATATAGTCCTTTTTTGTTTTGACGATCACAAAGTGCATTATAAAAGGAGGTCACTGTTATCCCCGTTTTACAGGGTGGGAAGCTGAGGCACAAGGCAGCAAAGTGATTTGCCCAAAGTCACCCTGCAGACAAGTGGCAAAGCCAGGAATAGAACCCATGTGTTCCGAGTCTCAGTCCAGTGCTCTAGCCATTAATTTTGGCACTTCCTATCTTTAGAGTGCAAAGTTGGAACCTTTATATCCATCATAAAAATCTCCGCATTGTAAGCTAAGGGAGTGACTGAAAACATGGTAGGTAGCATCACCTACATGGCCTAGCACTAGAGAGGGTGGGATGCTCTGCCAGTGGGTTTCAGAGAGATTTGCTGACAGCAGAGGAATGGTGAACTACTTTCTGGAAAGAAGTAGGCTCTAGTAGCACAAACTCCTGTCCCCTCCCACCTGTCCCAGTCCCATCTCTGTCCCACTTCTGGCTCTTCTTCTCAGTCCCATCCTCTTTGCTTGCCCAGAAAATCTTAGTTTCACCCCCTAGATGCCCAGTAGCGATTTTCTTGCCCAGCCATTTTCCAGTCCTGATCAACTCCTGATTCCTCATCTGGTCCAGTGGTTCTCAACCACTGTGTCGGGACACATTTCTGTGGAGATGGCTGGATTTGGCCTGGAGGGGGTGAGCTGGGGTGTCTTGTACAGGTGCCACCAAGTTTGTCATGACCCACAAAAGGTTGAGAACCACTGATCTGGTCTGTCTTTCTTTCCCCATCGTGTCCCACAGTCGCTATCTCCTTCCCCTATCCATGTTCTTTGCCTCCGCTGCTGTCCAGTCTCCGTCCCAGGCATCTTGAGTGTTCTTGGTGTCCCCTGCCTTAGCTCCTTGTCTAGACAGTGCCCTTTCTCTCCCCACACCATAGCTCCTCCTTATAGCTGTCTCCCCTCCCTGTTCACACTGTAGCCCCAACTACCAGTACGTTTCTATCTTCAGCCTTCTAGTCCTAGTCCACTCCCACCCTGGTTAGTCCTTCTCTCCCACCCCCTCTTGCAAGTCTGGCTCTTGTCCCTTATTCATTTTAATCAGAAAGCTTCCTTCTCCGTACTGTCTGGGCTGAGCAGGGCCCTCATTCAGAGCATGGGAGAGACAAGCTGCCTGTTTGATGTTCAGATCTGGCTTTGACATGGACTGTAGCTGCTCAGAGTTGCAGTTACAGGGAGAACCCTGTACCGCCTCACAATGGAACATGTTTAATGCAGATGGACTCAGTGGGGAATATAGCTGTTAAAATCTAAAGTTTCTATTGAGCATACTTGAATAGCAATATTTCTAAAGGATAACTTGGCCATATTTGGGTGAAATTTCATGTGGTGGGAAAAGACACGACCCTGACACAAAGCCCATTGCTCTGCCAAATCTTAAATCCCTGCTTCACAGCATGGGAATGCTATAGTTGCTTTTTTTTTTTTTTTGAAAAAAAGAAAAGGGGAGGGGGGAGTGTCCTGAAGCGGCTGAACTGTCTTGACTAAAATGAAATATAAAATAAAATTCAACCTGAGCGGCCATCTGGCATGCAAGATTTCAGCCAAAAAAGGTTAGCATGACAAAGTTGTAAAGAATTCAAAATAGGTTCTTATAATGGGAAGTGTCAGACATCCTTAATAATAGTGTTACCAAACTTAATCCTAATAAAGTTGTCTATGGACCGGATCCTGACCTGAGTAAAAACGTCAAGGTTTGACATTAACATACACTTTCATCATGAAGGAAGAAAATGCAAAATATCAGTGGCTTTCAACCTTCTTTTATTTGCAAATGAAAAAAAAATTTCAAGTGGAGGTGTGCGCCAGTTTGGAAATCTTAGATATTTTTTTACGCCTCTTGAACAAGTGGGGAAGAGCACATCAGTCCAGATGTAGACCACTTATTTCACCCCAGAAAGCCTTGCTGTTGTTCATAGGCATTTGGGAGGTCTAATGCTTTAAGATTGACAGGAAAGCGGGAAAGCCCCCCTCTTGTGGAGTTAGAATAGCACTCTCATAAGATGCAGTTGAATGTATTGTCTTGAGAGGACACACGAGAAAGGTCCCTTTTCTCCCCCAATAAGGGCTGTATCAGGGTCCTGGGGCTCCTTACTCTTGTGGCCCCCCACTCCCCGTGGTGGTGCCCAGCCTGGATGTTGGAGTGGGGAAGCCTGGCCAGCACTGGGGCGGGGGGGCAGGCCTGAGAGAGGATATTCCATGGCCACAGCCCAGCCTTTGGGCCTGAGGCTGCAGTCCCCTTGAGCCAGATGCCATGGTCCAAGGCACTTCTGCTCCACCCTCAGGCATGCTGGTCTGAAACAGGCCAGCCAGCCCTGCAGTGGGGCTGGCACGTTGATGGTGGTGCTCAGCAGAAGTGTGCTGTTTAGGCCAGCTGGGGCTGGATTTTGCCAGGTGCCAGGGTCTCCCTTTAGGCTGGGATCCGGGGCTTCAGCCCCTAAATCTCCTCTCTTAATCCAGCATTGCCCCCAACAAATATTCTGGACTGAATATTGTCTGTAATTAATTTTATTTGGTCAATAACAAATTCACTCCTCATTGATTGGCACATTCCACATTCAGCTCCTTCATTCTGAATATATATTCTAGATGTTGAGAGATGTTTATCCTTTGATTGCTTTCAACAAATTTGAGGAGATTGTGATGTGTTAACAGGTCGTCCATATTAATGAGGAGATGAAATGTACTAAATATATTCTGTATTTTATGAATGTTAAAGTATTAAATGCTCTTCTCATGTGTGTGCCCATGCTCACCCACCCAAAACACTTTCTGAGTGAGCAAACAACTTCCTATATGCAACTTGGTATGATCACCACTTAAGCTCCTAATGAGCATATTTAAAAAAATGTAGGTGCCTACCTATTATTGATTTCAATGGGAGGTAGGAAATGGAATAATTTTTAAAATCTATTCATTAGTGACTTTTGAACATGGGACTGTTTCCTAAGTCACTTAAGTTCTTTTTAAAATTCTACATGTAATTCTTTCTCCCATTACAAGATAAAACCCTTCAACAGTTCAGGCTATTGACCTGAGTATTGGAAACATGCTAGCTCTCCCTTCAGACAGTATTATTGCAGTAAGGGATCCTGAGGCAGTTATAATTGTGATGTAGACCTGAGATGGGGAGCAAAAATGTTGTTATACTTGCATTTCTTAGCTACTTTTCAGGCTTTCTCTCAACAAACACAAAGAGGCTTTTTCATTTTATTTTGACACTAAAATGAGCTCAGATATGTGATGAAATCTGTGTTGTTTTTTGATGTTTTAAAATAGACATCAGTGGATTTATAATGATTTTTATCTACTCGTTATTTCCTGAACATCCTACTGTATCCACATTATCCACATACAGTAAATATATTAAAGCTCTTTCCTGTAACTTTCAAAGTAACAGCTGATTTCCTTGTTGGCTCATTTCATCTGTTTGTTTTAACACACACCAGCTTAATTTGTATATATTAGACAGTCTAATGTAAAGACAAATATTGGTAGTGCTATCTTTCAAAACTACACAGCAAATGCATGGTCAGGTAAACAACTTAGTGATGTGACAGTCATGTTAACATAATGATCTAACTAATGTAAATGTAAGCTACTGTGAGAGGCTCTACTTTACTAGAGATGACTTCTGTAGAGAAGAAAATTGCTAGAGAAGATGTTACTAGAACCTACCATTTCTTCTTTGAGTGCTTGCTTATGTCCATTCCACATTAGGTCTGCGCTGCATGCATCGTTGCCAGATATTTCCTTTTTTTCCCCCTCACTGGTATCCATCAGACCAGCTCTAGAGCCCTCTGGTGCTGAGTATTTATGCACCACACCCTCTCAATTCTTTCTTACTTCACCTAATGGTGGTGACCGGAACATCTCTTGCTTCGGTAAGAGGATTTTTCCAGTAGCTTTTCCTTTTCAAATTTAGTTGATTAATCTCTGCATTTTAGCAGTGTAAATAGTGCTAGTGTAGAGAGAGAGAGTCTCCTTCTTTAAGACTAGAGGGGCTCCCTTCACCCTGGGGACGAGCATACCCCAGTCCCCAGACTTCAAGCCTTGTACCTCCTGTGGTAAGCCTATGCCAGTGAGTGACCCACACTCCAGTTGTCTGAAGTGTCTGGTAGACACCCCTGTACGAAAGTGCTGTTAGATTTGTTGGGATCTCAAGTCTCGTACAAAGAAAACTAGAGGCTAGGTTAGGGGCTATGTAAATAGAAGCCGATCTTTGACAGTCTTCTGAGACAAGCCAGTCAGATTTGGCAGTGATCACTTCAGCTTTGCTGTGAAGAGCCTCTCCAGCCCTGCGGAGATCTCTGTACCATTCTCCGTCTGCAGTACTGAGGCAAAAGTATAAGAAGCAGCGCTCTAAGATAGGATGTTCTTTGGTTCTTTGTGGGTGTAACCCACATCAGGCCACTCCTCCATCCTGGCACCATGATGGCACCATCCACTCTGCCCCAAATACCATTGAGTCTGGTGCAGGGCTTTCCCTCCACACCACAAAATTATTGCGGCATCAGCAGAGTTACAGTCGTTTCTACTACAGTGTGTGTTGTAGTGGCCAGAGACTTATCTCTTCCAGTATTCTGTACCGTTCTGGGACAACTGTTGGCTCTGTAAACATGAGCAGAAAAGAGCATGGGGTTCCACGCTATTTCCTGGTACTGGAGCTCTCTGCAGCTTCCAAGGGCAAGTCGACCCTTTTGTCACCTATGAGTTCGTCATCGTCCCACAGCTGGTCCCTGGATGCTCAGCTGGCGAGTGGAAGTGAGTGGGACTGCTCTTTCATGGTCACCTCAGGAGAACTCTTTATTGGAGTCTGAGGTGATGTCCTGTGCCCATACCAGGAACTGCAGCCGGTATCCATCTTACATCCCTGTAGAGCCCAGGACGGATTCCTCCTCTTCCACTAGTCCAGGTTGACAGAGACCATTCCAGGAATAACCCTCCTTTATATAAATATCAGAGAGCTCAGGACTGTCCACTTAGGTTGCCAAGTATTTTCTTCCCCAGATCATGGGCAAGGTAATAAAAGTGCTTATGGACAACATGGTGGCCATGTTCTACATCAACAAATAAGGAGGAGAGAGCTCCTCTGCCCTCTGTCAACAGGCCATCCATCTGTGGGGCTTCTGCATGAAGCACTCCATTTACCTTGAAGTTGCCCATCTTCCGGGAGTGTGGAACACCCTGGCAGATATTCCTCCTCTCGTCTTGAGTGGTCCCTTCCAGAGGTCTCCAAAAGTCGTGATCTTCCCAGATAGGTCTGTTCACACCCAGGCAGAACAAGAATGCCATTAGTTTTGTTCACTTTACTGTCTCAGCCTGGGCTCCGATGCCTTCCTGCTTCCATGTTCAGAGCTCCTATGCTATGCGTTTCCTCCAGTTCCTCTAGGGCACAAGATTTTTCTGAAAATCAAGTCAGACAAGGTAAGTGGTGTTCTTAAAGCTTTGCATGGCTTCACCAACAGTGGTTCAGTATGCTGTTAGACTTGTCAGTAGCACCCAAATTACTGCTCCAGCTCTACCTGCACTTGATGTCTCAAGACCACAGCTGCTTACTCCACTCAAACTTCAGGGCCCTTCACCTGGGGGCATGGATGCTCCATGATTGACCCACAGAAGCAAGCCTGTTCAGAACATATCTGCCAAGTCTTGAAGTAGTAGGAAGCCATCATCTTACCTACCTGGTCATGTGGAAACCTTTCTCGATATGGTCCCAACAAGGTCTTTCTTCTACTCAATCTTCTCAATTTATATTGGAATATCTGGTCTACCTAAAACAGCAAGGTCTGCCTCTCGCATCTATCAAAGTAAACATAGCGGTATAGTGAGCGGTAAATCCATTTTCTTGCATGAGATGTCCATCCACTTTTTTAAAGGATTAGAGCAGGGATATCAAACTCAAATCACCATGAGGGCCATGTGAGGACTAGGATATTGGCCCAAGTGGTGGGTCACTGAAACCTTTTCTTACAATGAAACAAAAGTATAGTAAAAAATGAAGAGTAATATAGTATTTTACAAATTCCAGGTGTCTTTTGGGGGCTGCAGGAAGTAACTCTGTGGGCCACTGTTTGAGACCCTTGGATGAGAGACTTTACCCTCAGATTCGCAAGTCTATTCCCCCCTCCTGGGATTTGAACCTTGTTCTGTTAAGATTCATGGGCCTTCCCTTAGAGCTGCAAGCATCATGCCCTCTGTTTCCCTTCTGGAAGGACATCTTCTGGCTAGTGATTACGTCAACCAGAAGGGGCTCAGAAATCAGGGTACTTAAATCAGAGCCATTGTACACAGTGTTCTTCAAGGACAAGGTACAGTTGTGACCCCACCTGCCCCAATGGTCTTCCTTCCAAAGGTGGTCTCAAAATTCCATAGTAACTAAGGCATTTTCCTACCAGTTTTCTTCCCCAAAGGTGTCAAATTCAGAAGAGTGGCAATTTCACTCACTGGATGTCAGATGTGCCCTAGCCTTCTACATTGAAACAATTGAGCCATTTCATAGATCATGCAACTCTTCATGGCAATAGCAGAAAGGATGAAAGACCTGCCAGTTTCAGTCCAGAGAATCTCATCCTGGTTATCCTCCAGTAGTCACACTCTGCAAGTAGGTGAACATTCCACCTTCTGCTGTCTTGACTGCCTATTCAACAAGAACTTTCAGTGGTGTTTCTGGCCCACATCCCAATTCAAGACATTGCAGAGCTTCCACCTGGTCACCAGTACATATCTTTTCTTCCCACAAAACCATCACAAAGCAAGCCAGAGAGGATGCCAAGTTTGGAAGAGCATTGGAAGAACTGTTACAGTCCACATGTCCATGAACTTGGAGCATACCTCCCTTGGGTTGCTTCTTGTAGTTGCCTAACATGGAATGGACATGAGCAAGCACTCAAGGAAAAACCGTTACTAACCTTTTCCATAACTGTTGTTCTTTGAGCTGTGTTGCTCATGTCCATTCCACAACATACCTTCCTGTCCCTCTGTCGGAGTTACCAATAAGGAGACCTGAGGTGGTGCAGAGCCCCTTATACCAGAGCATAAGTGTGCAGCACTCGGGGCGATAGAGCTGGCTTGACAGATATCGTTGAGGTCTCCAGGCACAGGGCACATGGCATGTACACACTTAACAGGGAATGGACATGAACAATAAGCTTTATAGAAAAGTTAGTAACCGTTTTTTATGCTAAGGGATTAAAGTCTTGACTTTTCTTGGGTTCTTTTCTCTCCTTTGCCACTAATATCCCACATGACCTTGGGCAAGTTACTAAACATCTCTGGCCATAGCACAATTATGCTTTTTAATGGAGTGGAATGAGAAATCACGTTCAGGATTCTATCATATTGGTTAACAATTAAAAAAAAAAAAGGGCAAAAAGAAATCTGCATCTCTAAGAACTAAGCCCTGTAATATAGATCAGAAAACTTAAGACACGTTATTAAGAGAAGCAGCTGAGATCAGATGGCTTCATTAGTCAAAGTTTCTAATTTCATTAATTTTTTTTTAGCTGTACATTCTGGTCACTTAGGTACGATGGAATAAATAGTGAAATTCTGGTAAATAAACTAACATTTCACTGTGCGAAAAAACATTTAAATTTTGTTCTTTATTTTTCCGGAGTTTTTATGGTAATTAAACACAGTGCATGTTCCGCGTATGGTTAAAGAGTTTAGATTGTTTCATACTGGCATTTCCCATCAACTTGTCTCTGATCTTGCAAGGTCTTGAGTATGACTTCGGCTTCTACTATTTTGGATGGTTTGTGGAAGACTTTCTGCACATGACTGGGGTGCTCAAGCACTGTTTTTCTCCTCTTTCTCCCCTTCTCCCCCATCTCCCTCCCACTTTAGGAAGGCATTTATGCAAGTATCTAACTTTTAAGCATACAAGTGGTTTAATTGACTTCAGCAACCTATTGAGGTCTACTCATATTAATTTAAACTGCTCCAATTTACATTGTGTAAATTGGGGCCTTTAACACCCCAATATCTTCTGGCTTGGGTCAGTCTGATAACTGGCCAGAGGAATTGCAGTCTGAAATGTTGTTTCCAAAAATTTTTTGTGTATGTTTTCAAAATAATTTCCCATTTATTTTGCTCTGTTTTTATGTGAACTGCAGTTAAACTCTGATTTTTCCATTACTTCCAGTGTATGGTATTTAACTATTTGCTGGTATTACTTTCTAGAATAAACTCATAGGCAATAACTTACCGTTCCTCTCTCCCTCCCTCCCTCCCCTTTGCAACTATTATGAACTACTGAAGATCATTATCTTCAAACAGGGTAGATAAAATAAATGTAAAAAACTTCCCATTAATTTAACTTTTTGGAATAAAGCTATTTACCTTTTTCCTCTTCCCTCCTTTGGTAGTACATGGGCACTTAAAAGATTTTGTTCTGACAGGACTGTTCACCTGTACTGGGCTTTTGGTGTGTTCAGGATTTTTTTTTTTTTAAACTGTAAGGTGGGAGAAAAGCAGGAATAGCATTATCAAGAACTGAATAAACACTGACAATGAAGAACTGATGGAAAAAATAAATAGGGATTTCCAGCACTGTACTTTTAAGGCCCAGTTGAATGTTCTCTTAGGTCTGAGGGACAGTGGCCCTCCCCTGCACTTAGTCTAGTCAGTTACACCTGTGCAAAGTGACAGTCTTCCCATGTCAGTAGAGCAGCCTTCTGCACCCCACTCCTTGCTCACCTTGTGTAGGTGTAACTACAATAGATACAAGGCAGTGGAGAATCAAGACCAATATCTACACACTTAGGAATACCTGTACACTTTTACACAGGGGAGCTACTTTTGCCCTCAGGTATGTTCACGCAATTCTTTTTTACTTCAGAGAGAGTTGCATGATTGCACCTGAGGTCTGATATAGATCCAGGATCCTCTCAGGTGGCTCAAAATTCTCTCTCTCTCTCTCTCTCTCCTCCCTCCATCCTCATATCTGATATTTTGTTCATGTTAAAATATACCTGGCATTCAAGTAATTCCCACTCTCTGATCCTCTCTTCCTTCCCGCTGTTTGGTTTCTTGTCTCCAGTCCTGAAAGCCTTCCTTACGTCCTGTGAGCATCCTATATAAAGATGGCATCAGCAACTTGTTCATAGATTTTTAAGTTGGGATGCGTGGCAGTTTACAGTGTGAGCAGTACTGATTCGATCGTCAGTTTATGGAGCTGCTATTTATAAAATCATAGAATCCTAGGACTGGAAGGGACTCAGAGGTCATCTAGTCCAGTCCCTTGCATTTATGGCAGAACTAAGTATTACCTAGACCATACCTGACTGGTGTTCATCTAACCTGCTCTTAAAAATCTCCAATGACAGAAATTCCACCATCTCTCCAGGCAATCTCTCCAGTGCTCAATCATCCTAACAGTTAAGAAGTTTTCCCTAATAGCCAACCTATACCACCCTTGCTGCAATTTAAACCCATCGCTTTCTTTTCCCATCCTGAGTGGTTAACATGAACAATTTTTCTCCACCCCTACTTGTTACAACCTTGTATGTACTTAAGCTGTAATCATGTTGTTCCCCCTCAGTCTTCTCTTCTCTATACTAAACAAACCCAATTTTTTCAACCTTCCCTCATTGGTCATGTTTTTTAGATCTTTAATTATTTTTGTTGCTTTCTGTAGTTTGTCCACATCTTTTCTGAAATGTGGCACCTGGAACTGGACGTAGTACTTCAGTTGAGTCCTGATCAGAGTGGAGTGGAAGAATTACTACTTGTGTCTTGCTTACCACACCCCTGTTAATTCATCCCAAGAATGTCGTTTGCTTTTCTAACACTGACTCATATTTAGCTTGTGATCCTCCATGATCCTTTTCCACAGTACTCTACCTCAGCAGTCATTTCCCATTTTGTATGTGTGTAACTGATTGTTCCTTCCTCAGTGGAGTACTTTGCATTTGTCCTTATTAAATTTCATCCTGATGGCTTCAGACCGTTTCTCCAGTAGGTCCAGTCATTTTGAATTTTCATTCTAACCTCCAAAGCTCTTGCAACCCCTCCCACGTGGGTATAATCCACAAATCTTGGGTACTGTCTATGCCGTTGTCTAAATCATTGAAAAAGATATTGAACAGAACTGGTTCCAGAACCGATCCCTGCAGAACTCCACTCAATATGCCCTTCCTGTTTGATTGTGAATCACTGATGATTCCTCTCTGAGAACAATTTTCCAACCAGTTTATGTGCCTACGTAATAGTAGCTCTGTCTAGGCTGTATTTTCCTAGTGTTTATGAGACGGTCATGCAAGACGGTATCAAAAGCCTTACTAATCAAGATATACCACATCTACTGCTTTATGTGCAATACAAAAGAACCAAGTGGAAAAGATGTGGAATAAGATAAACATTGAATACAAACACTGCCCACTGATTGATGACGATCCCATAGCAAGGACATTGGATTATTACCGCAAGCTTTTCCTGTTGCATATTTTTTGCATGTAGCAACCAAAATGTTCATTGCATACGCCTGTCCTCAGTATCTTCAAAGTTGGGAGGAGGTGGTGGTGAAGAAAACCGTATTTAGTTCAGAGTTGGGTTTGGTGGGTTTTTTTTGTTTTTGTTTTTTGCAATAAGTATTCATTTGACTTCATTCATAAATATGGATATGATTTATTCAGTTCCTCATAACTATCAGATAATCTCTGCATGTGAATAGGCAATAGTAATCAGACAATCAATTATTCAATCGCCCTCCTGCTTGCCTCTGCATTTAGTTCCATTTAGAACAGTAGAAAAGCTCTCTAAGAGGATTTTTTTTTTTTAAAGAAACAGGGATTTAATTAAGCTTCTGTCATTGTGTTGATGGAGTCCTTATTTTATTTTATATTTTTTAAGTTTTAGTACCAAAGGGGAAGAGAACAATATGGACTGCAGTTTTCTGTATTAATAATGTGTGTCAAATCAGAGAGCACAGAGTACGGTAAGTTCCGAAAGAGTAGCTGTGTTCGTCTAGTTCAGCAAAACAAAAGAGGAGCCTTGTGGCACTTTAAAGACTAACAAATTTATTTTTCGCATGAGCTTTTGTGAGCAAAGTACAGTAAGACACTTGACCATGTAAAAAGCTTTGGCAAATATTTACAGTTATGTTAACTAGCACTGTACTTCTAAAGTAGTGTCTTGCTGGCCTCTCCCGAAGTGGTAGTTAACAGAGATGAGTGAATGCACATGGCTTTTTGTAATACGATGATGAATTGGTGGACAGTGAGACCATGATGGCTTCAGGAGTTATGTGCTCACCATCAGTGCCCTGAGGCCATTTATGTTCTGTGTCAGTGGTGCATCTGAATACCATATGTCATAAAACTAATGTTCCCAGCAGTTCCTTCTAATGGACAAGGCAGACATCACGTTCTTGGAAATTTCCATGCCTGTCTCTGAGATAAATGGTAACAGGACTAGTTAATTGTGAGTGTGGTTAGCTGCAGAGCAGGTCAGTTAGCAGGGTCCCTCCTTTCAAAGAGTGAAAATTATTTTTAAAAGTCTTACTTGACAGAGGCTTCAAGCTAATAACGATTATCATTAAGCTGACGGCTCCAGTGATGCTGCTTTTTGGGGGAGTAGAGGTGGGAAAAAAATTGTACATATTCCATAATGTTGTCCGTACCAGTTGATGTTACTTTGGGCTCTTGATTAGAGAGGCCATTTCAAGAGCAGGCTTGAGCGAGAAAGGAGTGAAATCCCAAGGTACAGCTGGGATCAAGAGTCTAAAGTGTTCAGATGTGTAATCAAACACAACACTTGGTGTAAATCCTTCCTTGGCAAGAGGCCAGATCGCAGTGTGCTTAGGCTAATACAAAGGATACCAATGTAGAACACTAAGTATTGTGTTATCAAACATGACAGCAGCATATTGCAAAAATCCTTATTTTTATTTATACACATTTTACTTGTGTGCCTTTATAGTATAAGCAAAAGAGCTGGCTTTTTGGCCTTCTTTCTGTCTTACATCTGGGAGAGAAGCAACACCCCTTAACTTGTTTTTCCTGCTCCCCTAATCTCACCTTCTCTCTCTCCCACACACATAGAATAGACTCTGGTTACAGAAGAACCCTGCTTTGCTTTCATTAATACATGCCTTTTTAGCCAATTTTGATACTAATGAATTAAAAAACCTATAGAAACAGAGCTACCATGTACATTAATGGCACTTAAAATGACGGTTGACTCTTCTAATCATGATTTAAGGTAATGGGCTGAGTAATAAATATAAATAGATTGCCATTAATTTCATATAAATCTGTGCTAATCCACCTTCTATTTTTCTTGACTTTGAGGCAGGAGAGAGAGGAAAAATGGAAAAGAAGATGGGAGAAAAGAATGAGGGGAATTATGGAATGGTGGAAAAGAGGGTGCTAGAGAGGTCCCCCTGTAAATATTCCTTCAATCCCCAGAAATATACAGCTATGTCTGGGTGTTAGAAATACCATCTTGCCTTGTCAGTTTGATACAGTGAACAATGTCACAAGGAACTGCAAATGTCACAGCAGTACCAAGAATAAAAATACAGTTTTTTAAAAACCATCTTGGCTTTAATTCTGAATTTATTTTTACTGATTTTTCTTTGTTTGAATCTAAACAACTGCTTTGATTTGCTGTAACAGTCTGACCTGATCCTATGACTTACACTCCCCTGCATTTATTTTGCTCCTGTTCTGTAAGTTCCCCATCTTCAAGCATCTGACGAAGTGGGTTTTTCTCCCATGAAACCTCATACGATAAATAAATGCGTTAGTCTTTAAAAGTGCCACCCAAATTCTTATTTGTTTTGCTGAACTAGACTAACACAGCTACCCCTTTGGAACTTAAAAACAGTGATTGTCACCTATCTGTTGTTTCACTCAGTTTGAAGCAATACAACCTGTTTGGTTTGCTGAAGTAATCTAACCTGATCTTTCCCTTTCCCTCCTGTACTGTATTCTTTCCATTTTCAAGCATCTGACGAAGTGGGATCTATCCCACGAAAGCTTATGTGATAAATAAATTTGTTAGTCCTTTGGAACTTGTCAACTAGAAATATGACTTTTTTTTCTCTGAAATGGTTATAGCTGCCAGAATGACATGCTGGGAAAGAATGTACACTCAGTTACATTCACCACTGCCCTTAAATATAGGGGGAGTGTTATAAAATGAAGGAAATAATTTTTTTTTTCTTCTCTCTTGAAAGAGCAAACTATGGGAACGGCAGGATATTGTCCTAGGAAATGCAAAGAATAGAAATGGAAAGTGGCATCTTTATTTCAAAACCAAGTAAAATGTACAAAATTTCATATTACATACATACTTACGTATTTTTGTCTCTTAGTGCATACCTGTGTTTACTGAATAGTTGACCAAATAATCACAAGGAGTGAGCAAAAATAGTGACTGTTAGATCAGCTAAAATTCACACACGAGTGCATATGAAATACTTTGAAGCACCATGTTATGAATATATAGTTATAATTATGCTCTGCACTTCTGTAGCAATTGTCTCCTTAGGATCGAAAGTGCTATGCAATCACTAATGAATTCAGCTTTACAACACCCCTATTGTGTAAATATAGTCTGCTGGAAATTGAGTCAGTTTCTCCTAGTGCCTGGCGAGTTGCAAGTTCTAACCTTCACTTTCATTTATTCAGAAAGGTGAAATGTTTTATTGTTTGCTGAGTGGTGAGCTACAATGCTTTTACACATTGCACGTCTGACCATGGCGTACAAGTACTTCAGAGCACATTACCGGTCTTAATTACACCTTTGCAAACCTCAGAAGAGGGAGGCATTTCCCCCATTTTACAACTGAGTGAAGTGAGGCACAGAGTAGGTAAGTGACATGCTCCAGGAAATGGAATGAAGAGTATTCCCGGCCCTCTCTTCTAATCACTAGAAAATGATGTTTGTATCACCCAAGGGTGAGAGCTAAGTATTTCTAAAAGCCAGCGTTGCTAGTGTTGGTTATTTGTTGGTTTTTAAACACTTGTGGTCCTGGTCTGTGGGTAGGACGTCTGTTATGCTAATAGTAATCCATTAGACAGTCACTTGGGAAATTGAGGACTGGTGAGGAGATGTAATTGCCCAAAGTCACTGTCAGCCGGTGGTGTTACTTGCAGATAAAAACCCTATAGTCTTGACTGCCAGTCCTGTCTAATTGTTGGGAAAGGAAAAGTTTACAGTGTGTGGCCTGGCCTTGTATAGCACTCTTCATGCATAGACTTCAAAGTATCTTTTATAAAGAAGGGTAAGGTAGCGTGATTTCCATGGTATAGATGGGAACTTGAAATGGAGAGAAATGAAGTGATTTGCTCCAGGTCACACAACACATCAATTTGAAATCCAGGAATGATAGATACCTAGGTCTCCTTATTTCCAGTCCAGTGCTTTGACTAGCCAGTGGTCTCCATGCTTTCACCAGCAGATGGTGCAACAGTCATAGCGTTTAACTGCAACTGCTGTTCAGAAGTAGATCGCGATCTACAGGTTGGAGACCCAATGGATTAGAAGACCATACTGTCTCTCTTTTACCTTCATAGGTTATAGTTGTTCTTATAAGGACTTAGTTGACCAAGCGAACCTGTTGCAGCTTGTAGTTAGTTAGAGAGGAATTATAGGATTTATAATAAAATGAGACTGGACAAAGCAAGGTACCAGTGACCTTTATTTTTGCAAATTTACAGCGGTTATCAATACTTGCAACCTCTTTGGTCTGATTGTGTAAGCGCTCTGCACGTGAAACGGCAGTTGATCTCCAAAGGCACCGTATGCATAAATGGTTTGAGTGGTTACACTTTCCATTTCTAGAACTCTATGATGTAGTTTTTTAAAAAATATATCTTTGGGGGTTATGTGTGGCATCCTGGGCAACAAACAATTCTCTTCCTGAAATAAGAACAATGCCTGGTTAGGTGTTTTGTTTAGCAGAGCAGCGTCAGTTGAGAAAAATATTGATTGATTCAAAGTTTGTAATTTCTGTCATCGTCTAATAATACCAAAAACAGACTGAGTATTTAGGCAAAGTTTATCAGAAACTTTGTCTCCTACCAGAACTGGTGCCTTTCTAGAAATAATTTTAATGTTTTTTTCCTCCTTCAGTATGAATTAATTGATATCTTCTGTCAGACCCATAATTCATAACCCACCCCCCCACCCCCGTCTCTGAAAGAATATATAAAGGAGAGGAATGAGGTAGCGGAGTTAATGACTGTCTCATCTGGCTTTCTAAAATAGTGCAATACACTGAGTCACTTCATGCCACTAATAAGTTGCGTCATTTTGCCAGGATCAGAATGTTCCAGTCTCAAAGCAAATGCTTTTTAAGATTGAAAGCCAGTTGTTACCATGTAAACATCCTCTAAGGTGTCTCCCAGTCCTAGGTCAATGCTCCTTGTTGCTCCATGGGGGCCAGTATGGGTGGTCAGTTGCTCACACCACTTCCATTCCTACCCCCGCTGATCTTCAGGTTTTTGTGTGTGTGTGTGTGTGTGTGTGTGTACCTAAGGAAACATAAAGCAGACATGTTAAAACTGTGACCCTTTAGTGACATTGAAATTTGTAAGTGTGAGCAGAGAAATGCTGAGTGGGTTTTTTTCCTTGTTTTTCTTTTTTTTTTTTTTTTTTAAAGAGGAAAAATAGAGCAGAGCATGTGGCATTTGCTTTATTTTTTTTCCTTCCTTTCAAATTATTGATGGATCTTCCTTTTTTGAATCCATCAAGCTGGTGGATGAAGTTGTCAATGGCAATATTTTATAATGGGATTTCATGGAGTTGGAGCTGAATTCTACAAACAGCAGCACATGTGACCTCTTCACTTGTGATTACGTGCAGAAAATGTTTGCAGTTTGGGACTTCGATACGATTTTACAGCTGCATCAAAAGGAAAGAAACAAGGAGGAAGGGAAAGGCTGTTTTTGAAAATTGTGGTAACTCGATATCACACGTATCTGTCTCAGATTCCATTTGGTCTCCCAGCAGACCTGGTCAGATTTGATGTCAAGATTTTTCACCAGGTTGCAGGCACACTGGACGTTTTTCTTTTTTCCTCTTTTTTGTAGGTGAATTTAACATTGTTTGGTCCTGTAGACTAAAATTTCCCCTCTATGGAAAAGGCCGAATGAGCAGTACAAACTTCTACTGGACCCGAGACACGTACCTGAGAAATCTCCACTGGGCAGGGGTGTGTGCAGGAATTTAAATTTTGTCCACTTTTGGAGGGACATCTTAAACACACACAATGAAAGGGTCACATGACCCCACCTCGCTTTCCACTTTATAGATTTCTTGGGATGCCTCTGGTGGGGATGCCCAACAGCAAGGAGGCAGCAGCTTCCCCTGGCAGATGCTCACCTCAGGTCCTTGCAGCCCAGGGAGGAAGAAGCAGCAGGGTGGCAGGTTGCCACTTGAGCTCCTCCCCATGGAGCTGCAGCCTGCTGCTACTACTTCCTGGCTACTGGAATCCCAGCCGTGCTTTGCAGATCGCCCACTGAGGTGAGTCGGAACCGAAGGCAGAGGCAGCACATGGCACTCCAGCAGCAGGCTGCAGTTGTAGGAGTTGGGGGAGTAGGAGCTCAGCGGGCAGCCAGCTGCCCTACTGCTTTCTCCCTTCCTGCACTGCAGGGGGAAACAGAGCTCTGTGGCAGGGGAAGGTGTGTCTTTTTTTCCCCACCCCTTTTGTATTTCCCTGCCTATAGGGTTTAAGGTTCTGTTGCTTATTGCACTGAGGCCCCAGAAATACTTTTCTCCAAAGCTCTTGCATTACTGGTATCAGCCTTATTATATATTTTTCTCATTTTGGAGCAGAATTGATATATTAAAATGGGCCTGTGTGCTCCATAGGAAGGACAGTAAGTGGGGAACTGGATGGCTCAGGTGATTGGTGGGAAATGGAGCCTTTCACAGTTGCCAGTTCAAGTCCATCTCATCAGCTGTTTGAGTAATAGATATTTTGACCTCAGAATTGTTTGTTGTTGAATTAACAGGAAGGACTCAATGGTTATTATATAAATCTCTGATTTGAGAGGTGCCTGAGGTAAAACTAATGGGCCAAGAGGTTATGAGGCATAGAGGTGGTGAGTTCTGAGGGCAGTTATTAGTCCAGCGTGCGCCGATTTACATACCTTATGGTTACTGAAAGCCACATAATGCTGAGACAATTCCATTTCTAGCACTGAAAAACTCAGCAGCTGTCACTGTGCGTTTACTACTTACAGATGTTCATTTAGAGAATTGGCAGTTGACCTGTACAGGAGGATCATGGTATTGTGGTTGAATACTGGTTTCCTGTAGAAGTCCTGTATAAATGCTGGGTTACAAAGATGCCTAGTGTTACAGAATGCAGA
Source organism: Pelusios castaneus (assembly GCA_007922175.1). Taxonomy (NCBI): domain Eukaryota; kingdom Metazoa; phylum Chordata; order Testudines; family Pelomedusidae; genus Pelusios; species Pelusios castaneus. The sequence goes on from ML685821.1 coordinate 3,490,081, forward strand.
GGGAACCAGTACAGAGATTTGCATTGAAAAGAGAAAGAAAGACTTCATTTTTTCCCATGGTAATGCCATAAAATGAAAATAGAGATCTATTAGTTAAATATCCCTCTGTATAGAGGATAAATTTAATTCGTAATGTAATTTCGGAGCCACATGAAAGAAGGGTGTGCGAACCAAAGTATGAATCAAGTGATAATGGGTATGGATGAAAACAAACTAATGTCACACACAGGAATCCTCAGTCCATGCTGAGCTGTAAAATCTAGATGTAGTGTTCAGGCAAGCAGGAATAACCGGGTGGTACTTTCTTCCACTGTGCTGACCAGTGTGGCTGAGCTGGCAGGGGGAGTGTGGTAATTTTGTTGCTGACATAGGCCAGCAGAAAAATGCCACATCTCTGGAGCAAGGTCAGGAGAAGAGAAAGAATGGGCTCTCTGAGGCATAAATCCCTTGAGCAGAGCTGAGTGGAAATTTTTGATTGAATCTTTTTGGGGGCAAAAAAAAATAAAAAATTTTTAAAAAGGCATTTTAGCAACATCAAAAAGAATTCTGAAAGTCTAAATGTTTAATTTTGATATTTTAGAAACACAGAGTTTTTAGGCTTTTGGTTCAAAATGACTTGAGAAATTTCCTTCATATTTGTTTCATTATTTAAAAGATTAAAAGAAAGAATTTCCTTTTGTATCAAACAAAATGTTTTGTTCAACCCAAAAGCTGAACGTTCTAGTATTCGCATAGTTCTACTCCTGAGGCTACTCCTTGTTTTGTTGGAACATATGCAATGGTGCACTTGACCTTGTTGCTTAGGGCTGTGCCTATAAGACTCTTAAAGTAATTAGAAATGATCTTGAGGGGAGTAAGATGAAAGTTCTGACTTAACTGCTAGTATAGAAAATTGTCAAAGATTTGGTGTACAGATTCATTTCAGATACACGTGAAAACTTTTTTGTGGTTATCTGAGGCTTCTCCAAACCTCTTGTGTCTGCCAAACAGGGACACAAATCTCAAAATAGGCTTTTTCAGTCAAGTCCTTTACCATGTTTAGCCTGAAATATCATGACTTACCAGTGATATTCATTGAATTGGTGTTGTCATACCCAAATGTTCAAAACGTATGAGTCATGCCCCCAAAAATCATGAGATGAGATTTTATTTTTTTTAAAAGTGGGATTCTTTTTTTTAAATTTTCTTACTGTTTTTTGAGCGTTTAGAGTTCATTCTTCAAGCTTCTTTTCTGCACCTTAAGGACTGTATAAACTTCTAAAAAGGAATGTTCTCACACAGGGTAATCGATGCTGCAGTTGGGAGGTATAATTCCTGGATTGGATCAATTTACCTGCACAAGCTCTGCTTGAGCTGGCATGCTAAAAATGTTGCCATAGAAGCAGTGTGGCAGCTGGTGCTAGCCTGCTAGCGCTCACTTAAGATCTTGGATCGGGTTCTACTGAAGTGGCTAGCCCATCCAGCCATGGTCTCCATCACCCTGTTATTTGTAGCATGTTCGCTTGAGCAGAGCTAGCATGTGTATGTCTACCCAAGATGAAAATGACATTTCCCAGCTACTGATTAGAAGTAGCCTTAGTTCCCTCACTCCAGGAGCAGGAGCTTTAAGAAAACCAACAAATACTATGAAACTTGCAACAAAATCATGAAAGACTTGGCATTGCGACCAGCGGTTCCAGCCAAAAGTGAGAAGCAGAAAGGTGTTTCTCTGAGCATTTTGGAAGCCTGAGAAAAGACACAAAAATAGGAATTCAGGGCTGACCTGTTTTGTGAGTCTTGTCTTGAATGTTTTAGCCACGCCTACATATGATGACTCTGTAGTACTGTAATCTTTTCAGGGCAAGTGTTTTTGTGTCAATTTACAGTGCTATGTGAATGTATTGACTACCAGCATTAAACAATCACATCTGTTTGGTGTTCCGTGCATTTTTATGTCCTGCAGGTAAAAATTGGTGGCGACCTGCTATATTAGGTATTATGGTGGTGGATGGAGCTGCTGAAGAAAGAGGTTGAAATTGCATGTGCTGAAATTGTATAAGGGGAGGTAAGAAAATTGGGGTCTGATTTTGAAACATCTCCACACACATTATGGAGTTCCACTGAATTCCAATATAGGGGTCACTGAACTAGCAGGAGACTCTCATGTTCTGGCCATTTATCGTGAACAGAAGTGAATTTTTGGTATCCCTTGAAAAACTTCTATATATACATATACCAAAAATATCTGTTTTCAGAATACATCCTTGCAATGTGTTTGTCACAATGTTCAGGAAGTTAGTTATCATGGAGTTCTTTTTACTTTTAGAGAGTAATGGGACAACTCTCTCTCTCCCTTCACTTTTCCTTGCTTCCCACCTTCCATCCAAGTGGCCAGGGCTGTCTTATCCATTAGGCACTTTAGGAACTGTCCCTAGGGCCTACGAAGTTTTTAAGACCTACGAAAACTCGTCAATAAATTCTTCCAAATCTGATGGGGAGGAGGACGGTGCCAGAGGGGAACGGACCCGCTGGCTGGAGCGGGAATGGGGCCACTCTTACCCCGCTGTCATCACCACGTAATAAATGACAAGGTAGGCCGCCGTGTTCTCCCACCCTGCCCAGGCCTGTCAGAGTCGGTCACAGTAATGGCCGCAGGCGGACGTTTAGCTCCGCCCACCAGCCCTGCGCATGCTCTAGGCTGCACAGCAGGGTCCGCCTGCCAACCCGCTTGGCCGCCTGAGGTGCTACCCAGTGGGTCCCGCCTACCAGCTCTGTGCGTGCGCCTTCTCCCCTCCGTGAGCCTGGGGTGGGGTCGAGAAGGCGCAAAAAATACAATCACTTCCCACACCCAGGAGCTCGCACGTCCGCATTCAGTGCCGACTTGTGGTGGACTAAGCAGTTCAAAGAGTCTCCACCAGGCAGTGCGCCGTCGCTTGACTTCGAAACAAAAAAAATATGATACAAAAATATAATATATATGGGAACTTGAAAAGTATTTAATAAAAGTAGAAATGTGCCTAGGGTCTACAAAAGACTTAGGACGGCCCTGCAAGTGGCACATTTTCTATAACAAGAGTTACAGTTTGAATATCAAGATGGACAAGGAGAAAATGGCCTGCACCAGCCCAGAAAGGCTATTTATTGAAGCAGCATGTAGGGTTACTGATGAGAAACAGTAGAAAAATCTAGTCTGAAGTGTTAATAAGATGGCATGTGGGGCTAGAGTCGGATCTGGATTGTAATCCTGTTTTGTCAATGGCTATCTGTGTGACCTTAAACAAATCTGATAACCATGCCCTTCCACCATTTCTTCATCTGTAAAACAGTGTTGCTAATCCTTACTCACTTAAGTAAAGCCTTGGATCTATAGATAATAAAGAGCTATAGTGATAGTGATATTTATTTCTGCTTTGCCTGTGAATGAATGTAATGATTTGTTATTAAATGATCTTTATTAAGAAATTCAAAATGCTTTTAAGGCTAACCTATTGGACAGCTCTGCAAATTACAAAGCTGATGTGTCATGGGTGGATAGTGGTGACAATATGTCATTTCAAGCATCATCCTAAACACTAGAAAGAAATAAAATCTTGCAAGTTTACATAACTTTTACATAGGGCCTGAGTGTACAGGAATGCAAGCAGAATTCCTCTTGAAGTACACCGGAGTTTTGAGTGCTCAATAAATGCAGAAACTTGGTCACTTATCCTGCAATCACTTAGGTCCCTGCTTAACTTGAAGTCTGTGAGATTACTCGTTCAAATCAAGTTAAGCATGTTAGTATTTGTAGGATTGAGGTTTAAGTTTGACAAGCATTTTTATGAATTGTTTTTCTGCTTATACATACCATTTGTTTCTTCCGCTATTGAAATGTAGCCCCTTGCTGGTGGACTAAGGGTTTGTCTACACAGCATAGTGATATCCACCAGAGGATAGGTAAATAGAAGAGTACTCCGAAGTGTTGCACTCTTGCTGCCCTGTGTAGACTCAGCTGGTGCGTTCTAGAAGGTACAGTGCATGTTGATGTAGTACTATTTCAAGCATTCCTATGTTAATACACACTAGGAATCTTTTAGAGTGCAAGAGAAGAGCCTATGTTGGGCAGCTAGAGTGCAAAACTTTGGTGTGCTTTACAATTTATACCCCTCAGATACTCACTATAATGCTGTGTAGACTAGCCCTCAGATAGCTGTAAAATAGTGCACAGTAGTACTATAGCTGTTTAAAGATAGGAGTGAAGAACAGCAGTGCATCACGTTTTGAATCTACTGAGGAACTTCAGGAAGATGGAACACATTTACCTGAGTTGGAGTTTGCCCAGGTTACTGCAGTGGCCACCCCTTTAATGACCACAAATGGTCAGGTATTACCTGTTCCTCCATAAAAGTGGATAGAAGTTTAAAGTAAAAAATCAGCCAAGACTTGTGTTTTCTGATTAACAAATATGGAGCTAGCACTGAGTACCGAGGGTAGTGCATTCTTTTAGCAAGAACGTAATAGGGAAATTGTATTAGTCACCCACCCTTCTCTAAATCTATATATTTACAGCTAACATACTATATTTTCCATTTCATGCATCTTATAAAGTGGGATTCTGCCCACGAAAGCTCATGCAATAAATAAATTTGTTAGTCTTTAAAAGTGTCACAGGACCCCTTGTTTGTTTTTTGTATTAAAGTCATAGTAGAATTTGATCCTTGACCAGTCAGACCTGTCATCACAGTGGTAAACTTGAGGACACCTTTGCTTTGGTTGAAACCCACTGCCTTCCTCATTCCTGCCTGTTTGAATAGCAGGGACCGAATCTGCTTGCCAGCTGAACAAAAGATGTGTACTGCATCCTTTATAACCTTTTTAAAAAACAAAACAAACCCCTCTGAGGTGATTGAGCTCATTCCCTTTCAAGTGTAAATGAAGGACGGCTGTTGCCAATAAACTCTTGTGCTTACACAACACTTAAAAGGCATGTTTTTACATCATGGCCCAAGTCAGTGCAGACAGTGAAATATCAACAGACACTTCATTTATTTCATGTCTAAGGTCAGGAGGGACTATAGTGTTTTGACCATCAGTGTCTGTTCAGTGTCTTTTGTTTTTTCTTTGCCCATTGAAGAAAGTCAGTTGACAAATTGCAGGAGATTGCTTCTTCCTTTGGGAAAGGTAGGCAGATGAAACAGGACCGTGACTAAATATCCCTCCTGAAGAGGGAGAGACCCGTGATCTGGTTAGCCACAGTTTATGAAGAGCAGAAATCCTGAGAGAGTTTGATCTGCTGAACAAATCTGACCCTGAACTCAGCTATGATAAATCTTCCCTGAAAATTCACCTTCCTTGTCCTTGTCCCAAGATTTGGCAGCACTGAAAACTAAGGAAAAGAGGGTGGCTTTCATGTTTCACTCTTTCTGCAGATGGTCCCCTAAGGCTGAGGAAGACCGGTGGAACTGAGCTACACCAATCTGTCCATGGATTCTATTTAGACCTGACAGCATCCTTTGATTAGATATCGGTTGGGCCTTCCCAAATTTATGGCAATGAAAAATGCATCATAGACTGAGAAAAATCTGATCTCTGCTGTGAAATCTGGTGTTTTGTGTGTTTTTTACCCTTCAGTGCTAAGAAAGTTTTGCAAACTGCTATTGCGACCCAAAAGATGGTTACAAGGCTATGGGGGGGGGGGGGGGCCCGGGGCGTCACAGTATTTCTACCCATAGTTCTGCACTGCCTTCATAGCTGGGTGGCTGGAGATTAGTGGCTGCTGGCTAGGTGACTAACTCAGACTGGCATGGTGTGACCAGGTTTGTTATTTCTGTGTTTATTGGGGGGGAGGGGGGTTACGTGTTTATATTTTGTCTTTTTAAAATACATATTCATGCTTTGTTACAACACTGTAAAATTTAAGATTTAAATATCTGAAACTGTGAAATACAAGATTTTTCTTTTTTAATGCTGTGACCTTGAAATTTATGGAAACGAACCGTGAACTTGGTAGGACCTTGGAGATAAGATGCAGGCTATTGGGCTTCAATTGAGAATAAAGTTTAAAAGCTTTTTATCCAGACTGAACAATTTAGGTCAACATGTGAAAAATCTATGCTCTGTGGAAAACTTTCAGAGGAAAAAAAAAAAAAAAAGACCTGCTGATAACATGTAAGTATAAACTTTTAAAAAACAGAGCTTAAAGTTAGACTGTGAAAGCTCTATTTAGGCACCAACCAGACCACTCAACAGCTCCTGTTGTGATCAATGGAAGTTAGGGGGCACTTGGAGTTGTTAAAAATTTGTAATGCTTAGCAATAAGAAAACTCATTTTCTATTTCCCTTTCTGTTCTAATTTGATTGAGTAGTTACTGGAAATCATGTGATTAAGTCTATACACTTTAGGTCTTGGTTTGTTATGGACTGAAAACATCCAAGATTTTGTCCATGCGGTAAATTTAGGAGCATTGTTTCTTCAGGCATTACTTTCCCTACTGGCTTTCGTTAGAGGTAAATGATAACACTGCTCATTGTAAATTGGGTCTTACGTTGAGCTTCAAATGTCTCGCATCAGGCCAGAAATAAAGTTTTGGACTTAAACTCTTACAGTTTTATTGCAAGACTTGCAAGATTGGGTGGTACTCTTAATATCCTAGAGGCATCATGTGATTAAGTGAGAATTGTAATTTTAGTTTGGGGGTGGAGGTGGAGGAGGAATAATGCAAGTTTCTAGCGATCAGGAATTATTACAAAACACAAAATCAAAGCATGTTTTTAAGCCAGTTTTTGGGGGGAGGGGCGGGGCGTGGTGGGGAGGAGGGATGTTAAATCTTGATTTTTGAAAGTCTGCCATTGTCAAATACCATAAGAAGCATGTCTAATGGCAACCTGATACTTCCTGTTGCTCCTCCTTTGTTTATTTAGTTGATAAAATAATGGTGGATAGTGTCTTTTGAAGCATGAGGCAGACACCCAGAATACTTCTAGTTGTTATAATTTTATAGACTTTTTTCTCCAATCTGTAACATTTCTGGTTGTGAAGCTTCTGTGCATGCATACAGGTGGATTAGGATTGGCAAAAGGAAAATGTCACAGGAGAACACTTTAAAATGTTATTGAGGATCCTTTCTATAGACACAACAAAGTATGGCACTTAATTCTCTGATGCTGATCCAGTAAAGCACTTAAATAGGTACTTTAAGTATGTGAATACCCCCAATGATTTTCAAATGAAATCCATTACAAATTATTACAGTGCATCCCTGTGTGTGCTCATAAACGTCACACACATTTATACTTTCTCAAATCGGTAACTAGAATGCCTAAAAACATGCTGGGTGTGTGCTAGGTGCTTCACAGATGGAAAGGAAAAATCATGGAATTGTAGGACTGGAAGGGATCTTGAGAGATTTTTTTTTAGTCCAGTCCCCTACAGTCAAGGGGATTGGACTACAAGAAAACCAATTGACTTCAGACCATTTTTCCACTGAGACCAAGCATTCTGAGTTTTAATCCTATCCTCCAAAGCATTTGAAAACTCCTCCCATATTGGTGTATCCACAAACTTTATAAATATACTCTCTAACATTATCTAAATCACTGATGAAGATATTAAACAGAACAAGACTGAGACTCCTTCTGGGACCCCACTTGATATGCCCTTCCAGCTTGACTGTGGTGAACCACTGATTACTCCCGAGGAATGGTTTTTCAGCCAGTTATGCACCCAGCTTATAATCGTTCCACCTAGGTTGTGTTTCTCTAGCTTATTTATGGTCTATTCCATGAAGATTTTACAATCTAAATAGACAAAGTGATCAGATTACCAATAGGCATACTTTTTATTAAAGTAATTGTCAATCCCAGCTGTTCAAAAACTGTAACTCAGGCTCCAAAACATCATTAAATAGGCTTTGAAAAATGTGTAGGATTTTTTTAAACCATTTTTTAAAAAAAAATAAATAATAATAATAATAATTAGGGGCAGTCTTATAATTTTTGGGACAGGGGAAGATGAATTGTGAAGCCTTGTTAGAGTTCTGAAATACAGAAGCACGCTCTCTCTCTCTGTTTTTGTGGTGCTGGACCTTTCTCTGGTCCTCCTCTCCCAAATGGCTTTTGTTCTTTGTCCTAGTTTCATTAGTTCAAATAAAACAGCAGAAAGCAACACAATAGTTTGAGTTCATGGACGGGATTCATCCTTGGTATTTGTAAGTTATTTTCAGTGGAGTCACACAAAGGAATTAATTTGGTCCCAGTTGTTTTGAAATCCCCACTTCTCAAAGGGCAGGAGTTGTTCTCTGTGTTGTGCCTAGTCCATGGTTACTCATTCCCTACTGATTTTTCTACCAGCAACTCTGGTTTTGGTCATTCACTAGCTATTAATATATTTACTTTCTGGGATTATAAACAGTATTTCCAGTGGACTTCAAGTTTTATCACTGATGACCCTTAAAGAGTAAGTTATTCTACTATAGCACACACTAGTTGGGCCATTAAATGGGGACTGCTCACTTTTTAATAGTATATTGTAGGAAAATCTCACTTATATGAATGTGTTAATAAGAGATAGTTGAGGTTTCTTCTTCTGAGAATGGGTGGATTTGGAAATCTCCAGACTGGATTGTAAGTGTAACAGAAAAGTCAAAGAAACAAAGAATACAGCAGGTTAGGTTGGAAAATGGCCTACAGATGAAGGGTGGAGCTATATTAGTAATTTTAAATAAATTGAAATTCATTGCGTGTGGATCCTGCTTCTTCTAGGAAAACAAGATATTGTTAGTTTGTAACTTTTGACTATTATAAATCATATGGTACTTCAGTTTCCTGAGAAAATCCCTTTTTCCCTTTAGAGAATTTCTGTAATGTAATTGAAAGGCTTGCAATATTATGACCTTTTTCAATTTCATAATGTATTTTCATTGTAATCTTTCTTTTTAGCAAGTTGACTTGTTTCTTTCAAGAGCCAATGTACTGAGAGAACAGTTCAGGAAATGAGCCTTGTTAGTCTTGTTGGTCGATTAAAGCAGACCTATCATAAGCAGAGCATAATATGGCTCCTGGGAATTCTTTGTTACATTTCTTTTGTCTTGAATACTTGAACATGCAAGAATGAATGGGGCTTGTAAAGTGATTTGGTTTTGCTCACATCTTCTGCTGCAGGATTGCATTTTGGAATGGTTGTGTTATGAATAGCATAGGGGAAAATACAAAATGTCCCAATTCTAAAACATCATTTGAGAATCATGGGAATGCAAAGGTACCAGATAAAAAATGCAGACAAAATGAGAATTTGAGAGCAAGGTGAATTGCTTAATGAAAAACTGGTCATTTAGCTAAGATTTCGGTTCAAAAGTCATTTCAAATCTTCTATCAACTTGAGTTGATGCTCTTCTGATTATTCAAGTGTGTTTTCAACATACTTGGACCAACATATGTGTTTTGTTGACCATGGTTCAGTGTTATGGCATTCCCTAATTAGGATTCTGTTTTGGACTGGGCTAGCATGTTATGCAAATAGCCATTTCCATTAAAAGTGTGGCTTCTGAATTCAGGTTTGAGGTAAGAATGAGATGTGAAGAACTTTTTCACTGATGTTGGAAGCATCAGGAACTGTTGTCATCTAAGCAACCTGCTCTCTTCTGCTGTCAGTTTTGTGTTTAATTTGTCCAGTTCCATGAAATGATTTATGACATTTAATCTCATCACCTCAACTATTATCAAATGTTAATTACGTAGCTGGGTTTTGAAACTGTACTATCTTCTACTATATAATCACTGATCTTTTTAAATGCCTGCACATAAACTGATCCACCTTTCTATCTGAAGCTATTAAAAGCACATTACAGACTTTTATTAAGCCTCAGCACCCTGGTGAAATAGGTAAGTGTTGTTAGTACTGGGATTTTTTTGGATGGTAAACTGGGGTGCACAGAAATTACATGACTTGCTGCCTGTCACATAATGAGTGGGTAATAGAGCTAGCAGACCTGACTCCCAATTCTTTGCTCTACTGGCTAGACCATTGGTTCAACCACTGTGTCGGGACACATCATGGTAGGTATGTCACAGAGAGCTGGGGAAATGGCTAGATTTGGCCGGGGGGAGTGTGTCACGACATGCAAAAGATTGAGAACCACTGTGCTATACTGCAGTTATTGCTCTGTGTTCATATTGCATCTGCATTATGTCAGCTCTGGTGGCATAGCCGTAGTTCAACGGACCCTGAAGGGTCTATTCCTCAGAGTGCTTGTGCTTAATACTTACCAATGTTGAAGGAGGTCGTGGTAGTGCATTGAAAGAATATATTCCTGTCATATAGAAACAGAAGTAAGAGAGGACAGTGGCATTTTAAAGTCACACCGTGTGAAATCCATCAACGCTTACATATTTATGATGTCAAATTCCAAAGGGGTAGCCATGTTAGTCTATTGTAGAAACTATTGTAGAAAGACAACAGAGTCCTGTGGCACTTTTAAAGACTAACAGATTTATTAATCGCATGAGCTTTCGTGGGAGAAAATCCCACTTCGTCAGACGCTTTGAAGAT
>ML685821.1:3500984-3513758 GCA_007922175.1 Pelusios castaneus
GCTTTGAAGATTTTCTCCCACGAAAGCTCATGCGATTAATAAATCTGGTAGTCTTTAAAAGTGCCACAGGACTCTGTTGTCTTTCTACAATATTTATGATGGTGCAAGAAAATCCTTTTAGAAGAAGAAAAATATTGGAGGACTAGCTTGCAGTTCTGCTACAGCTGCAATTCAGTAGCAAACACTAAAGGAAGAAATGCAGAATAAAAACAGAGAAGAAAGCTATAGTTAAACAAAGCAGGCAAAAGGTTTCTGATGACAACTGGTACGGAAAACAAGCTTTTGTTTTTTTTCCATGACTGAATACTGTCTCTCAGGGCTGTTGTGAAAATAGACACAATATGAGAGACTCTGCAAACTGCATCCCTTAGCTCCATGGGCTCAGTAAGGCAACACTGGTAATTGGTTTTGCATGTGTTTTTATTTTTATTGGAAAGCAGGGCTGAAATAGCTCCCTTAGGTCCTTGTATGTAGGTTAAATGTGTTTGAGTGGGTCCCTTGGCTCTTCTGTACTTGTCAGTTCTATTGCAGAACATTATGAAAGCAGAGTGGCAACTGTGTGAATTAAAGCTTAAATGAATAACTGTGATAAGAGAAAAATCTTATCATGGCAGTTACTTCTTAATCACTGACTATTGTGATCAAGCATGACACCTTGGGTTTTTCCTGCTGAGTATTTTTTTTCCTCCAGGAAACGGTTCAGTTTTTGGTTATTTTTTTTATAACTCTAAGGGCTAAATTCTGCAGTAGTGTGAACTCCTTATTGGTGAGTTGATGTAAGTTGGTGTCATTTACCGGCAGGCAGGAGATATGGTAGGAAAAGCAAGCTCTGGGGTGTAAGGATGTGTAAAGGGAGCTCTGCTTTAAACTCTGTTGTTGGTGCAGTTTCTTCCTATATCCCCATCCTTCCTTCCACTCAATATTTAATGTATTGCTTAAGTGTTGTGCAACCTCCAGACAGTTTACATCTGAATTTGACTCTAAATTGGTACTACTATTGAAGCATATAAGAAATAAAATAACTGCTTTGCCTGTATAAGCCTACAGTCACGTTGGCTAGCTGTTAACATTTGATATATTTGGCCTGTGTGATGTGGCTTAGACATCTGTTTAGTTCTGAGTACATAAGTACCTTTATCCCCAAAAGAGCACCCTATATAATTGACCATGAACTGCCATTCTTGTTGGCAGACCAAGCAGAGATTGAATTAAATGTACTTGGGGAGTGATCTTGAGGCTGTAGTTCAAGTATATGTATCTGGTTTGGTTTTGTTCACTTAGTTTTGGGAAAGACTAGTTCATTCCATTGCAGGAATAATTGGGTGAAATCTATGCCTAGTGGGATGAGAAGGTCAAGCTAGATAATCGTAGTGGTCTCTTTTGACCTAAATAAAATAAAATAAATCTATGAACTGGCAAGGGACTTCAACCCAAGACATTTTACTAGCATGTATGCTTTTACTTGTATTAGAAAAGATGAGAAAAAAATAGTTTTTAAATGACCAGTTATTAGAAATGATGGTGTTAAACCAAACTTCAAAATGTGTTTGTGGTGAACAAGGGAGGCAAGTGTAGTATTGATTATAAACGTCATAACTTGAGAGGTGTATCAGTTAGATATTAACCTACCTGAATGCAAGGTGTTAAATCAAAGGCAGGTGTAAAGGGAGAAAAAGTAAATTAAACAATGGCCCTTGAGGATGCAATGCAGTGAAGATACAAATTAGAGGAATGGTTCTCAACCAGGGGTATATGCACCCACCTGGGGGTTTGCAAAGATTTTTCTAGAGGGTACAGCTACTCTTCTAGATATTTGTCTAGTTTTATAACAGGCTACATAAAAAGCATTAATAAAGTCAATACAAACTAAAATTTCATACAAAAAATGACTTGTTTATGCTGCTCTCTATACGATACATTGAAATGTTAAGTACAAAGCTTATATTCTAAGCGATTTATAAGTATATGATAAAAATGAGAAAGTAAGCAATTTTTAAGTATTTTTATATCTGATTCTGTAAGCAAGTAGTTTTTCAGTGAGGTGAAACTCGGGGGCAAAACAAAACAAACCAGATTCCTGAAAGGGGTACGGTGCTTTGCAAAGGTTGAAAACCACTGAGTTCGGGATTGCCCCCTGGCTCCATCTAGGCTGGCTGGGCTGACTTTTCCCAGTGCTGAGATTTAGAATCCCCTTTGATCCTAGGCTCAAAGATGCTAGAAAAGGAAGGAGGGGTGGAGCAAGTGGCCAGAGGCTACCTAGGGTGTGTCAGTGAAAGCTGACAAAGACACTATTGTAGAAAGACAACAGAGTCCTGTGGCACTTTTAAAGACTAACAGATTTATTAATCGCATGAGCTTTCATGGGAGAAAATCCCACTTCGTCAGACGCTTTGAAGACAGTCTGCTACAGCAGGGCAGGCTGCTTCTTCCTGCCGGAGATGGAGTTAACTGGTCACCGGGCCGGGGGGGGGGGGATTTACAATAGTCGCCAAGGAAAGTCAAAAGTGTAAATTGACCCATACACGTAGGCCTTCTGTTGTTGTTAACCTTTGCTTCACATGCTTTGTACCCTTTGAGGAATAAATAAGTAACGCTTTTGTTTTGAAGACAGTTTTTTGTTGCTGCAAACTTATAACATCACAGGCTCCTGAAGGGAGACTGCTACAGGTGCCAAAACCGAATTGGGCTGTCATCATTAACATGGTTGGGAACCAGGAGGGCTTCTACTCAGAGATCCAGTGTAAGAGTGGTTGAACCATGTGGCCCCATCCAGTCCAGTACAGGAAGCCAGGCTTGTCTCCTCAGGGATGCACTCAAGAGCAGTGATTTTAATTTTTCTTCCTTGGGACCCAGTTGAAAAAAAAAATGGTTTATGCCTGTGTCTAACAATTACATCTTTGAGCAATGCATTCCAGTGTTTCGGTGGTTGCAACAGGGGGGCACCATGGCCCAGTACCTGAGGGGCTGTGACCCAGTACAGGGTCCCGACCTATGGTTTGAAAACCACTGCTCTAGAGGGACTAATGAGACTAATGTGCAGTTTATCCTGTACAAATGATACTACTTGACACCGTAACTGTAAACCATTGGAAGAATTTATCGAGTATCATGGTGGGTTCTTTATCACTGACCATTTTTATAGCTACATTGGATGTTTTTCTAAAAGTTCTGCTCTAGGAATTATTCTGAGGGAATTTTGTGGCCTGTGTTATACATGAAGTCAGATGAGATAATCACCTTGGTTTCTTCTGGCCTTGAAATCTGTGGGGAGAAGGAAGATTTTATAAAATCTCCGAAACCCCAGTTGACATTTTTTCATTTGCTTCCAGTTGCCCAGCTGAGTTTTGGAACAGAGAAGCAGGTGCGTTGATTCCTGGGGCTCCTTGTCCCCAGCCGAAACCACTGACTCCAGCAGAAATTATCAGAATCCCAACAGAGCCTTTTGAATTTCCACTACGGATGGACTAAAACCAATGTGAGTGAGAGTACTTTCTCACAAAATAGTTTCAATATAAGTGGCTTCCCCTGTCCATCACTTTGAGAGCTGATGCATCCTTTCTGTAGACAGATTGATGATACCCAGGAGGAGAAAGTACATGCTACATGTTGCTTATTCTTTACTGAATGCCAGGTGTTCCTCCCTTCTATAGAAAGATAAGTCTATGCTCCAGGAAGCTTACAATTAAATTCACACTCTTGGGTCAGGTCTTCAACTAATGTAAATATGAGTTGACTGGAACAAATGGATTAACATCAGCGGAAGAACTGGTCCATGCATTGGGAGATTAAGGGAGTGGTGGTGCTTGCAGGAGCCATAACACTGTTCCAGAATGTATGCCACTATTTAAAGTGTTTTAAGGTGAATGAGCATAAAACACAAACATTTTCTTTTATAATGTACTACTCTTTTTATGATGATTGAGTAGGAAACGACTCATACTTCAAGTATAAAAAAGTACCGCTACATACCATCCTCTGTTTTCCTTCAGAAGCCACTTTCATTTACTTACTGTCCTCATTATATTTTTTAGTAGCTGATTTTTTTCCTATGCAAGCTGCAGGAGAAAGTAATTAAATTTAATTGTAGCTTCTAAATAGATATATGCTGTGGTTTTTTTTCTCTTTTCTTTTTCTAAGTGTGGTCAGAAGTAACAGATCAAACAGCAGCTGTGCTGCTACTTTGTGTGTTTGTTTGTCTTTAAAGATAACATCATCCCCCTCCCTCTGCATAAATGGTTAGCTTGATACTTCACCAGACCTTTCTCATGTGACCCATTTTCAACATGCAATTAAAAAGGGCAGCATTGGTGTCTCTCATGTTGCTGATTTTAGTACAAATTACTGCAAATTAAGATAAGAGGGAAACTGTTCTGAAAGTAAGATCTCAGCATATTAAGTGGTGGTAATGTAGAAAGCCTGTAGTTAAAGATTCCCTACCCTGCAGATTCTGTAGGGTAAAGCTCTAGCTAGGGTGGTTGGCATTAAAATGACAGCATTTGTCACACAGGGCTCTCTCGGCCTCTGATCCTGCAAAGATCTCTGCATGCACCCATAAAGAGCTCTCTTTGCTGTCTGTGGGGAGCTCCTAGCAGGATCAGAGCTCAAGGATTTATTTTACAATCACTGAAGCCAATAGCACAACTCTCATTTATTTAATGGGGTAGGATCATAATCCAAGAGCATACTTAAAAAGGAAATCAGTGTAATAACCTCTTGGCACATAACCACTCCAGGGCAGTCAAAAAAGGACGTGCCTGATTTGTGCCAACCAACCGGCAGGATCCCAAAAGCCAGGGGTTAAAGTAAGGGGGAACGCACCGGAATGGCGTTCCAGGGCCCACAAATTATACTTTAATCACTGCCAAAGCCAGCCTGTCCAATGCAGCTGTCACGAGTTTGATACCAATTGCTGATGACTTGCTTCTATTTCTGCTTCTTCTGCTTCTCCCTGGCTATCTCTTGTATGCAAGATGGGGAACATCTACTTGTCTGTTCGTGTAGCTACTTTGTCTCTCATATTTCCAGCCATCTGCACTCCTGGTCCAAAGATGAAATCTGAACCCTCTCAACTACCATTCTATAAATGTAATAGCTGAACTGCCATACTAGGGTACTCGAAATCATGTTCTTCAAAGCGTCTGAGGAAGTGGGATTTTCTCCACGAAAGCTCATGCAATAAATAAATCTTAGTTTTTGAAAGTGCCACAGGACTCTGTTGTTTTTTTTAAGAAATCGTGATTTTTTTGTTTTGTTTTGGTGCAATCCTGCTGGCTTACTTTTTTAAAAAAAAATTAGGAAGCACTGAATGTTTGATCAAAAATTTTCAGGACATTCATGACAGTGCTGAAATGCTATTAGACCCATTTCTTTCTTGTACAAATTAGTATTTATTGCATAGAGACAGACAGTGGATATTAGTCTATGGTAGGATGTTTTCTAAACTTTTTTTGGTGGCCTGGAGTGATCAATGAGCTGAAAAGTGTGTTTATTAAATAAGCATTTGATGCTTTGTTTGGTTATTTGGGTGCCATTCTTGGGAGCTTGTACATACAGATGACTCAAGCCATGTCATGACCGTGGCCACACATGTTTTAGTAATGTTTATTTTTAATTGCAAGAATTGTAAGATTAGTAGTTTCAGCTGATCCTACAATAATTAATTCTGTACAGTAAATACAGTAACTAGAAGCCTCTAGATTTAGCACAATTTAGCTTTAAAAATGGCTCATGACATTTTTATTATATTTTCCTCTAAAGTGTTGGTCTTATTTTAATTTTCTGCTGTCTAGCAACTTTCTCACATGCTGATGTTTCTGTAGAGAAACTCCTGTTATAGGGAATAAGAAAATAAAGCGAGGCTATCAGCATGCGGTAATCTTGGGAGGTGTGATAGTGTTCTGTTTTTGATGTTTTTTGGTCCTGAAATAAAGAGGGAGGAAGGGTTATTTGTTAAATGTTTTGTTCATCTATGTTGAGTTATGTAGGCAAAAATAAATAAATAAATAAAAAATCCTATTCTCTGCCTCATTTGGAAATCCTTTTGGCTGTCCATTTATTTGTCTCTTCTGATACAGATCTCTGCATTTAGCAAACTGAATTTCACAATCCCAAACTCCGCTTTCCAGATGTTCTTGTATAGGCAGTAAAGACAATCCACTTTATTTAATTCTTTTTTTTCTGTACCTCCTTCTGTGATTTTTTTGAAGAAAGAAACCATGTTGTCTAAACAAACAAGGAGGCACTTGTGGGATTTTCTCCCACGAAAGCTCATGCGATAAATAAATTTTAGTCTTTAAAAGTGCCACAGGACTCCTTGTTTGTTTGACTGACCTAGACTAACATGGTTACCCCTTTGGAACATATAATCTAAGACACCCAGTATTAAGTGTCTTCTTGTTTTGTATAGATCACTGTGCTAGCATTAGATACTGACAGAAATGCATGTTTTTGTTCTAATTAAACTTTATCATATTCTTCTCTGTCTCCTTCCCAAAAAGATGAAGTGCAGCTGTTAAGACTCTCTCTATATCAGGAGTATAACACTCATATACAGTTTGGAACATACACTTGTAATGATTTTAGACATGACTAGAGGTGAATCTTATTTAATCATATCATTATCAGTTGCACTATTTGTCATTACTGATGTTTTTCATTATTGTTTCAGTTTCTGATATTTATTTATTTTTCCTTGTTTAATTGACTAAAGAAAGTTTGCATGGTTTGGTGAATGAAGAAAATTAGTATAAAGCCGCTTAGGATTCTTAAGTAGAATGTTCTTCTTCCCCCTTGCCACATGACTAACTTTATTGCAGCTCATCTTGCATTTAAAAATGTGAAACAATGACCGGTTTGCTGCCATTACATGAAGAGAGCATTGCCCCTATACCCAAAATACTGGGACTATGAACTTGTTCTCCATTTCCCCAAATAGTTTTCTTAACTCCAGAAGGAGGAAACAGGTTTGCACAGTTTAAGCATGTGTCTATACTTACTGCCATTTTCGGTGGTAGTCGACCGGAGATACACAAGGTACGTAAAATACCTTGCGTATCTCCCGACAACTTCTTAAATCCTGCCTACACACTTCAGTAAACCGACCAGAAATAGCATCCGGTTAGCATGCTGTAAGAATGGTTATGGAGCTAGTATTCCAGCTCCGGTTTGGTTATTGATTGAGCGTGTCTACACTGACGCCTCAATTGAAAACTGAAGATTGTGCTGATGGTGGCTACTTTGCCGGCATCAGTACAGACTTGCCCTTAGTCTTCCTATGCAAAAGGCTTTGAGAACTTGTGAGGTTCAGTCCCTTCCCCCTCACCTACCCCTGAAATTTTAATCTTGGTTTCTTAGTATACGTAGTTCAGCTATTACTGGCTTTGTTGCACATTCTGCAGGATCTTCTCAATCTCAGCCACAGCCTTATAGTTCCTTCATCAGTAAGAGTAACTGTTGCAAATACATGTACTAGGTCCATATTAAAGTCAAGATAAGTGGCATTTTTTTTCCTGTTTGAATGATCTGCACTATAGGTTGGAGCTCTAAGTTGCCATAGTTGGATTCTGTTTATTACAATGATCACCATTCCCTTATCACACAGCCATTATAATAGGAGAATCTCATGGAAATTAGCTTCTACACTGGAGACTTTGTGGTCTGTAGATTCAACAACTGCACAGCAAGGTCTCCCACTTAAATTTCTGGCTACTTGCCATTGAGATTTCCTTCTTGGGACTGAAAGAGGAGAAGAATAAATGTAAAGCCATGCAGTCATTCCAGCAGCTCTAGTTTTCCTGTTTTAAAGCAGGATCTATGAAGTCCTTAGTTACATCCACCACCTCTTTGCCATCCTCACTGCTCATCTTTGATTCCATGGGTGACCGTTTATCAAGAAAATGTGACACCGTGGACAAAATGCTGATCAATAGCGTATTTAGATTTTCAGGTAAACAGGATGGAGACGATGTTGTGAACAACATTGGAGCATATGGTTTGACTTACTGGATCATCTCATTTATTCATCAGGTTTGGTATCCTTCCTTTTGCTGTTTTTTTGCACTCTCCTAAAACTTGATGTTTTATAGGGGATGGGTTGGGGAACCCCATAATGAACTTAGCCCTATAGCTTTTGTTGAAGAAATTGAATGTGACCAACTTCATGTGTTTTGAGGTGTTGAAGTGTTCCTTCTTTTAATAATTTAAATTTACTAATGGATTAAGGGTAATATTTGTACTATCTAAAATATGGTACCTTTTTGTCAGTGTCTTGTGTAAATTTAAATTAAACTTGTGTCAGTGCTTTAAATAAACCATATATTTGAACCTTGTATGGAAGACATTGAACAACTGCAAAATATTGTTTTATTTCAGGGATGATGGTGTAAATTCTTTTGCTTTTTATTTTTTAACATGTACTTTTATGTATGTAGTTTTACTGTGGCATAGAAAAAGTTGAGTACATTTGGACTGTAGTTTATTTTATGCTCAGATTATGATAAGTTAATTCCTAATCAGCAATGAATACTTTAATTTTTTTATTTTTGCTAGAGAATTTATTTTTGCTAGAGAATTATAGGTTAGTACTTTATATGGCAATCAAGAGCATCTACTAAGAGAGCGGTCAGGAAGAGATCTCTTTTGCTGTTTCGTGCACTATAGAGAGTGCTTGAGGATTGATTTGTTAAGTTGGTAATGTCACAAGTCAGTTACTGCACTAAAAGTTGGCCCAGTGTTCAGGAAGTTCTGTTTTATGCTGTTTGCTTCTATTTTAGGAAGGCCTAGTGCTTTTTCTTGATCTCACCACTATGTTTTAAGGATGGTGGCCAACAGAAGATGAACTTTGTTGGTCTGATTACTAATAGTACAGGATATTTATAGTACTGCATAAAAGGTGGGAACCTCTATTTCTGCTGAAGCCAAGGTGACCCTTCCCAGGGAATGTCAATCTAAACAAGGCTTTGGGACAGATTCTTGTGCTCTTAGCCGGCAGTCTGGTGAGATCCTTGCCAAGTCGAAAAAAAAGGAAGTGGAAGCAGCTGTACTTATGAAATGTGTGCTTATTCTACCAACCACTACTTCTTGTCACTCAGTTGCTCCAGCTAGTAAGCCTCTCACTTCAGAACTTGAGTCAAGTGAGGAGTGCAAAACAGAGAATTATCCCTTGTCTAATCTCACTGCTTGTATATGGACCACAGCATCTTTGAATAGAGTCGATTGGAAGAAATGAGTTGGTTCTCATCTTCCCTGTGAAGGCAAGTGGACTTTGTAATAAATCCTGCCTTTGCCTTTTGGTAGGCTGTCATTCGTCCTCTTTTATGTACTCCTTCATTGGTTTACCTTTTAGTGGGGAAAAAACTCTTCTCTGTGTCTTTCCAGCCAGGACCTGTAAAGGATTGGTACTTCCACCCTAAATCCTTACCAGCTGTGACCCCCTTGAAATTCTTAGTTTAAACTAAAGCCTTGGATCCTGACAAGGGAAAGCCTAAAAGAAAATAGCATGTATCCTTAAGTGATTCCAAAGAGAGAAGTAGAGTCTTGTTGCTCATTAAAAGAATGTCCTCATTGACTCAGATAAAAACTGAACAACTACAATGATCAAAAGAAAAATCACCAAAAAAAAAAAAGTCCTGCTGTTCAACTTTTATCTTCACAAAAATATTTTGAAATTCCTCATTCTCTGGAGTTCCCCAAAACCCTGATTTAGAGTGTATAAGCACTCCGAATACTCAACAAGACCCTACTGCATGTAAATACGTGCACAACAAGTAAGACAAAAAAGAAAACCTGATCCTTTAAGCTCAAAGAATTGTGTATCTTCTTTCCTTCATTATTCAGTTCCGGGCTCATCTCCATAGACATGGAAGCTGTATCCTACCCACGAGCCAATATACTCTTCGTTATTTTTTATTAGGCTTTCACTTAAGGGAATTTGATGCTTTAGATGACAGGATAAGCCTCAAACACATTAGTCAGACTGGAGCATGCGTGACTGACAAAGAAATCTGGTCTTCTAGTTCTGGACTTCTTGCCTCATTCTTTTTGTAGGACAGAAGAATAGTCTTTAGCAGCTGGTGTGCAATCTCATCTTTAGCCAGATAGTTCTTTTTATTCATTGGTTCCTCTGCTATCCAAAGAGAGGAAGCATCAGTGATTTTAAGGCTTCTCAGCCAATATGTACAACCTTGGGATTTCTTAACCATATCTGCAGCCTGCATTAGCGATGCCTCCTAACTCGTGGCCTCCTTCTTCCGCCATACCTCAGAAAACCCTATGTTTAGGTATCCAAATGCTTCAAGGAAACAATACGAAAAAGGAGTGTCATAAAGAGATGTTGCCATGTTACCATGTCTTGCTCCTAAGACTCATATGTCTATTAAGAAATGTGTAACATGACCATCTCATCATCAGTACATACTTTCACAAGACTCTACACAAAATCAACTGTGCAGTCTTTAACTTGTGCTGTTTTTGCCGGAAGTGTGGTGCGCAATGTAGTGTTTTAGTAAAACTTTATTTTTAAAAAGGATAATTCATTAGATACATAACTTCATAGTAAACATCCTTTCTGGAACCTCTCTTGTGGTTTGACTGTTGTTATAAATCCATCTTCAGGCTTAATGGATAATTTCATAATGTGGAGTTGTTGGGGGGGTTTTTTGTTTTGTTTTTTGTTTTGTATTTTCTTTCAAATTCAAGCAGACTTAAAACCTTGTTTTCTGTTATACTTTGCAAGACATTGTTTTTTTAAAAAAACAACCAAACAAACCCAGCTCCTTCCTAATGCTGTAGCTATAGGCACTAATTTTGTGCTCAGATTTATAGTTTTAGCTCTGGAAGCATTCTGTTGCTCACTCCATCTCCCTGAAGAGGGACTGAGGTAAGCTCCTAGTTTGTGACTCAGCTCTATCTGGAGCTTCAATAAGATGCAAACCAGGATTGGCTACTGTCAGTATTAAAAGTAGTAAATAAATGAGAAGAAATATTTCTCTCTGTGTCACGTAGTTCCCTCTCCTCTTTCATTAGGGAAAGAGTAGCCTAAGAGCTGCTATTTGCTTGATGTCTAAGGAGGTGAACTGTCATTGTTGAACCCAACTGTTAGACCTGACTGGCAGAACTAGAAATTGTTATAGTCACCTGCACCAGGTAACTGAGACATACTGTGCTTCAAGTATATTATTTTATGCACTTCTAAATGATAGGACTGGATTAATCTAAAATGTTTCTTTTCAGTTTTTCACATATACTATTATTTGGGAAAGAAAAACAAACTTGAAAAGTTGCAATTAATTCTGACTTAACTGACAGAATTCTCATGACTATGAACTACTGGAATCATTTGTATTTTGTGCATGGTATTTTATTTAATAGCTGTAATAAAATTGGCATAAGTGCACAATAAAACAAAATTAAGCTCATTTTGGCTTAGAATAGATTAGACGGTCATTGCCTTTTTCATAGTGCAGCCGGGTTTTGGATCTCAAAGTCTGCCCTTTGTTTTTTAGCTTACCAGTGAACAGGGGTGTGGTAACTATTTTGAGCTGTAGCATGATTGGTGGCATTTTGTTTGCTCCATAAAAAGAAAGGCATCCTTATTGTTTCTCCATGTAGTGTAACGTGTTGGGATAGAATTTTGTTCTTTATCATTATTATTCCTGAATAAGTACTGGGAAACACCCAGAAAGCATCAATCAAAATGTGTTCTGTTCTTGGTAGGTTTTGCAATACCAGACCTTAATGTCACATTCCTAATTGCTATCTTGTTTATTTGGTTTTTTTTTTTTTTTTTTTCCCTCTGAGATTCTTGCTAAACTAAGGAACAGAAAACATTCCCAGTTTACTTGAAAATTGGCTTGTTTGGAAATAAAAGCGGGGTAACATTTGGAGAATGTGTGCTAGGGGAAGGTTAAGATATGCATCCAATTCAGTGTTATGCCTGTGTTTACACGTTACACATCTTAAAAAGACAGCTTTTATGATAACATAATGCTCTTGGAATGTATTTCATATGTCCAAAGAATGTCATAAGAGTGCAGCTTAAGTAGATATTCACTCAGTGACAGATGATAAAGGGTTAACCTAATTTTTGTGAGGTGGAAGTGGGAACATCTTCATTTTATCTAGTTCTGTGTTGTTAGACCAGTTAAAATATAATTTGTGAAATTGTCAAATGATCAGTAGGTAATTTCCTGGCTTTGTCATAAACAATGCATCTTTTCCTAAACTAATTCCCAATAAGCAAATAAATCTGTGAAGGAAGTAAGTTACCATAGAGGACACTGCATACGTGTGAGTTCTTCACTCTGCATCTAGAGAGAGTGCTTTGTTTAGAGAGAAGAGTTTGACTAGATTTCTAGGACTACATTCTGTTATTTCTCATTGCTCTCATTGGCTCTCATAGCATAACAGAATTGGCCTTTTCTAGTCTTTCAACATCAAGCTGGCAACCATTCTCTGCTGATGTGTATTGTTTGATAAATACATGAATTTGTTCTTTTGTTTTGCAGTTTTTAAAATATCTTTTCTCTCTCTAGGTACAGTTACTTGGATCTTTCCATGTATTGACAAATTTTTTTGCCTTTTTTTAAAAGTAGATATGGTTAATTATTTTTTTCATTTTGGTTCCAGTGAACCTCTTAATAGGCTTGTCCTTCTAGGCTTTACTTCAAGTTTCTTAAGTAAATTGGCTGAAGAATAACTAAATTATGTGACATTGTTGATACAGATTCTTTGTGTGTGTGTGTGTGTGTGTGTGTGTGTGTGTGTGTGTGTGTGTGT
>ML685821.1:3513768-3526466 GCA_007922175.1 Pelusios castaneus
TGTGTGTGTGTGTGTGTGTGTGTGTGTGTGTGTGTGTGTGTGTGTGTGTGTACAGTATGTATGTCATATATAAAATTGTAGTTAAAATCTATGTAACTGTGGGTATGTAATATATTTATAGTTTGCTTTTTACAAAAGGTGCTTTAGACACTATTACAAAATATATATATCGTTGTATGAGAGATGCCATAAACTGAGGCAATGCTAAAATCCAAATCACATGAAGATTAATACTTCTTATTGGCTGCTAAGAATATTAGAAGCTCATCTATTTAAAAACAAAAGAAATTTTGAATAGCGGTGATGTTGTCTATCCAATTATCACCACCCCATTGCACATTTACTCAATTTATGACTTTTGTCAATGGACAGGCCTATTTAATCTGTCACTGATCTTAGTTTGGTTGGTTTGGATAAGTTTAGTTTGTCAAAACAGACACAAATATCTATTTTTAGGGTTTGATCTTGCTTCATTGAAATCAATAGGGGGATTTTCATTGATTTGAATGAAATCAGAAACAAGCCCAGAATCAGTTCATGGTATGTTGAGAAATCACTTATAACCTGCTCCATCAACAAAAGAAACATTTTCTGAGTCATATACCATAGCTGGTCTGTAATGGCACCTCAAGAGCCATTGGCCAGTTTATTGGCTCCGCTGATTTACAGTGGTGCCAGAGACTCTTTGTTATTGTCTTGGTGTAGTTATTTATGCATGGTAAGCTGCTGATTCTTATGCTCTTTCATCTTTAACATATCTATTATTACGTAACTTATTTCTAAACATTGTTGGTGCTCTCACACGTTGGAAACAGATGTGCAAACACAGAATGAGGACTGAATGCCCTTCTTGACTGTAGAGGAAATTCCTCTAGGCTAGCTACCATAAGTGCCTATTGGCAAGGGAGGTTTTTACAAGCTCGAACACATTGCAAGTTAAAATCTCAGACAAAATTACAGAGTATTGGCTTCTGTATAGACGAACCAGTAAATGAAACTGATGGCTCAGCAAAAGTGATTGACCACTTGGGAAAAAGCCTGATCGACGGTTAGGATTTGCTTTTAAACCCATCAAACTTGTGATTGGGTGAGCTGTAAGTGGGAGTCCGGCGTGCATAATCTTCCTCCCATTTCCAGAGAGTTAAGCTCAAGTAACTTAGAGTATGGTAGAACCTGAGAGTTCTGAACATCTCAGGAGGGGGTTTGTTCAGAACTCTGAACAAAATGTTGTGGATGATCTTCCAGAAGTTTGCAACTGAACATTGACCAAGTACAGCTTTGGAAAGGTATTGTGCAGAAGAAAAATGCTATTTTTCCATTTATATTTTAGTCGTTTGTTTAACACAGTACTGTACCATATTTACTATTTTAGGGGGTGTTCTTGGTCTCCTCTACTTTGACTTGCTGCCTGGTCGGTTCGTAATGTTGTTGTTGTTCATAACTATGAGGTTCTACTTTGAGTCCAGCTCAGTTATGTGTACTGATAAGGTAAGGTTGAAGGAAGACAGCATTCTTTATTGCTGTTATCCTTCTGTCAGTTGTTTGCCTGTGTACTTCCTCTGCACCTTAGTAACTAAAGTCAAGATTTGGGTTTTAACTTTAAGGCTAGAAACCAACGAGTCCTCCTATTTGTCATTGTACCCTCTGGCGTATGTGGAGTAGAGGCTATTGGCCTTAGGTTAATAGGGGCAAAATAGTGCTTTCTGTATATTGGCCTCTGTAGTTCAGTAGTTATGGAACACACTCCCCATTTGACCACAGAATTAGTCAGTTTTTTAAATAAAATATGTACAAGACTTCAGAAGAAAGATACAATAGAAATGATAAATTAATATTTTCTCTTACAATAGAAATGATAAATAAGTATTTTCTTTTGTTTTTTAAATCAGTGAACAAGGTCTTCTCTGTTCTTTTTTAATCCTGTAGTCCCTTATCTCTCTGACCCTTTTAACCTAAAATGTTTGTGAAACTGTCCATTTATTTATTTCAATTTTTTATAACTTTCAGTTATCCTCAATAAACCCATACTGTTTAACAATAAATTGTAAACAGAAAATTTAGGGGGAAACATTTTTAAAACAAGAACTGTATGTCTTCAGATCACTTGGAATCCCACAGCAGAAAAGCTACCAGTTAAAATGGTAAAGTAAGACCAGAATTACTGTAGAGGGAACATAGGTAATGCATAATACCACAGCATATCACAGTCAGAATTTACTGAAATTATTGAATATTAGAAATGATGGTGTCTGCCATAGAATTGTCCTCAGATCTCAAATGAAGGGTATAGAATTTTTGTTCCTTTCTGTTTGACTACAGGAAATGTATGAACCATTCTGAAAGTCTCTCCACATTTCCAGACTTCTGTTTTCTTATTTGCTGTAACACTTTCTTTAACCCTGCAAAGATTTACACATGTATTTAAAACTTCCTGCTTTATGAATAATCTCATTGAAGTCAATATGAAATCAGCATGTGTCTCTTTCTCTGCATCACCCTTTGAATGAAGAATAGCCTGGTAAATGCATTTTTGTTGTACTAAATTATGCTAGAAAGAAATAATTTTCATAAATGTGATTTCTTACCTTGGAAGTGATGTCCAGAAATGACTGTGTCAAGGCTGAGACAGTTGTCTGTTGCTTAGAGTAGGGACCGGAAATTGGGGTTCTTGAGTTCTCTTCCTAACTTTCAAAGGGGTAGTGTGTTAGTCTCGGTCAGCAAAACAAACAAGGAGTCCTGTTGCACTTTTAAAGACTAACAAATGTATTTATCATATGAACTCTCATGGGAGAAAATCCGAGTTCGTCAGACACTTTGAAGATGGGGAACTTCCTAACTTCGCAACTTATTCATTGTCTGATTGTGGGTAAGTCACTTAACCTGTCTTGTGCCTCAGAAATAACATGGCTAAATACTGCTTGGCTTGCAGGGCTATTTTGAGACTGGTTATTTGTTTCTACTTTCAATGTATAAGTAAAAAACAAAACAGAAAAAACCATCCCAGTCTATAGGTGCCTATGCAGATAATTGAGTTAAAAAAATCACGCACTTTCAATTGGCTGGATTGTCTTGCAAGGCACACAGCATAGACTGAACTAGGCACCAAAAATTACACGTATTCTTCTGAAAACAGCAAGTAAATGTGATAACTAGAGCAATATGGGCTAGACTCTAATTCCAGAAGGGCAGCTGAGACTGGGATTCTCAGGAGTCATCGCCGGTCTGTGCAGCACCATTAGATAATTCCCTAATGCTAATTTACAGAGAATTTACAGTCATTAGTAGGGTGTTTTTGTTTTTTAATATATGTGTAGGATGCATATCTTTGGGGATCTGGTAAAGCTGATATCTTTTATGTAGCTATATGAACATAGATTGCAAAATTTCTGTGCTTGATGAGGGAAGAAGATTGTGAAATTGCTTAGAAAGGATATGTTCAAAACAAACATGGACAATGTACTCGGATTACTTATTTTAATGGAAATGTTTCTGCAGTAACAGAGGCCTCAGCATTATGTAATAGTAATGAGATATTGTACCAATTTTAGTGACTTTAACAAAGGTTCTCCAAAGCGCTTTACAATCATCAATTAGCTATGACCAACCACCTTCTTCTAGGTATTTTTTTTTAATTTTCTCAGATTGGTACCTAGAGGCTTGACGAAATAGCACTCCCATCAGAAAGCCTTTTACTTAATGTTGTTACAAAGTATTACCTATGGAGGCTGTAGGTGAATGGGATTTTAAAGCAATTTTTTTTTCAAGTTTCTTTCAGACATTTGACTTAATTTGGGAGCAAATCCTGGCCCGCATTTGCCTCAGTGACACAAAAGGCATAGGGAGCTTCCCTAGCAGGACAGAAGGAGATTCCTGTGTTGTTGAGGGAATCCCAGGGTGCTGTTATGCTCTGCATTGGTCTCCCTGCCCATCTCTTGCCATCCCAGGGCAGGCCTAAGGGCATTCCTGGTTGGGGACAGGAGTAAAGGCCTGGGCAGAACAGAACTACTGTATTACAACATGATTCCTGGTTGGCAGAGTGACAGCTGGGGAGGCAGAATTGAGATGCGTTAAGTTTCTCTGGGGGCTTGTTCAGTCTTTGATCGGGGCTAGGATTAGGAGAGCAAACAGTGCCATCTTCCTTCCCCAGCCTGGGAATTGTGCAGGCACACATTTGTGCCAAATCTTTGTATCTGACTCTCTGTATATAGCAAAGTTGCTTAGAAAATTAGATTTTTTAGGGTGGGGTGTGTATGAGGAAATTTTGCTCTTTTGGTAGAAAATTGGATACAGAGAAGTTTTGACTGAAATCGGAAATATTTCAACTTGGAGATGCGGGTGTGGTGCCTTCTGGGATGTGTGCTTCATACTCCCAGCTGCCCAAGAGGCTGCACTCCTTGATCCGACTACATCCTGCAGAATGTACCACAGTCTCCCCTCTTAGAGAGAGGAAGTGGGGCATCACTTATAAGAGACTCTGGCAGTGGGGACTTGAGGGGGATGTAGTCTGATTGGGAAGCACTGGCACAAAGAGCAGAATGAGAAAATGAGGCAACCAAACAGCAGTTACCATGAGGCACTGCAGCAGCATTTCCAAATCAGTTTGGGGACTTTTTTATTTATCGAAAGTTTTTTACAATTTTTGTAAAATGCTGGCCACCTTTTATGGGCATTTCATATAGTTGAAAACAAGTTTTTATATCAAAACCATTTAGATCAAAAAATTTCCATCAGCCCTAAAAGTCATTTTTAGTATTTTCTGCAGTGTGGGGTAAGTCAGTGAATGTCTTTGTGTTTGTCTTTCACATAGCAACACAGGCAGGGAGGGAGACAGATGCCCACATATGTTTAAAAAAAAAAAGTAAATTGTGACTGTAAAACCTGTTGAAGTTTTGTCCGATTACAGGCAGGCTTGCCCATGACGTGGCAAAAATAACAGAATAGAGACTCTATTAAATACCTATGTGTGGGAAGTGCTGGTGGTTTTTATTTTTTGCTTTCTTGTGATCTTACGCTGAAGCAATGTGATAAGGAAAGTGAAAGCAAGGCATTCTAAATCTCTCTCACATATCATAATGCAGCTCAACATTCTAAATCTCTCTCGCATATCATAATGCAGCTCAACATTCAGAGGGCAGAGCGAGCGTCCCAAATGCTTAGTTTTAGAATAAACACTGTCCATGTCTGGATATGGTAGTGCAAAAGATCATCACATGTCCCAAAGGCTGGTTTTGCTGACAAGCTCTTTTCTCCCCCCGACAGTTGCATAATTTAAAAACAAAGTGTGGACTCTAGCTTATGAAAACCATCAAAGATAGGTGCAGCCTCTGGAGGGAAAGGGAGTTGTAAACCCCTGTCCCCCACAGCTATCCATTTGTTGTCTCACTCATCTGGCTACAGGTCTCATGTCTATTTCTTTTGCAAATTGTATGAAGTGGCATACTGTATAATTAACAAAAGTACTTGGGCCTGTCTGAATGTTATAGGGGCCAAACCACAAACATAAAAAATATTGACACGATGCAGCAACAAGGAAAACCACTGACATTCTCATTTTCCTCTTCACTAGGACAGATGGTTCTCTTGAATCTTTTTTATAGTCTTATATGGGATATGTCTGAAGGAATGTTCCAGTTAAGGAAGCCAGTGCAATAATACTGCAAATTAATGTGCCAAACTGATTCCTTCATGTCTCAGAAGACCCCCCCCCCCCCCTTCTTTCTTTGAGCCTTCAGATCAATAAGGAATTCTGGTTTAAACTGGATAAAACAGTGTTTTTCCTGGGGATTTTAAAGAGGAGGAGTTAGTAGATTAATTCAGCGGGTTAAAACCTGATTCTTCCTGTTTTTATTTTCCCCTTTCTTCTCTAAAGCCTTTTTCAAAGTGTTTTCTCGATTTCTGTCCAACATGTCCTTGTGAGCTCCCAGTCCCACCCTTTTGTCCAGTACTGAGCCCTATGTAGCTATGCAACACATCTTGTGAAAGCTGCTTGCATTCCGTTTCCTGACAGCGATCGTCCTAGAAGTCAAAAACTAAAGAGAGGTTTATTTTTACATAGTTATTGCTTCTAACCGGTGAACAAACAAATTCCTTTGAACGTTGCCTCTTACATTGGGGTATGAAGCAGGTTGTGTTGGAAAGCTGCACAGCTTTCCATTCTCTGATATCTGGCAAGTGTGAGATAGGTAGAGACCTGCAAATCTGCAGCTGTCTGCTTTATAGCTGCAGACCATTTTTTAAGAATGGTGGATCGGATGTGGATCTCAGAAGCAGTGAAGCAGCTGTGTTCAGCTTATAGCTTCTGAGGCTTCTTTCCTCTTTCCCCTGCTTTGATATCTGGGAAAGAGGGCTGTTTGGTGGGCCTGGTCTCTGGGGCAGGCTGCTGGGCAGATGTGGATGCCATAGAAAAGGGATTGCAGATGGCAGGTTGGATGTACATTGATTCTTCTGGATGCTGAAGGGATGTGGCTCCACATTTTTGTATCCATGCAGGATTCTAATGATAGGCTTTAAATAACAAACACATACCAATGCCAAATTGACATGCTTATCTGATGCCACCTGACTTCCTCTTTTTTTAATTAATAAAAAGCAAAGTAGTTCTTAGTATATAACTAGCAGAGTGCACTGGCAAATAAAGCTATCACATCTGAATCAAAATAGCTGAATATGGTATCTTTCTGCAGATGAATATAAATCAGATGACATTAACATCACTTATATATGTATCTGCAATAGCAAGACTTTGAAATCACAATTAAAATCCAAACAAACAAGGAGTCCTGTGGCACTTTTAAAGACTAACAAATTTAGTCTTTAAAAGTGCCACAGGGCTCTTTGTTTATTTAGCTGACCTAGACTAACAGGGCTACACGTTTGAAACTAAAATCCAAGCAGGGTTGATACGGCCATTCAGCCTTCCAGAAGGGAAATATTTTATTCAGTGTGAGAGAAGGGGTGTGTCTTTTGGATGAGACTTAAAGAAACAACTGAGTGAGCATTAAAGACATCCCTACAGCATCCCTACCTAGGGTCTCTTCATCTTATAGCATGGAAGCTGTGTGGTTAAACCCTATGAAGATGGCATGCTCAGAGCAAGTACAGAAGGTTCTCCTTGATAGGAGAGTGACTATCCACTACGGCTGCATATCTGGTTAAGTGGAAAAGGTTCTTCATGTGGCTGGTGCATTAGGGCACCCCTCCAATGCATGCCTGCCTCTTATTTTAGACTACCTGCCACATTTGAAACACCTAGAGTTAGTGGCATCATCCATAAGGGTGTTCTTAGTGGCAATCTTTGCCTTGCACCCCATGGAGGGAGGTTACTCAGTCTTTGGCAATCCCATGGTGAGCCACTTCCTTAAAGGCCTAGATTGGCTCTCTCCTCAGATCTGCTTCCCAGTTCCAGCTTGGGACCTTAACCTGGTACTCAGCAGACTAATGGGACACCCTTCAAGCCCATAGCAACCTGCCTGCTCCTATACCTTTTGTGGAAGGTGGCTTTCCTTGTTGCAATTACCTCAGCTGGAAGAGTTTCTGAGTGTAAGGCTTTGACCGCTGACTTCTCTCTCTCCACCCCTCCATACACAGTATTTCACAGGGATAAGGTGCAATTACCACCCCACCTGGCTTTCCTTCCTAAGGTGGTTTCTTAATTTCAGATAAATAGGAAATCTGTTGACCTGTGTTCTTTCCCAAGCCACCTGCTAACAACAAAGAACTCGGTCTCCACTCTTTAAACAGCAGATGTGCATTAGTGTTCTACATAGAACTCTTTTGTAAATCTAATCAGCTTTTCATGCCACAGTGGAGAGGTTGAAGGTCTCCCAGTATAATTCCAGAGGATTTTGTCATGAATTACCTCTTGTATCAGGATGCCCTATGTCCTAGCCAAATTTGCCAGCCTCAGATCTGACCGTATATTCCATAAGGGCATGAGCTTTCTTCTCAGCTTTTCTAGTACAGGTCTCCATGCAGGATATTTTCAGGTCTGGATTGTGGTCTTCAGCCCATACACATTTGTCACATTACAGCATCACTCAGCACATCAGAGACGGCGCAGCACTTGGCAGACTGGTGCTCCAGTCAGTGATTTTTGTGAGCTCTGATCTCTCCTACTGTGATCAACTTCGAAGTCACCTACCTGGAATCCACGTGAGCAAGCACTCCAAGAATTAAAAATGGCTACCTGCCTCTCATAACTCTTGTACTTTGAGATGTATTGCTCAAGTCCATTCCAAGACCCACCTTCCTTCTCCTGTCAGAGCCACTGGCAAGAAGGAACTAAGGAGCCAGCAGGGCCTTGTATGCAGTGACATGGAGGTCCCTCTCTGGGCTGGGCCTGCACCAACCCGATGGGTGCCGCAAGAGGAGAAACCATCCATTGACTGTGCATGCAGTGCGCACACATTTCCTTGGAATGGACATAACACATCTCGCAGAACAAGTTATGAAAAGTAGGTAAGTTATGTTTTTGTTTTGTCTTTTTCCTTCTACAGGTCTGGAAGTGTTCTTTTAAACATCTTGGGTCCAGCTTCAGAAACTCATGTTTTGCCTTTCGGGGTTACTTTACCTTGACAGAGAGATTTGGATTGTGGTTTGCAGAAAAATCAATATTCACTGTAATAATGTTGGACTTCTGAGGACTATGATGTTTCTTGGGACATGCAGAACCATGAGTCACTCGTTACCTCTGCCTCTTGCAAGAGGGAGTCTGGCTTAAGGTGGCTGGGCATTTGCTTCTTAACACGACCAGCCTTTCGGCCACTCAAGCACTTCCCCTTGAACAATACCAGCCCATCACTGCCTTGCAAGTTATCAAGAGGTGAACCCAGTCCAAATGCCTTTGAAGCATTCTTTTGTGATATTCAGCCCCCGACACTGGCTGTTGACAGAAATCCTAGATCTTTTTCCCCCAAACGAGAATATACTGTTTAGTATTTTTACCTTAAACCATCAGTCCTGTATAACACACACAGCAGAGGTAAACTAAGGATGGTTTATTTAAGAAAGGATAGAGATTCCACTAGACACGAGAGTGTGATGCAAACAGATGGCTCCAGTACAAAACACAGTCATACAACACAAACTAGAGCCAACATTTGTTAATAGTCACCCTTTCTGTCTAATAAAGTAGGTTGTCCCCGCAATCTGATGTGGAGTTGACTGGATCCAATTTTTCATGAGCCAACCCTGTTCAACAAGATGTTTCCTCAATGAATGGATAAAGTCTGCCTTTTACCACTCTCCATTGTACTAAAACAGGCCTTTGCCTCTATTTATAGACTGTGTGATCCCATGTCTATTATAATCTCTCCCCCATCCCCCCCCCCCCTTTTTTTTAACCTGCAATGGTTTTGATTGCTTGCAATTCTCTGATCTTCCATTGATAGTTTTGGGGAAGAACAAGGGTAGACAAGTGAACCTTGCATTACATTGTCACTGGCTAACGAGGATGGGGTGACAACTCTCTCCTCCCTCAATGTGTCATCACCAAGATGCATTGTCCCCAGTGACTAATTTTTAAATTCAAGCCATAAGGCATACCTTTAGCATAGTCACATTATTCTTTGTGTCACCCACACACATTACTTGCAATGATTGGGTCTTGATAAGTGACAGACTTTCTGTAAATGCCTGTGTGTATTACCTTTTATGGATAAATATGATTTAAGATGTGTGTTTGGGTGTAGTGAGTTTGTCATGTCTGAGACGAGTTGTTTGAAAAGAACAGGTGACCCTTTGCCAAGAGGTCTGTGTCACAATGACCTATATATTTCTTTAAAGTCATCCTTGACTGACCAGGTTGTTCTCAGTTGTACTGTGTAGCCATGTGGGAAATCTCCCAGCTATTTTTCTTAGCTAGAATCCAGAAAAAAGTGAATTCTGAGTACTCAGTAGCAGCTTAGGAAAGAGGGGAAGATATAATTGAAATATGCTTCTGAGATTCTGATTACTTTTTCCCCCCGTGCATTTATAAAACTCCAAATGCTGCATCTAGATGCCTTCCCCATGAATTAAAAGGTTCAGTTAATATGCCTTGAAGCTCCACATAGGAAAGCTAGTGTTATGGTTAAGATACCTTTTATTATGACTTGCGACAGCTGATTTTCATTTCTGAATCTGCCACAGACTACCACTGTGATCTTGGGAAAGTTGGCTATTTACTTTCATGGCTCAGCATCCGTGTTAAAAATGGGTAGGCAAATGCCTTTTCTCACCTTTTTGTCTGTGTGGTCTATTTAGATTCCGAAATCCTTGAGAACTGCCTCTTATTATGTTTGTATAGCACTTAGCCTTGGTCTTAGTGGGAGTCTCTAGGTACTAATGAAATACAAAGGATGTTAAAGCCCAAATTCTGCTACCTCTCCAGCATCATTTATAATGTATTTCTGAGTGGGATTTAAACTTGTTTCCTGGAAGGACAGTTGTTCATTATTATTTATTTGTATATTTGTAGTGCATAGTACTTCCCCAGTCATGGACCCAGTCCCTATTATGTTAGGTGCTGTACAAACACCGAACAAAAAGACAGTCCCTGGCCCAGGTGGCTTGCAATCTAAATATAAGACAAGAGACAACAGATGGTGTGACCAGATTTGCCCATAACTTTGGGGTATGCTCATTTATTAGGGTTACTTTCCTTTGGGGCCGGGGATGGGGGGGAGAGTTGTAATGCTATTAATGTACTGCTTGTCACCTATTTTCATGTGAAGTTTACATTTCTCTTCTGCAAGTCCCCTCCAAATGCAGCTACCCTGCAGGACCTAAGTTTCCCAAGACTGAGTACCTCCAACCCCAGATTCAAATAACCACCCGCATATACACATACACCAATTAACAAAGTGTGTCTGAGCAGAGCGGGTCTATCAGCACTCTCAGTTGACCCCTTATATGTCCTTGAATTCAGCAGGCTGGGTTACATAGCACTGTTCTGCTGCCACCCTTATATGCCGCTGGCACTGCACTGAAATAGAGCACCTACGTCTGAGCAGGCTGGGTCAAAAACAGCACTTTTCAGCTGCCTCCCTTTATATGCCACAGGTTCAGCATGTTGCTATTCCCACTGTTACTTTATAATTGTTCCAATAGTAACCTCTTAATGAGCATTACAGGGATCTTTTGGCTAGGTAAAAGAAGTGTTGTTGCAGAGCAATATAGGAAATCCAAGAACACAAAGGAGCAAATGAAGTTTGGAGAGAGAATCTGGCAACCAGCTTGATTACAAAAGTTAATTTATTGCCAGGTATATAAAGCTTATGATACTGATAGTAATAATTATAAAGGAAAGTAAAATACTCAAACAGTTATAATATTAATAACCATACAAAGAGAGAGACTCAATTACAATATTACCCAGTTTCAATTATAATATTGGAGAAATGTAGCTCAGGTTGATTATAAAGATCAGATTTAGAGAGTTATATTTGAAGTATGAGAAAACGAGTGGGGTTGGGGGGTCCTTACCACTCAGCACAGCTCAAAGATTCCCAGGAAACAGGCTGTTCAGCTCAGGGTCCATAGTGCTTGAGACAGGCAGAGACCCCCACCATGATCAGCAAGGAAAAGGTGAAGTCCCGGTGGAACTGTTGCAACTTTTTGGATCCAGGTTATCAAAACAGAATTTTGGAAGAAACAATGGTTCAAGGCAGGACGCTAGGGTTGTTTTGGAGTAGATAATAATTTAAGGGAGTATACCAGAGTTGCTTTGTTTAGCTGGACAATAGGAACTGATCATTCCTGGCTATGTGTGGTATTCCTTTAAGGGAGCTCACAATGCAAGCAAGCAGATTCAGTGTTTTGGATATCAATAAAGTGAGACTTAGAATTGGTGTGATAACTGCTGAGCTGGGTGTGTGCAGGTGTGGGTTTATTAGTGTCAAGAGCAGAGATTCCCCCATCATTCAATGCTTCCCTGCTTTGCCAATCCCAGAGTTCATTGTGGTTCCTGCCTTGGAGCTTGGTTCTCCATTCAGCGTGCTAATTCTGGTTCCATCCTTGATGCAAATGAAGTTTTCTGCTGTCCATTTATTGTGCTAATGGCTCAATCTTTGAAGTAGATGAGGCTAGGGGAGTTGCCCTAATTCCATCATGCTTTTTCAGAGGGGTTTAGGTGTATTTCCCACTGCCTTTTCATTGTATTTGGTTTCTGGTTCAAGCAGAGACTGTGGGTGGAGTGGGGGTGAGTCACAGAGGCCAGATACTATGCCCTGGTTCCCCAAGATCACAGAACTAACAAGTAACAATGGATACTGACAGATGGGAGAGTAAAAGGAAACAACGATTGAGGTAATGCTTCTGTGAAGAGCTGCATATCATTCTGGCAGCTTGAAAAACATAAAGGTTATCTTTTTAAAATGCAAAGAAAATAAAATGAATGAATAGATGGATCACAGGTGTATCCAGTGACAGGGAACTTATTTCTGGCTACAGTGTAGGTTTAGGAATGAATTAAAGAAAGATCAAGTGAATTATTAGTCACTGAAAGTTGAATTGGTGATGTCCCTTAGGCTGCTAAGAAGAAAAGGCTATGTACACACGACAAACTTGTCCCGCAATAAGCTATTGCGGGACAAGGAAAGCGCTATAAATATGGCACTTTCATGTGTACACATGTTCTCCTTATATTGGAAAGGAGCGTTCACACGGGTGAATGCTCCTTTCCGATATAAGAGCAGTGCATGGTGGGCACCTGTCCCACC
>ML685821.1:3526866-3564156 GCA_007922175.1 Pelusios castaneus
ACCGGGGCTGAGCTAGGGGGCTGGCTCGAGCCTTCCCAAACGGTTCGGGCCAGCCCCCCAGCTCAGTCCATGGGAGCCGCCAAACCTGGCAGCTCCCATAAGTCAATTTCACTGCTCTGGTGGGACATTTCTAGAGGCTGTCTACCACGCAAAAAACATACACACTAGCATTACTGCGGAACAGCTGTTCCGCAGTAATGCTTACCACTCTCAATTGGAGTGGTTTAACTGTTGCGTGGCAAGAGGGTGTTGCCGCGCAACAAGAAAAATGCTCGTGTGTACGCTACCAGCTTTATTGCGCGATAAGGAGCCTTATCGCGCAAGAAAGTGATCGTGTGTACATGGCCAAAGTAATTGTAACAGCAGGAGACCCCTCTGTGATCCAAAGGTTTGTTGTGGAGAGTTTTGAAATACAGGAGTTATATAAAGCACAGTAGAATTCTTCAGTGCATAATGAATAATACATTGACTTTTTCATCTCTGGGATTTTGATTTGAAGTGTGTGTAAATGAAGTACATATCTCAGATCCATCCTAAGGAGTTCACATCATAAAATCATTGCATATAATTTAGCACATGAATTGGGTGTCTCTGGCTCATGATGGTTTGCCTAGAATTGGATCACACGCTTCCCTGGAGACACTAAGTTTCCTCCATGTCAAAATTGAAGTAATTGGGAGAGTCACATCAGGGAAACTTCCAATGAAATTGGATTTTTTTGTTTGTTTGTTTTTTAATGACCT
Organism: Pelusios castaneus; assembly: GCA_007922175.1. NCBI lineage: Eukaryota > Metazoa > Chordata > Testudines > Pelomedusidae > Pelusios > Pelusios castaneus. The sequence continues at coordinate 3,527,610 of ML685821.1, forward strand.
TTACAAATGACCTTTATAAAAACAGTGGAGCCATAGTGTTCTCTTTTGCTCTTTCAAGTGGCAGCTCTTTAATTTTCTAGAAGAAAAATATTTATATTAAAAATAACTCCCTTGCGCGCACACAAACTCCCCCTTGCACTGTCCTGACTTTCCCTGAAAGCTTTCAGCTTCAGCACATTTATGTTCCTGGATTTTTAGTGGTTTGAGCATAGGACTAGAACTCAAGAGATCTGGATTCAGTTTCCAGCCTTGCAAGAAACTCAGTGAGAGCTTGGACAAGGCGTTTATCTCTCCATGACTAAATTCATTTTACCCCCAGTGCTGGTCTGCCCCAACCATAGGTGCCTTGCGACTAATTAATGAAGCACTTTAAGCTTCTTGGATAAAAGTATCTGTTTAAGGACTAAATATATGCTGTTATTGGTTTTATTATTATTTTTAACTCTGTATGTTCCCTTTCTAGATGTTTCTCTCTGCTTCAAAATAGGGATTTAAACAGTTTTCTTAATATTCACGTGCTCTTCTAGTTATCTTAGGTTATGTACACACGATCAGATTAAAGTGCAACATGGCAATCACGCTATAAAAAACACGTGACCTTTATTGCGGGATAGTGCGTACACACGTCGCTCCTTGTAACGCAACAGAATTCTTTGCAATATCACGGTGTAGCACAATGAATTCTGGACACCTATCCCACAGTTTAATTTTCCCTCAGTCTGCGCTTGGAATCATGGGATGAAGGAAAGGAACGCAAAGCACCATGGGTAAAATCTCAGTTTCCCGTGGTGCACTGTGTTCCCCTTGTGTCTTCCTCATTGCCAATAGCAACTCGCGCCTATTTTCAACAGTGCAGTGACGCACTACTTGCGAGCAATCACAACAGCGACAGCATGGATTCTGCTCTGATCTCCACTGTCGCCTTCAGCATTCTAAATACATCTCGGCTGGTTGCTCAGTACGCAATGAGCTCCGAGTCAGATGACGACGCTGAGGAGCAGGGGCTGATCCATGCCATGCAGAGCAACAGCACCGCGTTGCTCAGCTCCTTCACCGATCATCTGCACACGGTGCAACGCCGTTTCTGGTCGCGAGAGACGAGCACCGAGTGGTGGGATCGCATTGTTTTGCAGCTCTGGGATGACGAGCAGTGGGTACAGAACTTGGGAATGCGGAAAGCAACCTTTCTGGAACTGTGTTCAGAGTTGGCCCCTGCCCTGCGACGTAAAGACACCAACATTAGGTCAGCCCTAACCGTGGAGAAGTGTGTTGCGATTGCTGTCTGGAAGATGGCGACTCCTGACTGCTACCGGTCAGTTGCAAACCCGTTTGGAGTCGGGAGGTCCACCGTCGGATTAGCCATCTCACAAGTCTGCCGAGCCATCAATCACGTTCTGCTACAGAGGACGGTGACATTGGGCAATGTTCGTGAGATTGAGGACGGCTTTGCTGCCATGGGATTCCCTAACTTCGGGGGAGCCATAGACGGCACACACATCCCTATTTTGGCTCCAGACCATCTCGCAACCGAGTACATCAACAGGAAGGGCTACTTCTCCATGGTGCTGCAAGCACTCGTGGATCACAAGAGGCGTTTTACGGACATCAATGCTGGGTGGTCGGGAAAGGTGCATGATGCCCGCATTTTCAGGAACACTGGTCTGTACCGGAAGCTGCAAGGGGGTACCTTCTTCCCTGATCAAAAAATTACAGTGGGGGATGTGGAGATGCCCATAGTCATCCTCGGAGACCCAGCATACCCACTGATGCCATGGCTCATGAAGCCGTACACTGGTAACCTAGATCGCAGCAAGGAGCGGTTCAATTACAGATTGAGCTGCTGCAGAATGACCGTGGGGTGTGCCTTCGGCCGTCTAAAAGGGCGCTGGCAATGTTTGTATGGGAGGCTGGACTTGGCGGAGGGCAACATCCCTGCTGTGATTACGTCGTGCTGTGTCCTTCATAACATTTGTGAAAGTAGGGGAGAAGAGTTTTCCCCGGGGTGGGCTATGGAGGCACAGCGCCTCGAGGAAGCATACGAACAGCCAGCCACTAGGAGTATTAGGGGGGCCCAAGGAGAAGCTGCTCGCATAAGGATGGCACTCAGGGACCGTTTCAATGATGCCCTCCCCTAGTTAACTTCCAGGACGCATCAGGTGCACCTTATGAGATTTTCAATGTGTACAAATAAAGCCACTCTTCAAATTATTTGTCATTGTTTTTATTAAAACCTAAAGGGGGGGGGGTTACAGGTGGGTGTAGCTGCGGGTCTCTAAAAAGTAGCTCTGGGGGGTACTGGATGTTGCAGTGTACCAGGGGGACGGGTGGCCTTCAAAGAAATTCTTTGAAGGACTATGGGGTTGGGAGGCAGACACGGCTGAACTGTATGGAGTGGAGCCCGGACATTACGCCTGGGTCTGCAAAGCAATCATGCTCTTGAGCAGTTCTGTTTGCTCCTTCATCACGCTTATCAGTTCGTCCCTGTGTTTCTGCCTCCTCTGTTGGGATTCCTCTCACCAGGCTCGATTCTCCTTCGCGGATTCCTGTGCTGTTTTCAGCAGGTCCTGAAACATATCCTCCCTGTTTCTTCGAGCACGCTGCCGAATGTTTCTCATGCGGTCAACTGGGGTAGACACTGGCCTTGTGAAGGTCGAATCTAAAAAAAATAATAAAAATAAAGCTGTTGTTAACACATAGCCTAGATAACCAGTGTAACCTTCCAGTAGCACATTCCACTGGGAGCTGCAGGGCAGTCAACATCCTATGCTTCGCTGATGCGGACAAGGTACGTCCTAATAGAAAGCTTACTGGGGGCTAACATTCTGCACAGGGCACACAGATGGAACCCGATATCTCTCTCCTCAGAGTGCCCCTGCCAGCTAGAATACATATCCTACATGCCACCAGTTGCAAGCCAGGACCGTATGCTGCTGCACTGTGTGCTGGCATGGTTCCCAGGGCTGTGCTTTGCAGCTGGCAAGGCAGAGTATCCGTCTTTGGGAGCGTAGACACAAATGCTCTCCCATCTCACCTGAGTATTAGGCTCTGGAGGTACATCAAGGAAACCTTTACTGACCTAAATACAGATGATTTTTTGACAATCACTGCTTGTGTTGATGCACTTCTAATGAATGCAGAGTGAAGAGCGTGCACAGCGGGGACTGAGACAGCAAGCACCACCACCCCGGACAATGATATTTTAGCGGGAGCCATAGCTTCACGAAAGAGAAAGTTACCGGAACCCCCCTCTGCCACCTCAGAGGACACGCTGCAATTCATGTCTTGGATGGATGTCTCAGCGGGGGTGCAGAAGAGCTCCTGGCTACATGCTGTTGCATTTTCCTCCAGGTCATCCTCCATCTCCTCCTCCTCATCAATCATGTCCCCCTCCTGCTCGGGTCTGGCATTCACTGGATGAGGGGGGGGCCGATGTGTCCACGGGACTCTTTGCAGTGGTTGTGGGGTTCCCACTGAGGATGGCTTCTATCTCTTTATAGTACCTGCATGTAGCAGGCGCTGATCCCAAACGGCGGTTTGCCTCCTTCCCATGGTGATAGGTTATTCTTAGCTCCTTCACCTTTGATCTGCACTGCACAGTGTCTCTATCATAACCTCTCTCTGACATGGCCCGAGAAATTATGCCAAATGTATCATAATTTCGCCTGCTGCCGCGTAGCTGCGCCTGCACAGCAGACTCTCCCCAGATGCTGATCAGGTCCAGCACCTCTGCCGTGCTCCTAAGGGGTGTGCATCTTCCACGACGGGCCGCCATTGCTACTGATGATCGGAGCTGCACTCCACTCTACGAGGAAGAGAACAGGAAGTGAAACAGACGAGAAATCGAAAATCCCGGGAATCTGATCAGGGCGGGGTCTGTTTCATCACGGCCACAGAGCGGGTGGGGGAAGACCAGAGAGGACAAGTTTGGAATGCTGGGACACTTCCAGAGGCCAATCATTGCGTGGTAAGCGTACACACGAGTGGAAAGGCGCAACAGCTGTTCCGCGTTAACTGCTACCACCCTCGTCGAGGTGGTTTTTGTATTGCGCTACAACAAGGCAGTTAACGCGCAACAGCCCTATTGCACGGGAGTACGCTGTTGTTGGTATCACGCGGTAATGATTGTTAATGCGCGATAAAGTGATCGTGTGTACAAGGCCTGACTGCTTTTCTGCACCCACTAGCAATTCCACCTCTTTCCCTCTTTTCTCTACCAATTCGGCCCCACCCTCTTCTCTAATCCCTCTGGCCAAATGCCTGAGGAAGCCTTTTCCATCCAAGATTGGATAAGAGCTGTGTGTTGACTGCCCTCATTCTTAGGCCATGTACACACTACAGACTTGTCCCGCAATAAAAGTTATTGCGGGACAAGCAAGCATTATAATTATAATGCTTTACTGCGTCAACACAGCACTCCTTCTAGCAAAAGGATTTTCACTAGAAGGAGCAGTGCATGGTGGGTACCTATCCCACCATGCACTGCCTTGCCAGTCAAAAGGCTGGCTGTGGTGCTGCCTTGAGCCCCAATCCTGAGGCTGGGGCTCAGATGGACTGGGGCTCAGCCAAGCCTGGCTGCACAGCTCAGCCTGGGCTGCAGGGGCTCCAGCCACTGGGCAGCTGCGCCCTGCCGGGGGGCTTAAGACCCCTGGCGCAGCTGAGCCCCACAGCCGGGCCCCGGTGGGGGGCTTGAGAGCCCCGCCGTGGCTGCAGCGGGGCTACAGCTGCTGGCCACCTGAGCTCCCTGGAGCCCGGTGGGTGGAGGGGCTCCACTGTCGGTGGCTGGCGGGGCCCCACAACCCACCGGGCTCCAGCTGCAGGGCTTCGAGTGGCGATGGGGGCTGCATTAAGCGCGCAGCCCCGCCGCCACCTGAAGCCCTGCAGCTGGACTAGGGGGCTGGCCCGTACCGGCTGCCCTCGCCAGTCCAGGGGGCCAATCCCCCGGAGCCACAGAGCCTGGCAGCTCCAAAAAAGTCAGTTTCACTGCTCTGCTAGAGCAGTGAAATTGACATATTTGACAGCTCCAATGTCCCAGAGTGGCCCGGTTTGGCACTCTGGGACATTTCCGGAGGCTGTCAAAAACGCAATAAGCATCCACACGGGCTGTACCATGGAACAACTGTTCGGTGCTAAGCCTTACCACCCTTGTTTTGGTGGTTTACATGTTGCGCTGCAAGAGGGCTTTTGCTGCACAAGAAGAAGCTTTCCTGTATGGATGCTTTGATTGTTATCGCGCGGTAAGGAGCCTTACCGCGCGGTAATTTTGTAGTGTGTACAAGGCCTTAGACTGCTCCCATGCTTACCTCTCCCCTGCTGGTGTTATTCTGAAGGTTTATCACCTGCTGAGCTCCACTGCCAGTAATGATGTATCTCTGGTTAACGGCCAAAGGAAGGGGGTTGGAATTCCAAGGTGATGAGACACGAGTCACTTATCAAAACAGGCCAGTCTGGTAAGATGGGTGTCTAGCTATGACAGTAGATAATTTGTCCTTCCCAAGATTTCAGACGTGCCTCATCTCCCATCCTCCTTCCTGATAAAACATCTGTCTGTGGCCTGGAAACTGTTTAAATGCAAAAGCCAGGCTTTTTTAAAATAGGAACCTACTATTAAGTTCCCAAATCCATATTTATACACCTGACTGATATAGTCTTGCCAGTGCCGAGCTTTCAAAAATCATGAGTTATGCCCCTTAGAATCTTGAGACTGGCTTGCAAATCATGAGATTAAGAATAGAATTGAGGTTCCTTTTATTTTCTGTAGGTTTTCTGAGTTGGTAGAGTGAACATTTTGGCTGGGATGATTTAATTGAGGTTGTTCGCGCGCGCGCGCGTGTGTTTCATCTTTTGCCTGGTAAAGTTATTTGAAGCTTTGTAAGCATAAAATGAGACCTTTCTTTTGCCCATAGCCATTGCAAAAGAGAGAAAACCTATCTGATTTCATGTTGTGGCTTGTTGACTCAGTTCTATGGAAGACTATAGATGATATGACATAGGTTGATACTTGTGACATCCTCATGTTATCTAAGGAGTTTTTTCTTTTCCAAAAATGTTGAGGATGATGATGATAATTAATAAATATTGCTCATTTAGAGGCTTCCAAACCATTCTACAAAAGTTAATTTAGCCATTCCAGTACTATTTTTAAAGAAGTATTCTGTTGTTTACTGATGTCGCCTAAAACATTGGTTAAGTGACTTGTCCAAGATCACGTGGTAAAGCAGAATCAGAACATGGGAATCCTGACTTCCAGTCCTCTGCTTTGAACAGCTGAGACCGCGGAAGCAGTCATCTTATCTCTTTCTCTTACCATCTTACCTTGCTCCCTTTCCTATCCTAAACAAGTAACCAACCATATTAAAAATCATGGAGTATGTACATGGGTACAATTCCCCGCTGGTTGATTTTTGGAGGATTTTTTTTTTAATGGGGGGTGGCTGGGAAATTTTCAATGAATCACTTTTTCTGATGCAGACCAAGAATGTGAACCTGGGTCATTCATGCTAGGTGTGTGCTCCAGCCCAAGGCTATTGGCTGTTATAAGGTGGTGCCAGTTTCCCGATCAGTTCTGCTGATCAGTGGTTTCTCCTGAAAAGTTGCTGCCAATTTTGGCCAAACCTTTAGTGAAAGCTATTCTTCTGAATGCTATTTTCCTCAAGTGGCTGATATTTAATAATAGTGAAATAATGTTTTTATTTACTCTGGTAGAAAGCTTTATAGGATGACAAGTATTTAATTTGGTAGTGAGTCATAGAGCACTTAGAAAAAGGTCTCCTTTATAGCTTGCTTTTGCAGGGCTGGACTTATTGCTAGTCATTATTTATCATTTACCTCTAAATTGCTGTAAACACTTTCATCTGATTTCTGTCTGCCTGATTTAATTAAAACACTGGAATGTTTGCTCAGTAGATAAGGCCATTTCTAGGAGCTGTTTAAATTAATGGGCACTCCACTTATTTACAATAAGTGTCTGTCTTGTTTGTTTCCCTCTTCTTCTCAAACATGTATGGTAGCCTACAGGTCTAAAATAATTGTATCAAGCTCAGTCGAAACTAAAATATGTGGCCCATCTTTTAGCCTTCTCATCATGTCTGTTTTGAATGTTTAACATTCATAATTAAAAACATTTTTGGTTATAGCTATATTTTCCGTTTGACTGATATTTTTCTTGTATACTTATGTTAAACAGTTGCCTGTAACTATCCCCGTTCTCTACTGCTTGCTTCCACTTATCTGTTACCACTGCTCACAGTGATAATATGCAGGTACCATATTTAATACTAGCCACTCTAATTAGCTTGTGCTTGCACCACTTCACTCATCCAGGCTGATCAGAGAGATCCTGATCCAGTGAAGTGTGAAGTTCTTTCAGCTCCCTGGAAGCTGATAAGTAATCTTGATTCATTATCTCACTCCCCCCCTCCCCATCAGTAGACAGCTTCTGATATGCCAGATAATTACTTCTCTTCTTGTTGTGTTGTTCCTGACCCAAGTACTGTACGAGGAATTAGAGGTATGCTGGAATTGCTTGCACTCCACAGTGAGTCAGCTGTTGTGTTGCATTGGCAAGTTTGTGTTTGAACTTTGTAAAGTTGTTTTATAACTAAGAGAGTAATGCATATGCTGTTGCTGCTAATCAGCAAAGCAGCCCTTATGAAGCTTTTTAAAAAAAAAACAAAAAACCCACTTCTGTTAACTTCCAACTTCCCTTGCATATTGTGTTGCATCTACTCTAGTCTGTCTTCTCTGTTTGTTTTGGCAATGCATCCTGTTTGATTCCATGCCATAATGTTACCTTAGCTGCTGAGGGAGTCGTCATCTTCATGGCTCCAGTCTGGAACAGCCTTTCTCAGCAACTGTTTATTTTATTTCAATTTTTTTACATCTTTTCTGAACACCCTTCTCTCATTTCTTTTATGTCTTTATCGGTTAATTTTTACTCCATCTTGGTATATTTAAATTTTGAAACTTTATTTAAATTTTGCAATGTTATGGGATACAGTTGCTGAAGGATATGTTGGTTTTCTCCAGGATATGTATGATGAAGTGTTTTCTATAGTCAAAACCAAATGGGGGCTACAGTAGAGAATTTCCAGTAAATGTTGGCCTGGATCAGCATTGAGTCCTTTCTTGTTTATGATTCTCATGGGTGTGATAAGTGAGAACCTAGAAAAGAAGCCACTTTGGAATATGCTCTATGTGACTTAGTGATATGCACAGAAAGTTATGAGACCCTGCAAGCCAAATCTGAACGGTGACAGCACTGTTTTAAGCAGGCAGTGCTGGATTTAGGCAGAAGCCAAGTAATCCATGGCTTAGGGCCGAACATGATGAGGGACCTCTAAATATGTCCAAGATAACTAAGAAAATTTATCATAACTGAAATTGATAATGCAAATAAGCCTTTTTGCAAGATGTATACTTTATTTAGTTGTGTTTTGTTGCATCTTTGCTTATGTATATATGCAAATATAACAGTTTATCATTTATTTTTCATTACTCTTTCTGTTAAAACATAATACACTTTTTTCTCTTTATTTTTTATGCTCTGTGGCCCCTGCATCTTCACACAGCTTAGGGCCTCAGCATGTCTTAATTTGGCCCTTTGAGCAGGCAGGACTTAGAATGAATGTTGGTAAGGCTGAGCCTTTAATAACTGAGGGAGGAGGGCCCCCAGGGAGCTTAGAAAAGTGAAAGAATTTAAGTATCTAGGATCAGGGATTGCAATATTGATACCCCTACTGAGTGATGCCGCTCATTTTATCAAAGCTGCTTGGTTAATGAGGGTGTTGAAATGACTGGAGACTGTGATAGGAAATGAAATAAGGTTGTGATGGCCTGTTGTGGGTTGCAGAGATGGATTAAGGCAGGGGCCTTAGGGGCCGCAGCCCCTGGCTTTGGCCTAAAGGGGTGTTCCATGGCTCCCCCAGGAATCCAGCCAGCTTGGCTGGCCTGAGTGGCGAGCTGCTGCAGTCACCTTCAGGCTGCCTGCCCAGCCCAGGAACCACCCCCCAACAGGAATACTGCAGCCTCTGCCCCCAGCCCCCGCCTCCATTGGCAGTGTGGCCTACGGCTCCTCCCCTAGCAGCATGCCCCCAAGCCCACACCACAGTACTGGCCAGGGCCCCAGAGTCCCTGACACTGCATCCTATCACGGGGTGGGGGCAGCAGGGGAGCTCACAAGGGTGGGCAGCCCCAAGTCCCCCGGGCCTTGATCCGGCCCTGGTGGGTTGCCCCAACTAGACAAGTTGAGGGAGGTTAGGCTATGGTGCCATAGGCGTGTCCAGCAGAGACCCCAGAGTTCCACTGATAAGATGACCCTTCCAATGATTGTGGTGTGGATGATTTGGGAGGCCCCAAAGACTTGACGCATGGGCTAGATATCAGTAAACTTCAGCGATACCCAGTTCTCGTGACAGCCAGGTGTACAATCATGACGTTGGGAAGAAGTCACTGACCCTGAATAGGGAAGTGGGTGAGAGAGTGGATTATTTTGGCGTCAGTCGACTGTAATATTCCATGTGTACAATGGGTAGGAAACTGGTGTGCTGAGACGGAGCTGTGCAGGGAAAGGTAAATCCCTTTTGTGGAGGATTTAGTATTTTGAAGTTTTGGTTTAGTTACCATTTTAAATGAAAGCCAAAAATTTCAAAATTCTCTGTGAAAGGGGGTGGAGTCTTGGCTCTGGTGCAGTCCATTTGGAAGGCTGCTCTGGAGCCAAGGACCATGGAATCCTGGGCTCCCCAGTTGAGTCAGGAATCTCGGAGGTCCCCATTAGGTGATCGGGTGGACTCACCGGGAGTCCCATTCTAGAGAATGTAGGTGAGCTCGATCGCCAATTTGTCTAGGTCAACACTTAAGCACATGCATAAGTTCTGGGACTTTGTGGGTGATTCATTTTCAAGGTCAACACTTAAGCACATGCATACGTGTGAACAGAATTGGGACCTCAGTGGGTGATTCATTTTCATGCCCATTCAATGCCTCTGTTGAGAGTCTAGCTAGGTGCCAGTTGTAACAGACATTTAAGTGCTAGGAACTGGGCCGATACTACTAGCTAACTTCAAATGGGACAATAACCAGAGGAGGCCGACTGATATTAATGAAATTTTTTTAATTTTTAAAAAATATTTTCCAAACAATTATTTGAAACAAATATTTTGCATTATTCATCCAGTTAATAAAGTAGCAATGAATTGGTGAATGACATGCTTTTATGATACTTTTAAAATATAAAATATTTAGTGATCATCTGTTTCCATTATTCAGCCTGTTTTAGTAACACCAACATTACTTGAGCTGGATTTAATCTGTCATCCTCTAGGTGAAAGGTTCTGTGTTCCGCTCCCCCTAAACCATTAATTTGCTCAGCCCCTAAATTATTTAGCTGGTTATTATTTAATGTGTTTGGATCACCGCATGAATTTCATTTCAAGTGTGAAAAACAAAAGCTGATGTTTCACTTTTTCTTTGTCATTTTTTTCCTTTAATTTAATTTGAGAGAAACTTGGTTTGGAAAGACTCTATAGATGCCATAAAGTGATCCTTTGTATCAAGAAGTTAACAAGCTAATTAAATTTCCCGCTGTTTACAAAATATGGAGGAGTTGGTGATCAGCTACCTAAAGGTCTGAGCTTTCATTTCATGCACAGTAGTCTTGAGTAAGCCAGAGACTACAACTGGCGTGTTTAGGTGAATCTTGAGAGTTCCAATCTAATTCATAAAACACCAGTCCTAATTTGGCAGTTTATCTAAGATGGTTCAACATACTGAGTTCTTTGGGGAGGTGGAATGTATTTTTATTATTATAGACTGCCTGCTGAGAGTTGAATGTTTTCTAATAGCCACAATACCAGGAAAGTATGAGCCTGTTTCATGGTGGTAGTGGAGCGTGAAAAGGAGGGACTGAGCCATCAGTCCTTGACTATTTATCCTCCTTTGAATTACGTCAGGAAGTGACAGGGTTTTGTTTGCCTCTCCTTCCCTTCGCACATCACATCGAACCTCAACTTCGCTTTTGCTGCCTTTGTAGTTATAGCCCATTAAGAGAACTTAAGATAATGACAGATTTGTGGTTGCACATTCAAACTTATCTCTGCCCTCTTATATCATAATGCACGTGCAATCCTTAAATAAAAATGCTCTAGTCTCAGGCAACACTATATTCAGTTTGTCCTTCCAAGATGAATGCACTTGTGTGCAACAAACAGAGATATGTGTGATCTTGTGTACTGATGCATTCTTTTTTTTCTCATATTGTGGCATTTTTAATTGACTTAAAATTTTAATATATTAAGTTCTGCATGCTAAGTTATGTATTTTAATATGCCTTTTCTTTTCTACCAGTAGCATAGCCTTCCTTAGAAATAAATCAGGGAATGAGGCAGAAAAGTACATTGTTTGGCTACAAGCATCAAGTTCCAGTGCTGCCTTTTTTTTTTTTTTTTTTTTAAAGGTGCCGGTACTCAGCTAGGGACCTGGGGCCACCTGCTACGGTGGCAGGAGCCAGTGCCGGTACTCAGTACCCCTGAGTACCATCACAAAAAAAAGCCCTGGTGTTTGGTTTGTTTGTTTCGATATAGTTGAAGAGATTGAAGTCATTAATTATGAAAATAACTTGACCATAAATTTGTCACCTGTATATTAATTATCACAATTACACTGTTTTTATACTGCGGTTATGTTTACACTTCACGTTGGAATTATACAGTCCATCTTGAGAAGTACCAGGCAGAGGCGTAGCTACATCTACTTTGAAAGCAGACTCACGTAATGTTTTGGGTCTGCTGCCAGCGATCTGCTTACGCTTGGTGCGTCAAGCAGCTTTCAGCTGTTTGCAGCCCGAAATTCCTGCTTCCAGCCACATGAAGCTAGGATGGCGACGGGCCGAAAATCACTAAGCTGCTCCAGTTGCCAATGTAATTGGAGTGTCTGGCAGCTTAGTTTCACTGCCCAGTCACTTCCTGAACTTCCTCTTTGCGGTCATGTGATTGGAAGGAGGACGTGACCCAGGGCCACTTGAGTCACTGACAGGCCCTGGCAGAAAAATGATATTTTTGTTATGTCCCTGGTACCAGGGCGAGCTCTGGTTGTGTTAGCATGCTAAAGATGGAGGGTGATTACAGCTATGTGAGCCACATGGGGGTCTAGTTATCCTGTGTATTTATGTAGCATCTTGGATAAATATCTACGTGGGGTGGCTAGTCCCTCCCACTGCTGCAGCTGTGCTAGCTCTGATCAAGCTAATGCACTAAAGATGTCATGGGTATGTCTCCTTGAGTTGGGAGTTGCTCCCCTCACTTGAAGTATAGACATACCTTAAATCTGCAGTCCTGTTGTGTGACCTCGTGGTCTCCTTGGTGGGGAAGCACAAGCAGGCAGAGTCCCTGGAATGAGGCACAGCTACAAGCTCAGTAACAAGAGAGAATATATTTATTATGAGAAGAGGGAACAAAGGCAGCTGGTGCTGCTGACTCCAAAACCCTCTTGCTGACCCTGTGCAGGAAGCACCTGTCTCCTTGACCTTCTGTGACTCGGGGATACTTTGGTGCCAACGGGAAGAGGGATATCCAACTCAGATTATCAACATAATGATTCAGCAGGGGGTGGCATATGAAAGTCAGTAACCCACTGGTTGTCATAATCATTGTGAAATGCATGCATGGAGAATACTGAAGGACTTCTGTATTTATACTAAAAATTATGGTCTTGGAGCAAAGGAAGGTCACCAGGGGGTAACTGACACCTATTTCCCTATCTGGCCATTTGTGTGTTTTTGTATCCCCCACACTATATGCCTTTTTGCTTACTGAGCCAGATGCAAATTAAGAAAATGTGAAACCCACAAGAGAGGAAATCTACAGGGTGAAATAAACAGAAGATGATGTTCTGTTCTATATATGAATAAAGACAAAGGACAGGTCTGGTATATCAAGCAACCCAAAGAGACACTCAATCATTCATCTAGGACAAGGGTCAGCAACCTTTGCCGGCCCCCCATGCCAGCCCCGCCCACCGCACCCTCAGCAGGTGCCGGGGGCGGGGCCCAAAAGGGGGCGGGGCCAGGCTTCAGATGCCCTGCTGGCCCATCAGCTGGTGGGCTGCCTCCAGTTCCCTGGCCCGGAGCCGGCTCCCATCCGCAGGGGCGGCGTGGGGCTGTTGGCCCTGTACCCTGCTGGACGGCAGGAGGGGAGGGGAGTGGAGAGGGGCACGTCGCCCCGGCCTGCCCAGAGCTGCGCTGCTGCCGGCAGGGAAGAGCCGGCCCTGGCCATGGCTGGCAAGAGGGCAAGTGAGCTCGGCCCACCTGGAGCTGCCGCTGCCGGTGGGAGCCGGGGCCAGGAACCAGAGGCTGCCCGCTGGCAGCAGTGGCTCCGGCCGGGCCGAGCCAACCCGCCCTCTTGCCAGCCATGGCTGGGGCCAGCTCTGTCCTGCCAGCAGCGGCGCGGCTCTGGGCAAGCGGGGCAAGGCGATGCAATCCGCTCCCCTCCTGCCGTCCAGCAGGGGGCAGGGCCAGCAGGGGCCCTCAACCGCGCGCCGCAGCTGCTGGCTGCGTGGTTTGTGCGGCCCGCGGGGGAGCCTGAGCGGTGCCGCGTGCTGCTCAGGCTTGGCCCGCGTGCCACCTCTGGCACGCGTGCCGGGGGTTGCCGACCCCTGATCTAGGAGTCAAATTGATCACATGCTTTATTCATGAAAGAAAGGTAATAACCAGGTAGATTGAAAAACACTGCAAGCAGTGCTCTACAGGACATGAATATGCTGTTAATTAAGTCCATGCTCCCTAACGTGTGGAATTATTTTATTTTACATGTAACCATTTCGTTTCCAGCACTTCAACTTTCTACAACTTGAATCTCTGTGGTTTTGTTAAGTAAACAGCTAGGTTGGTAGTGAAATCAAACGTACAAGTGCTGTGTTGAGAGGTGATCTGAGGTGGAACTGGTAAGCTGGGGGGTCGACTATTTTTTTGGAAGCAGTGAATCTGTGAATACTGTGAGTGTCCAATGAAACAGGGGCTGTACACTACAGAGAGTTGCTCAGGGGGACTCGAGGGATGGTATGTGCCAGTTGCTCACCTGTAGAAATGAAGCAAGGCCTGTGAGGCCTAAGAGGAAATGCTTGTCTTACCAGTATCTGCTGGAGCTGGAGAGCTGAACCATGTCAAGCACAGAAAAGGCTTCTTCATGCTAAGGGCATATGGTTGTGAGGTGTTTCAGCCCTCGGTACTTCCTGGGAAGTGCCACACCTTTCTCTAAGGATTGCTTCCATGGTTAGGGTTCCTTTCTCTCTGGAAGGAGCCACACCCTTTAGGGGCTATTATTGCACGTGACACACACAGACAAAATCAGCACCAAAATTCAGTTATAGTACTTCTCTTAGGAGTAGTTTCCGTGGTTCCTGTTTGTTTGGCATTCACAGAGTCATAGATAGTTCTAGAAGATAATGCATGTTATCGTAACATGGTTTCTTATCAAATGTTGTTTCTTATTCTTGGTTTTGCTTTTTTAAGATTTTTAGTTTGAAAATAGAAGCTTCACTCTTCCGGATTTTAAAACTCTGAAAAATTAATATTGTTTTATGTCAGTTATGTAATCTGGAAAGTGTTTAGGTAGGCATCACTAAAACACACTGCTCTTTTTTGCTCAGGGACCCCCTCTCTTGTAAACATTGGGAAGTTACTATGCTATTGCTGTTTCTGCTAATTTAAGGGGCTTAATTTTTCTGCAGTAATGTGTGCCAAAAGTACATAAAGGTTAGACAGTGTCATTTCAATGAATACACATGGGAATTGGATTGTATGGTCCAGAGGATAGGCCATGGTACTTGAGAGGTCAGTAGACCTGGGAAGATCCCAGATCCTCCCACTGATTTGCCATGTTAACAAGGTCAAATCAGTTCAACTCTCTCTGCCTCTTTCCCTTTCCTTCCTTTATCTGCCTTGACTGTTAAAGTTGTAAACAGAGGTCATCTTATAAGTTTGCACATTGTCTAGTAACAAAAAGAGTCTTGCACTTGGTGGTGGCTTCTAAGCTCTACTGGGGAAAGTAGGGCAATCGGCTTAGTATTTTAGGTGCCTGTACACAAATGCAAGGAGCCTGGGAAACAAGCAGGCAGAATTGGTAGTACTGGCACAGACAAGGAACTATGATATAATTGGAATAACAGAAACGTGGTGGGATAACTTGCATGACTGAAGTACTGCCGTGGATGGGTATAAATTGTTCATGAAGGACAGGCACGGAAGAAGAGGTGGAGGAGAAGCGCTATATGTAAAAGAGCTGTATGACTGCTCGGAGCTCCACTATGAAAGTGGAAACAAGCTGGTTGAAAGTCTGTGGGTTAAGTTTAGAGGAGAGTGCAAGAAGGGGGATGTTGTGGTGGGTGTCTGCTATAGACTGCCAGACCAGAAAGAGGAGGTGGATGAGGCATTCTATGGACAACTAGCAGAAGTTGCCAGATCGCAGGCTCTGGTTCTCATGGGGGATTTCAATTATCCAGACATCTGCCGGGAGGGCAATACAGCAGTGCACAGACAATCCAGGAAATTTTTGGAGAGTGCTGAGGACAACTTCCTGGTACAAATGCTGGAAGAACCAACTAGGGGCCTTGCACCTTTCGACCTGCTGCTCACAAACAGAGAAGAATTGATTGGGGAAGTAGAAGTGAATGGCAACCTAGGCAGTAGTGACCATGAGATGGTAGAATTCAGTATTCTGATCAAAGGAAGAAAGGAAAGAAGCAGAACACACACCCTGGACTTCAGAAAAGCAGATTTTGGCTCCCTTAGGGAGCTGATGGGCAGGATCCCTTGGGAGGCTGATCTGAACGGGAAAGGCATCCAAGAGAGCTGGCTGTATTTTAAAGAAATCCTGCTAAGGGCACAGGAAGATAGCATTCTGATGTGCAGAAAGAACAGCAAATGTGGAAGGCACCCAGTGTGGCTTAGCAGAGAACTCTGCGATGAGGTGAAACATAAAAGGGAAGCTTACAAGAAATGGAAGCTTGGACAGATGACTAGTGAGGCATATAAATATATTGCTCGGGGCTGCAGGGATAAAATCAGAAAGGCCAAAGGGCAATTGGAGTTGCAGCTGGCAAGAGATGTGAAGGATAACAGGAAAGGGTTCTGCAAGTATGTCAGTAACAAGAAGAGGATCAGGGATGGTGTAGGTCCCTTACTGAATGAGGCAGGTATCCTCATGGTGGATGATGCAGAAATGGCTGAAGTCCTCAATGCTTTTTTTATTTAAGTCTTCACAGGGTGGGTCAGCTCCTAGGCTACTACACTGGGTAATGCAGAATGGAGAGGAGGAGAGCGGCCTTCGGTGATGGAAGGTCAGGTTAGGAACTATTTAAAGAAGTTGGATGTGCACAGATCTATGGGGCTGGATGAACTGCATCCGAGTGTGCTGAGGAGTTGGCCAATGTGATTGCAGAGCCACTGGCCATTATCTTTGAAAACTTGTGGCAAACTGGGGAGGTCTCGGAGGATTGGAAAAAGGCAAATATGGTACCTTTCTTCAAGAAAGGGAAAAGGAGGATCCGGGGAACTACAGACCAGTCTGCCTTACCTCAATCCCTGGAAAAATCATGGAGCAGGTCCTCAAAGAATCCATCTTGAAACACTTGGAGGAAAATAGAGTGATCAGGAACAGTCAGCATCGATTCACCAAGGGCAAATCGTGCCTGACCAACCTGATTGCCTTCTATGATGAGATGACTGGATTTGTGGATGCGGGAATAGCTGTCGACGTGATATACCTTGACTTTAGCAAGGCTTTTGATACAGTCTCCCACGGCATTCTCTGCAGCAATTTAAGGAAGTATGGGTTGGACGAGTGGACCATAAGGTGGATAGAAAACTGGCCAGATCATCGGGCTCAGCGGGTAGGAATCAATGGCGCGATGTCTAGTTGGCAACCGGTAACAAGTGGAGTGCCCCAGGGGTTGGTCCTGGGGCTGGTTCTGTTCAACATTTTCATTAATGATCTGGATGATGGGATCGATTTGCACGCTCAGTAAGTTCACGGATGACACCAAGTTGGGGGGAATGGTAGACACGCTGGAGGGCAGGGATAGGATTCAGGGAGACTTAGACAAATTGGAACACTGGACCAAAAGAAATCTCATGAGGTTCAACAAGGACAAGTGCAAAGTCCTACACTTAGGACAGAAAAATTCCATATATTGCTACAGGCTGGGGACCGATCAGCTAAGTAGCAGCACTGTAGAAAAGGACCTGGGGGTTATGGTGGACGGGAAGATGAATATGAGTCAACAGTGTGCTCTTGTTGTCAAAAAGGCCAATGGCATTATTGGGCTGCATCAGTAGCTGTTGCCAGCAGATCGAGGGATGTGATTATTCCCCTCTATTCGGCACTGGTCAGGTCGCATCTGGAATACTGTGTCCAGTTTTGGGCTCCCCGCTACAGAAAGGATGTGGACAGAAAGTTAGAAAGAGTCAAGCAGAGGGCAACAAAAATGATTAGGGGGTTTGGGTACATGACGTGTGAGGAAAGACTGAAGGAACTAGGCTTATTTACTCTGCAGAAGAGAAGACTGAGGGGGGATTTGATAGCAACCTTCAACTATTCGAAGGGGTGCTCCAAAGAAGAGGGAGCTAGGCTTCTCTCAGTAGTAAGAGGACAGAACAAGGAGCCATGGTTTCAAGTTGCAGGTGGGGAGGTCGAGGTTGGATATTAGGAGAAGCTTTCTCACTAGGAGGGTGGTGAAGCATCAGAATGGGTTACCTAGGGAGGTTATGGAATCTCCGTCTTTGGAGATATTTAAGGCCTGGTTAGACAACACCCTGGCTGGGGTGATTTAGTGGGAGTGGTCCTGCTTTTAGCAGGGGGTCAAGCTAGATGACCTCATGAGGTCCCTTCCAACCCTATGATTCTACGTAATACAAATAAAGAACACTAATTGTTCATCAGCAATAATGGGCAGACCTACTACAGGACTTCTACTTACAAAGAACTGCAGAAATTAAGATTCTATTTGATTACCTTGACCCAGTTGCGAATGATTTGATGATAAATGTTGCTGTATACCAATATTGTTTAATGTAAGTTTACAATGAAAATGCTCGAGTGCTATGTAAGTATTTACTAGTGTGATAAAGAGGAATAATTGACATAATGGTTTTGGTGGACTTGCTCTGTTATTTTTCCCCGAGAACCTCTTTTTCCACCAGTCTTGGCACACGTGCCTAGGAAGCATAGTTAAATTTCATCCACAGGTAATCGCACATCTTTTGGTTTGCTTCCAGAGCTCAAACATCCTTGCGCTTTTAAGTAATATTCACTGTTAAATGCTCTCTTTCTCTGCCCTCCCCTGACCTATAGTCTTTCTTACATAAAATGAGGGGAGGGGTTGAGGGGAGGTGGAAGGCATGTATGAAAAGGCCCACAGAGAAAATACTGGAAAATGAGTTCCAGATGAGACCAAAAAACAGCTGCACAGGTGGTAATGAAAGCCTTTCACACACTGCCCTGATGCTGGGTTTCTATCTTGACCAAAAGAACTATTTATTACTAAGTGTCAGATTGTAATCAACTTTCCTCTCCATAAACCATTTAATTCTTGGTCTCTTTGCTGAGATTGTCAATGAGTATAAAATGTGGTGTGCAGTGTAGGACCAAGTGTTTTTTCTATTCAAACATTTAAAAAAAAAAATCCAAAACGACTGTGTACCTTGGCGACTTCCACTTAGTTTGTCCTGTTCTTATTTTCTTTGTTCTTCAGCATCTCAAATTCACTGCATGGAACACCATTATGAAGCTGTATAACAGGAGAGGAAGAAAAGATTGAACAGCTGTAGAGAGAGATCCTGGTAGATTTTCAGATAGCAGGAACTGCAGGAGTTTGTTCATGCACCAAAAGTGGAGAAGTTATCTGGAAAACAGAGAAGGATGACAGCACTAATGGAGTGAAATTAGCACAAGGGGAATAGAAAGACAATAGGTCATGAAGTGTGCTTGGTCAACTTCATGGAGAGTTTTATAAACCAGGAGGGAGGTTACTTATGTAAGGTGAAGTTTCTTTTCTCACAGATGTTGGGTTAGCTGTTGCATTTTTATTGTCTTGGACCTCTTCAATCTGCTTAATTAAATCTTATTTTTGATGTCGTACTCAAAAGCTGATTACAAATTTTTGAAAAAAAAGAATGTTTCCATTGACTCCTTTTTCTATATCAAAAATCCAAAGCCCGCACTTACTCTAAGTTTTTAAAAACAATAAAATGTACTTACCTGCGGCAGTTGATTGCTGGAGCATGCACGTGCTTTTTTTGGTGCAAACTAAAGCTGCTTTTGCCTCTTGCCATTCCAAGTATAGAACTTTACAAAGAGAACTTGTGGTTTTTTCCAATCTGATGAGCGTTAAAGTCATTTTAGAACCTCTCCTGATATTTGCCCACAAAGAGCAACCTTTAACCATAAGGTTGATTTAAAAAAAAAATGTGTTAGTGGAAGAAGCATGAACACAAGTTGATTAATTCCATGCTAATATAGCGTGTGTCTGTTTCACCTATCAGCTGTGTTGCTGCTTTCTTTTGAATCCATTGGTTTGCTCTTCTGTACAGTGTGTTGAGTCCTTCTGTTCCTCTCTTTCCTTTTACTCCCAGCAGGCAAGTTAGTGGGGAAGCAGTATTCTGTTGCTGTGTGGTATTTATATGACATCCGTTCAGTGCCACAATCAAAATTGGCTTAGCTTGATACGCCAAAGAAGTCACAAGCATATGCTGATGTCCACAGGGAATTAAACCAAAGCCTTGAGGTTTGGGCTAAGAGCTTCCCACAAGAGCAAAGCTCTGTCAACAAAATTATAGTCTATACTAAATTCCTGCAAATCTGTGGGCAGAAAGTGCCATTACTTATTAAACTATATATATTGAAATATCATTGACCATATAATCTCTGAGTGTCTTTCATTCATAATTGCCATTAGCAATGAATAAGCTCTTGTGTTTTGTTTTTTTTTAATTTTGAGGAAGGTGTAAACACTTAACCATATGATAATTAAGGGGAGGCTAAGAATAAATTATACCCCCTGCCATCATTCCCCTTTTTGACTATTTTATTTTCTAGATTATTTTGTTGCTGTTGGATTTGTTATATAGTATTTTATAACAGGATTATTATATAGAATTCTATTAAGAAATAAATGTTAAGAAAACATGGGTTAGATACTGCAAATGGATTTGACCAGGCACATCCCGATGTGAAATCTAGCCTTGTGGGTGCTCTGTAAAGCACGCAAATGTCAAGAAATGCCAGCACTATGTTCACTTGCAGCTTTACTTTCCCTTTGTATATATGTGGTTTGCTAGTCTTTAATTATATGATCACATATTGTTTCTTAAATAGTGCAACAGGATATCATCTAATTTATTCTGAAGTCCTATTTGTGTATGTGATATACTTAGTTTAAATTTTAAAACTCAAATTTACAATTTTCCTTGTGTCTCGCTTTCTATTTCTTTATCAGCGCTAGATGTAAAATGGCTATTTTCCCACAACAAAAATAGTGACTTTTTGATAAAAATTAAGAACTAAAATATTTCAGCTGAAATGGAAATATTTTGATTCTGAAATGATGCCACAGTGTCTTGTGGGAGTTGTAGTTCAAACGTATTATGGTCACATTCTTCTCTATAGCTTGGGGTCTCTCGTTGGGGTACATTTCCCATGATGCACCGTACTTTAACCTGTTGGTGAGGTCAGATTGTATGTCATGGAAACCTCATGGCCACACTGCATCATGGGAGATATTTCAGTACAGTTGAAAGCAGAGAACTTTTCAGGTTTGAGGATTTGTTTTTTCAACATCAAATTTGAGCTTTTAAAAGGAACTATTAGTGATTTTTATTTTGTTGTCATAAAATGGACTGTCTCAAAAAAAAAAAACCCCAACAAAAACACCCCAAACCCTTCTTAATCTAGAACTTTCAACCATCTCTACCCTCTCTCTAATTTACATGGTGCCCCATTGGTACAATGCCTCAGCACCTCACAGTTTTAAACATTTTTTTCTAACAGTGCTCCAGAGAGAGAGAAGTATTCTCTGTTTTACGTATGGGTAACTGAGGTATGGAGACACTAAGTGACCTGCCCAAAGTCACACAAGAAATTTGTGGTCCAGTATGTTTTTACTAATTTAAACTTTTTGATACAAATTCTTTTTATCTCTTTGGTCATCCACTGGATCCCTTGTTCCCCTACCCCCACCCCCACCCCTTTTTTTTTTTAAAGGGTGGTACGGGACGTGCATGTACCATAGGCCAAAACTCTGGTCTCATCCTTTTTGTACCTTCAGTTCCCTTTTGTTTCACAGCCAAGTTGCACATGCATGTATGAGAACCCTACATGTGTAGTTTATGATCTGTACAAAACAGTTAATATCTAAAGAAGAGTGTTGTGGAATGGATTGAAAACTTCATGTATTAACTTAATCTTTAACTCTTCAACGATTAGGACAAGACCTTAATGGAGGGCAGATTATCCCACCCTCTCTTACACCACCCTCTCAGACATCTGATTTTTGGCCACCATTGGAGACAGAATTACAGGTTTTGCCCAATATGGCAATTCCTACATAACCCTACTCAGAATATATTGGAATGACCAAAGTGTGTTTTCTCCCCACCCCCCCACAGTGGCTCAAAACTCAGGGCGTTGTTTACACAAACATATAGTTCTGTGGTAAGGTGAGTTGTCTCTCTACCCATTCCAGTTTGCTATGCTCTAACTGTCCCTGCATTAGAAGTTCATTAATACACTTTGATATGGTCCTTTTTAAAAATAAGACTAAATCAAAGCACATTAACCAACTGTCACTGTGCGTCAGCAGGCTCCACAGGCAGGCTAGTGTGCTGTAGATTCACATCCCACCTTGTTTTGGAATAAATGTTCATGTAGACAAACCGGCCATGTAACTAAATCCAGTTTCCACTGGGACGTACGATGTGGATAATGTGTCTGTGGCAAATGCAGACCCTGATTCAGTTAAGTACTATTAAGTATATAGCTACTCACTTCCTTAAAGTTCATCACATACTCAAATGTGTTGCTGGTTGGGGTTCAAAGAACTGAGCACTTTCCCAGATTGAGGCCTAACATGGTAAACATCAATTGCTGGCATCCTTATAGGAGAGGCTGAAAACTGTTCCCTTTATTAGTGTCTGTTTTGTGGGCATTGTCTTTACCGTTGGTTAGTGGATTTGTAAAAAGCATATTTGAGAGGGGCTCAAGCCAAAAAGGTAACAGAATTTTGAACCATCTTTACTTCACTTCTACTAGCGGTTTGGGAATATTCATCTATCATTCCTGACTCATCTCTAGACTTGCTTGATTCTTTGTAAAGCAGGGGAGAGTGAGGTTCACTGAGTAGAGATTGGACTGGGTGGCAGGAGGCATGTCTTTGCAATTAACTCACTAGATGATCTTGGGTAAGCACCTTAGGCCTAAAGCTGTTTAGAAGTTGTGGCACTCAGCATCACAATGACCAACTGGTTTAGGAGCCTACATCTCTTTCCAAAGATTTAGGCCCATAGGAGGCTAAATTCCATCAATGATTGGTGGGATTTTGACACCTAAATGCATAAATCCCTTTTGAGGATATGACACTGAGGCTCTGAAATGAGTTAAGCATTTTGCTGCTGAGTGCACAACTTTTAAGAGCTTTAAAAATCTGGGCCTTTGCCTTTCTGTGCCTCAGTTTCTCAATTTATAAGAGAGAGATGATCATGCTTCCTCTCCTTTTTAAACCAATGAATGAAAAGGACTATGTAAGAGCTGTGAATCTTTATAATTTACACTGCTTCAGTTTAATTATAGGGCCATGTTGTCTTTTGAAATCCTCTTGCTTTAGTTTCCTCATGTAGCACTTTGAGTCCTGTGGATTACAGCACTTAAGAAATAAGTATTATTTATTTTGGTACAGAAGACAACTTGTCTTTCATTCACTTCCCCTTGTTTAGACACCAGTCTCATCTGTAATGTTAGCGCAGCTCCAGGATGCAATTTGTTAGAAACTCGTAACATCTTAGTTGGTTTCATATATCTGGGAGTGGGCAAATATTACTTCAGAATATAGTCAGTGACTAGATCCAGGACCCTGGTCCACTGGATTTGTGCTGTTCCAAGTTACGTAGATCAAATTAACAAATGATTAAGAGCTTATTAAATATCACTTCTTAATCAAGATATCTGTCTAATATATTGTACCTTTAACATATGCTGCATCTTTTCTAACTATCCAAAATGACACACATTAGTTTCTATGCAATATAATAAATATAAATGTAAACTTACAGGTGTTAAATATGTACTTTAACCATATAATCAGAACACATCAGAACACTAATCAGATCAGTCACTCGTTTAAAAAAAATCTTTCTACTCTACCAACAAATTGCACTTCGAGAGCTTCTAGAACGCTGACGTGCCTTAATATATCCTAGAGCAGCTGTTCCCAACCACTGTGTTGGAACACATGATTATGTCACCATGCCATGGTAAGTGTGCCATGGAGAGCTGGAGTGGGGGTGGAGGGACTGGATTTGGCCTGGAGGGAAGTAGGGGCTGGTGTGTCCCATAGTGTTGTGCATGTCGCCAAGCTTCTTGCAACCCACAAAAGGTTGAGAACCACTGTCTTAGAGGGTATTCCATTTGAAATCTTTATTGACCATTTAAGAAAATATATATTGCTCTTTTGATGCAATAGAAATTGAGTGGGTGGAGTGTGTTGGGGTGTATGAATGGCCAGTGAGTAGCTGCTTAGGTAGATTAGCTTTTCATTTTTCAGCCATTCTAACATTTGGGTTTTTGGAAAGTTGTTGAATTCTTGTAAAGAGGATGTAATATTGTTTTGGGGTATTAGCTGAACGTCACAGAATCACACTTTAGCTCTACTTTAACAAAGTTTTTTGTCTGCAAAGATAGTTAATTCTTTGGTGGCAAGCAGTCATTTCATGAGGCTATGTGCTAAATTCCACTAATTTGTTTTATGCCAACATAAATTACTAGAGTTGTCTGTCTGTTGTTGTTTCAGAGTAATTGCTTTTTAAAAATCCTTGATTTTATATTTATTCCATTCTGAGTTCAGTGGAAAAAATGTCTTGGAGCAAGGGGAAAAACATGTTAAATAGCAGAAATAATGGAGTACACAATTTCTTTGAGCAGGTGACAATGGTGGTCTTAAACACGACAAATATTGTTAGCTTTTTATTTGGAAATTAAAAAAAAAAATCAATCCATTTTAAGACGTTTTTAAAAAAGGGAGGTTGACTAGATTGTCCTTCCAGTGCTTTAACATGCTGATGCCTCTGTCCTTACAATGAAAGTGCTTTTCTCTCGCTTGCTCTCCAGCTGAGCCTCTGGCAGGGTTTATCAGAGGCATGATCCTTTGCCAGACGTCTTGGAGTCTTTGGAACGTGTAAGCCTGGAAGAATGAATTTAAACAAAAACAAACAAACAAATAAATTAATAAAGAAAGCTTGAAAATGTTTCCTGATAGTTTTCAAATGGCTCACATCCTGGTCCAAACATACTGTTAACATGATTCTATTGGAATTGGGTTTATAACGACTGCTTGAAAAATACATGAATTGGAGAGGGACTGCTGAAGTGAAAGGTTCACAGCATTTACACTTCACTAGAGATAATCGTTCCTGACTCTAGCTGTCTGGAATTGAGGTATAGGAACAGATTTTTTTAATGGAGTTGTTTTTCTTTTTCTGTAGCAGAAAGAGGGCCATTGAAAGAGTGTAGTGCCTCAGAGCTCATGTACCGAGTCTAAAAATCCCACATGGAGTTCTGATTACAGCAATGGGTTTGTACCATTACCTGCCCAGCTAAGTAGGACTGAATGCGTTCTCTTTGGAGAGTGTGGACACTTGTCTCCTTTGTCTGTTTATCTGTTTAGGTTGTAGGCATTTTGGGGCAACATGTGAACCCCCTAAACGAGAGTGGTAAGCTTCTTGCAAAACAGCTGTTCCGCGTTAAATAGTGTGTGTACACTCCCTGGCGTTAGATGTCCCAGAGTGTCAATCAAGGCCACTCTGGGACACCAGCTCAAACTTGTCAATTTCACTGCTCTGACAGAGCATTCTCTCTCTAATAGAGCAGTAAAATTGACAAGTAGCTGCCGGGGTTCCTGGTTCCTCTGCAACAGCGGAGCTCCAGCTGCCAGGTTCCCGGGAACCCCAGCGTCAGGAGCTCCGCTGATGCAGAGGAACCCTCGTGGCTGCTGGAGAGCCGGGAACCCCGGCAGCTTGAGAGGGGCTGCCGTCTGGGTGGCCAGCTCCCTGGCAGAAGCTGCCGCTGGGGAGCCGGGACCCTGGCAGCTGGAGCCGCGCCGCCCCTGGGGAGCCGGAAACCACGGCGACTGAAGCCCCGCTGCCGCTGGGGACCCAGGTGTGCTGACAGAGGATGCTGGGGGCCCCAGGTGCAATGACTGCGTCCCCAGCAAGGGGTCGGGGGGGGGGGGGAGGCAGGAGGGAGCCTCTGGGCTCCCTGCAGCACCCTCTGCCGGGAGCTGAGAGGTTGACCCCTCAGCTCCCCAACAGTCTCCCTTTTGCGTTGTAAGTGCTCCTAGTGTGGACACACTCCAATGACAAAGGGATGGCTGTGTGGTCACTATCCAATGCTATAGTTATAGCGTTGGCCGTATGATGGCAAAACTTTTGCCGTTCTAACTTTGTAGTGTGTACAGAGTCTTAGTGTGAGTCTCTACAGTCCCTAGCCAGTGGGACTTCATTCTCAATTGGGAACTCCAGGCTGTACAATCCTGGTACCACTAATAACACATTTTAGCAGCAGTATCTGGAGCGCCAGTGTTCTCTGGGGTAATTTAACGTAACTGAAGTGCATTTGGGTTTCAATTAATCCTAAAATAGTCTAATCTACAAACCCCTTTGAAGAATGAAATCATTGCACCAATATGCAGTCCTTTCTGTCCATTTGTGCTATCTGTATGAGTTCCAATAGCAATGTAATCTTCCAAGCCAGTAACAATTTTTAAAGTTAAGTATAGTTTTTCAGGGCCTTTGGGATACTTTAGGATGAAAAATGCTATATAAGTTTAAAATACCATTTCTCCTGTTAATTTATTATTACATTTGTGCCACTGCAATATGCTTTCCAAAATGAGGAAAAAGGGACAAAGGGGAACCCACTGCTGAGCTGGTAGAGAGAAATTTGGTGCTTCTTGAATCTGGCAGTGATACAACCCTTAACCATAAAGCCTACATTCTCTTCCCACAATCCAGAATAGACCCCTTGTGAAATGAACGGACCTAGGCAGTGATAGACAATGGGTGAAGTAAAGAGGAGGGTGTGCCTAAATCCATTCAGTACTAGAATGTGTGGCTTCTCCTGTGCTACAATCATTCTTCCCCTGCCTGACACTTTTAGCCAGGCATCTTCTAAAGCCAGCTACTGCTTCTTTCTGTGTGCAAATGCAATAGTGTATTTTACCCCGTGATGATGTGTACCGCCTACATACTGGACAACAGCATTGAGCTCTGGCTTGGAATTGAGGTCTGATACAGTCAAGTGTTCGTATTGGTCCCCCTACCCCATCTCAGCTTTCTCTGTCTAGACTGATTGCCCATTTGTTGGGGGATAGGAGAGAGGGAATTCTGTTTTATTCTGTTTACTTGCTTGATCTCTTGCTGTTTGGTGCATCCTGTGCCTCTTTCCATCGTCCTGGGTAAAATACCAAAAGAAACTCTTTTTTTGCTCCGATGTTTATCTGCAGGTTTGGGGGAAAGAGAATTGTCTTTGAGAAGCACGTTCACTGCTGCTCATTATGATGTCTAAATAATAATTTCTAGCCGTTTGAATGTGTGTCCAAATGTGAGCACATCTTGTATTTATTTTTGGCTAACGGGGCAAAGAGTGTGGTTGGAAAGTGATTCAAATTACACAGAGGCCGCTTGGACCAGCGGCCATAGCAGATGGAACTGCTTAGCAGATACTCAGCATTGCTCTGTGTTCCCTCTTAAAAAGCTTTTTACATATTAATGACGAGCATGAGATATCGATATCTTAAATCTCTTGTGTAACATTTAGAAAGAACAGAGCAGATACTGTGTAGCTTCTTTCCAAAAAATAATGTTGGTTATAAAGCCAAAAGCTATTCATTGATGAAAATCTTTCTCAAGCAGGGTTCAGTCGTCCATTTCCTGAGCCATCTATAGCACTAGAGAATAGTTTTTTGTTTGTTTTTTTTCTTCTCTCAGGAACAATTTCTTCTTTTGGTAATCTGTGTCCTATTCTCCATATGTTGTCACTGGATGATCTCCAGGAAAAAAACCCCAAAATAACACTAGTCCAAAATCTTTCCTTAGATCCAGAAACAGCTCCCAATGACTTTAAAGAGAGCCCCAAACATATGCATCTAATTACATTGATACAAATTCTGCAGTCCTTAAACAAAGCTTCCTTTGACCTCAGCGGGCTGAATAGGAGCCTGCCTTGCTTAGGGACACTTGGTCCAGGCTTTCACCAGGTATCCATAACTTACAAACTGAAATGGAAAAGGTAAGTAAGGGAATCGGTTGGTTGGTTGATTGAAGGATACAAATTTTCAAGCTACATGCTGCTCCTCTGCAGGTCTGCGGTAGGAAGTAAAGTGTCTGAAATGCATCTTTTTAGGACGTTTAGACACCAGTCTTTCTCATACAAAAAAAACCCTCTTCAGTCCACTATGAAATGTATTTTAACTATTTTTAACAGAATTAATACCTATACTTTTGGCTTCCTTAGAACCTTTCATAACAATGATTGCAAAGCGCTTTAAAAAGATTTTAAAAGCCTCATGGTTAGGTATACTTATGATCACTTGTAAGGGATGTACTCTTGTGAGGACGTGCTCCAGTACATTTTTGATCATTTAAATCTTTGCACAGTTTTATGCAAAGCTAATATTTATGGAGACGTATATTAACAGAGCTGCTCTAGATAATGGGATAGTCAACTTGGAACACAAGAAAGAGAGGGAATGGAGGAATGACTCAAGTCCAGAGACTTTAGAGGATTCTGGAAAACTGCATATGTCACAAACAAGCAACTAAGAGGAAAAATTAGAAGTGTCTTGTTGGCAAAATCCAGATGGTCGTATTAAAACTCTTCAGTCTTTAAGCAAAGCTTCCATTTTGTCTTTAGAAACAATGTTGTCTTAGGTCCAGGGGTGCTGAAACAGTTTTTATAGTGGGGATACTGAGGGCCATTGAACCAAACTGTAAACCCTGTCTATAATGGAAACTACTTCGAGCCATGGAATGAGGTTGCACCTCCAGCAAATATAGTTCAGTACCTGTGCTTTAGGCCTCGATTCTACAAAGTGAGATCAGTGGTTGCTTCTTATGGGAATAAGGGGTCTGCCCATGAGGAACATCTTGGAATTTGTAAGCATTTGGAGCAGGAGACTATGCTTTACTTTGCTGTGTATAGGGGCAATGCTTAGTATGTTATGAAAAGTACCAGAATACAAGTAGTAATAAATCTAAGAAAAGCAGGTCTTGACAGTCAAAAAAATGAGTAAAACTCTGTGCATGAAGGAGATGGTTTTAGGTCTGGAGCAAAACATAGGGAATCTGAGGAGAAGCCCTTAGAGTCGCAAATAAATATTAATTTGGTGAGATTTGTCACTTAGGTTTCTGAAAGTTTTGTGGTTTAATGAAGAGAATGTTCTTTTATTTCTTAAACAGCTGCTCTTTTAAATGGCTGCAGCTGTAACAAAGAGTTCATTGGCACAATGGCTTAATGTGTTAGTGTGATGGTTCCAGTGTTCAAAGTGTGGTCGAGTAAGATGAATGCTTTTCACTGGAAAATGCGGAAGATCTGCAAAGCAGAAAATTTAGCCTTGTTTATCACTCTTTAACTGTCACAGATATGGTATGTCTGCAGCATTTCCGCAGTATGCAGTTCTTTGGAGTAGTGGATACATTGGCCATACAGGTTCTCTAAACTGAAACAGAGCTTTGTCTGTTTACACCAGCTGAGGATATGGCCCATTGCATGTACATTTTCAGGCTGGAAGCAACTGAAATTTTTTCCCAGTTATGATTAAAGAGGCTCTTTTGTCCGTAGCTCCTGTTTTCAGATGTTTATAATTCTGAGACAGTTGTTGTTCGGGCTGAAATGCAGCTTTATTGTTCTCACTGCACAAGTCATTTGTTCGGAACGTTTCGTGGAACATTGTTTGGCCACTTTGGGGAGAGGGAGGTGCATGGAGAGAAAGTGGAAGAGGATTTTCAATTGTTCCATTTTAACTAGGAATTTCCTAAATTAACAGGAATGGGAGCAAGGAAGTTCTTATCTTGGCTCTGCAAGTGACTGGTTGCATGGCCTTCAGAAAGTCACTTCATCTTTGTTATGAGGATAAGTTAGGTGACATTCCGTATTGTGCTTTACATGTAAATGCTAAGGGCTACATAAATGCTAATTATCTGTGTCTCTGGGATAGTGGTCATAATGGTGCACTAACATAATTTTGGGGGGGTTTAACACTTGCCCATTTAAAAATTCTGGTTGAGGCAAGTTTTAAGAACTCTTGTGGAATACTGAATTCAGCAGGGTATTGCTTCTGCTCGACTTTTTGATAAAAATCAGTTTAAAATCTGATGCATCCTCTTCCAGAGGACAATAGCCTGCAACTGCAGGAAGATTACTGACGTCACTAATTCTATTTATAGTGCAGTGTGGAAATTATTTTGTATGCTTTTAAAACATATTTGCTCAGTAAACCACAAATGTTTGGTTGCATCACTTCAAAAAAAACCCATGCTATTACACCATCTTCCAAAATTCCTGCTGCAAAAGGCAGAGCTTCAGGATGCCCAGATCTTTTTTTTTTTTTTTTTTTTTTTTTACTGAATTCCCAAAGCTTATATGATCCCAACCCTCTCTACAACTAGAAGTGAACTGGAAAACTGTTTTGGATTCTGGTCTGCTGATGAATACGCCCCTTAATACGTCAGAAACCTATAGTTAGATGTTCTGAAAGACCATGGAACGCTGACTTGTGTGGAGAGGAATTTGTATTTTCCAGGTATGATCAAGACAGACGGCATGCTTAGGTCGACTTAATTCACAAGTGTAGACGCACCCTTTAATTGCAATAATTTTCAACATTTTTGACCAGTTCTGCATTTTATGTCTAATTTTTAACTCAAATATAATTACAGGGCCTCAGTCATTAAGAGGGAATGAGATGCAGCATCAGGAACTCAACACTTCCTTTCCTAAATACTTGATGTGCATATTCTTAAAGCATCTGTGTGTTCTATTAACAGGGAACATGACTGTACAACGGGATGGTAGTTTTAATTTTCTTTCATTGGCTTATTTTTCAAAAGTTAACTAGGAGAAAACTTACTATATATACACTGTATCTATGTGTGTGTGAGACTTGGCATAGAGATAAATGACACAGTACTACTGGATGAACCTGAGATCTAAGGGGTAAGTGCAAATATATATATTTCAGTAAAGTGAATAGCCTTTATTTATGCTGTATCTTCTGCAGTGACCTCACAGGAGCAGAGATGTAACTTCAAGTTATACATGTTTCATGGTCCCCTGGTTATTAATGTAAATTGTGTTTCCCAAGAATATCAAAAGGGGTAAGTGTTAGTCTGGTTCAGTAAATGGAACAAGGAGTCTTGTGGCACTTTTAAAGACTAATAAATTTATTTTTCTCATGAGCTTTCATGGGTGAAAATGTGAAAAATAAATTTTAGTCTTTAAAAGTGCCACAAGACTTCCTTATTTGTTTTCCCAAGAGTATATTTGCATGCCTTTTTTTTTTGTTCATCAACCCTCTTGAGTTTAATTTAACATAATTGTTTCCATAACGCTTCATCAGAATTCTCTGTCTTTCCCATAATGGTGATCAAGATATGCAGGTCTGGGACCAAATCTAAACAGGTGGTTGCTGCCAGGGCTTCCAATATTGTCCAAATTAAAAAGTAAATTGTCACTCTATTTCTCTGCCTGGGTTAATATGCAGGAGTTCCTTGCTCCCTGCCCTATGTTTCTGCTATTCTGTGAAATACATGAACATTTCAAAGCCACTCCACCTAGACTTCATTCTTCTTTTAGCCCTTTTTTCTTGCTTTGGAAGAGTAAACATTATTTGGTCCATGCAGATGTGATCTTTTATCAGCTTGTTGGTTTTCTGCAGCCACTGTGGTCTTCTGTTCTTCCACATTTCTCTTCATCCTAATTTTGGTCTTCAGAATATCCAGTTTTCTTTGTCCAGGTGTTTCTAGTTCGCATTGGGTTTCTATAGAGGCAGCGATATCTGAAAATTGGTCATAGTTGATGACGACGATGATGCATTTTAAGGTGTTTCCATGTGGGTTTTTTATTTCATATGTAAAGATGTGGCATATACAGCATTCAGCAGCGGCCGTGTCCTTTATGAGAACATTGATTTTTGCCTATTGAAAGTGCATATGTAACTCATTAAAAACTCTTGTGTGGGCTGTATACAACAGCCTGTATCACTGATGTAGGGAATTCAAGTGGATACCACCTGTTAGATAAAAATACTTTTTCTGTACGTAAAATATATGCACATTCCGAAAGAGTCCAGTTTATATCTAAAATCATTCTTGCTGCCACTCTCTGCTGTTAAATGTTGGACTAACTTGAGTACATTTTGGTGCAGCTGGGGGCCATTAGTTTCTTCTGTTCTTGGATCAATTTCGGTATAGTCTGTTTCCTAGTGGGTGACAAGTTGTGCTGTGCTATCCCTCAAAGAACTAGGAAGATCCAAATTGTTTGTGTGGCACCTTAAAAGAAATATTTTTGCTGCCAAATCTGACCAATATAATAAATATCAAGTACAATGCAAACATCCAGTTAAAAAAAAAATCACTCTGAATTTGCATCTTATTTTGTACTGCGACAATAATGTAAAGTATCCCTTCTGTTAATTCATTGAGGAGGATGCAGGTCATGTCAATTGCTGGTAAGCTTGCTAACTATATGATGTATCAATGATTAAGTGTTTTCTAGTACAGGCCACTTAATTGTGTGCAATAAAAACCTCTGTTGTTTCCAGATTTGGCCATAGATACGTTTCCTTTAATAATTAATGATATTTTAATCTAAAAGCTATATAAAGAATTTTCTAATTTAGAGGAGGAATTTTGTCAGATAGTTAAGGAAGTGTGTGTGTGTGTGTGTGTGTGTGTGTGTGTGTGTGTGTTTAAAAAACGGATTGATTATATCCCCACATATCTATCTATTTCTAATGGCTCTTTTAAATGACAGCTTCATAAACTGAAGTATCCCAAACAAAGGCCATAAAGTTTACTTTGGCCATCTCTAGAAAATTTCTCTTAATCTAAACATCATCATCGCCTCTCACAAATCACTCTAATTACATCATCCTTTCAGATAATGAAACTGATATGTGCGCTATGGCCTAAAGAGCTTTCTGACCTGTTAATGTCTCAAAGTTTCATATCGGTTTTGGAGTTATGCCAACTCCTTTCAAGCAGAGTTGCAGGAAGTGGTAGTGTGATGACATTTATCTCTAATTGGAAATTTGAAGCTCAGGTAGCAGACAACAATTATCTGTAGTTTTTAATTTACTTTTGTTTACTACACGTAAAAATATTCTCTCTAGTTTTTTATGTCCTCGATGTCTTGTACTTTGGGGTGTTTGCAGACAGGGCCGTCCTTGGGGGGGCGAACAGGGTGATTGCCCCGGGCCCTGCAGTTACATGGGCCCCTCATTGTGCGGGGCCCACGCCACGGCCCCCTAACAGCCGTGCTTCTCCCTGCTGCCTTGTGAGCCGAAGACAGCGGGGCAGGCCAGGAGTGCTTCCCCTGGCCCCTGGGCCGGCCCTCCTCCCGACCTCCAGGGCGGAGCATGCAGGCCCAGGTGAGGGGCAGCCTGCCCAACACCCCTGGCCAGGGCCACATGCAGCCAGGAAGGGTCCCTGGCCGTGGCCTCGACCGGGGTTGGCTCCCAGCGGGGGCCTCGGTTCCCTGGTTGGGGCACCAGCGGTGGCAGCCTAGGGTCCCGACTGCGGCTGGGGTGGCAGAAGCCGGGGCTGGCTCCCCGCTGCCTGGGGAGGCTTGGCCACAACCTCGGCTCCCTGCCCCGCCTTGGCTCCCCGCCCCCCTGAGGCCGTGGCCTCGGCTCCCAGCCGCCCAGAGTTTCGGCCGCAGCTCCCTGCCACCTGGGCCGCGGCTCCTGGCCTTGGCTTTCGGGGCTGGCTCCCCAGGGGGTGACCAGGTCCATGGGGGGCAGAGTGGGCCGGCCCGCCGCACTCCCCACTAGCATGGGGGGGAGCAGGGCCCACCTCGGCCGATTGACCCTGGGCCCCGCTCCGCCCAAGGGACGGCCCTGTTTGCAGACACACACAGAGGTAGGGAAATATCTGCATTTTTCAGTTGGGGATAATGGAAATAAAGAGAAGCAGAGATTTTTACCAAAAGTCACAAGAAATTCGTAATAGTGTGAAATAGATCACAAGTCACCACTGGGTGCCTTTGCGCCTAGAAAATGCTGTCTCCTACAAGTTAATTGAATTTAATTTAGAGACTATTCCTAAGTGATTTAGATTCCATATTCCTCCCTCTTCATATTAATTTGTAAGATCTTGCACATACTGACATTGAAACTACCTGTATAGTAGGTTTGAGAATATTTAATTGTGTCTTGATAACTAGCTGTGCTGCCTCCCTGAATAAACAAAACATGAATCCGTTTTGACAAATGTCTAACAAAGCATGCTTTCTCCAGAGAAATAGACTACGCAAGCAAAGCAATATTATTCTCTTTTACACACACCTCTCCCTTTCCTTACTATTTTGAAATAACATTAAGCACTGATGTCAGCTGAGAAATGCCAGGAAATTGAGTTGAGATTTAAATTCTGTCCTTAACTGACCCTAGTACTGTACTTAGGCATTGCAACACAGATACTCTTCAAAGTTCACGCGCTGTTTGGAAACTCTTGCAATTCTGGAGTTTCATGACTCTGAATTCCTTTAAAGGAGAGCAAAAGTACTCTTTAAAAAACTGTTCTGAGTAACAAACATAGACACCCCAAATTATTAATTGGCTATCTGACTTTAAAATGGTGCAGATTTTTTTTTTAAACTACTACTCTGAATCATTTTCTACTTTATTGTCTTGGAGAAGACCTGAGATATTCAATTTTTTTTTCTTGATCCTGGCACAAAGAGTGTGTGCTAATGAAATTTGTTGAGAAAGTTTGGTGGCATCAACAATACAGAGGAGGATTAGAAAATCATATAGGAAGATTTGGAGGCCTTGAAGTCTGGAATGATGGGGACCAACCCAGGTGTGTTGGTCGATCACAGGATGACTGAGTTGCCATTGTGATGCAGCTAGGAAAATGACAATGAGATCCTAGGATATTTGGGGCTAAGCATTTCCAATGCATCTACACTAGTATTAATGCCATTGCAAAAGACATTGGTAGGACCTCATTTTCAATAGTGTGTACCATTTTGGTTACCTGTGTTCAAGAAAGATTAATTTAAACTGGAACGGGTGCTGCAAAGAGCTGCTAGGATGATCAGGAGAAAGGGGGGGGGGGGGCTCATCTCATGAGAGGAGACTGGAGGAGCTTGGCTTGTTTAGCTTTGAAAAAGGAGGGCAAGTAGGGACATGATTGCACTCTGTAAATACATTAGCAGGGTGAAGAGCTATTTAGAACAAATGGCTTATAAACAAATTCAGGATGGAAATTAGAAGATTTCTAACCACCTGAATGGTGAGGTTCTGGAACATCTCCCAATAGGTGTTTTGGGGACAAACAATTTAATTATTTTTGAGAGAGAAATGGACAAAGTGAGTGTAATTGTATGATGGGGTTGCTTGTCATAGTGGGGGACAGGCAGTGGTTAAAGTATAATTTGCCAGGCCCCAGAACCCTCCTGATCTCTGGGCCCCCTTCCCATATTGTCCGGGGGATCACTGGCACTAGGTGGGATGGGGTGCTAGGTTGCATATGCCTCCATTGGGCTTCCCTGATGATGTCCTCCACCGGGGGCCCCCCATTGGTCCTCCACCTCCAAATCTCCCGGGCCCTTTCCCCAACCTCCCTGGCCCCTTCCCCACTCTTCTCAGGCCCCTGGGCCCCGCTTACCTGGCCGGAGGCCGGAGTTGCAAGGGTGGCCAGACTCAGAGCAGCTCCTTGGTCAGGCCGCTCCTGCCTTGAGCATGGTCTGTCTGAGCATGCTCAGGGCAAGGGATTTGAAACTCCCCAGCCTGGCCGCAGCAGGACAGGGCATTCCGCCCGAGTCTTCTGCTCTTCTGGCCCTCAGAATGCTGGCCTGGCCAATTTGTGGGCTGGGGCGTTCCGGCTTACTTTAACCCCTGGGGACAGGGCTCAACAGCCCTGTGGCTTACTTCCAGTTCCTTTATGTTCTGAATTCTCATGTGTCAGTGTGTGTCACCTGGCCATCAACAGGGATCAGGAAGGGATTCTCTTCTCAATTCTCCCCCCTTCTCCCCCAGTGTATTCTGAATGGTTCTTTTAATTCCTTCCTCTGAAGCATAATTGATGGTCAAGGAGAGGGACGGGACTGTGAGGAGCATTCTCGCTTTCAGGTGCTTACTTGTCTGGTTCTTGTTCATACGCTCAAGGTCTAAATAATCACCGTATGTGGGACTAGGAAATAATTTTTCTCTAGGTCAGATTGGCAGTGACCTCGGGGATTTTTTCCACCTTCCTCTACAGCCCGTGGGAGCGGGTGACTTGCCAGGATTATCTGGATATATCTCACTTAATCACTTCCCTGCTACTATAGGGCCTCATGCACCTTGACCTATCCCCTCTTCACCTCCCTGGTCCCCAATCTCTGCCAGTAGAATGTAATAGTTTAGTCTCCTGAGGATTTAGTTTACTTTCAGCTCATTTCTGTTGGGTTTAGTGGGCTGGGGCGGATGGCCTGTGATATATAGGAGGTTAAATTAGGTGATCTAAGTAGACAACAGAGTCCTGTGGCACTTTTAAAGACTAACAGATTTATTTATCGCATGAGCTTTCGTGGGAGAAAATCCCACTTCGTCAGATGCTTTGAAGATATATCTTCAAAGCGTCTGACGAAGTGGGATTTTCTCCCACGAAAGCTCATGCGATTAATAAATCTGTTAGTCTTTAAAAGTGCCACAAGACTCTTTTGTCTTTCTATCTTAGGTGTTTGTATTGTTTCTGGGTACCTCACAATCTTTAATACATTTGTCCTCTCAACACCTTTGAACAGGGCAAGGTGCTGTTATCCCCATTGCACAGAGGAGAAACTGAAGTGCACCTGACTTGCCCATGGTCACATAAGAAGAGTGTGACACAGCAGGCAATTGAATCCAGGTGTCTTAACCCTCAACCTACTGGCCTAAACCCTGGACCATCCTTCCTTGTGGCAGAATATTGAGAGACAATCCTATAAATATTTTGTAATGAATCAGGTGTTGGTTTGATCCAATTGTGTTTGAGGCACTCTGTAGTCTCAAAGCTTTGAAAGTGATTGCATGTGGCTGAATACATGTATTC
>ML685821.1:3564556-3591686 GCA_007922175.1 Pelusios castaneus
GATAAATAAATCTGTTAGTCTTTAAAAGTGCCACAGGACTCTGTTGTCTTTCTACAATAGACTAACACGGCTACCCCTTTGGAATGTGATCTAAGTAGTATCTCTTCTGGCTTTAAACGCTGACTCTAAAAGTTTAGGCTCCCTAGATTTTGTTTCCTTTCTTACACCTTGTACCCACTATGATCCTTCAACCCAAATTTTCCATCATTGTGAACACCAATACAGATTGACTGAAATCATGATTTCCATTTTTGAGGACTTTTGAGGTTTATTTCAGTTCCATTTTAGAATGAAAATGAATATTTCCAAAATTTCATGTGAAACGAATATTTCCAAAATTTCATGTGAAATGGAATGTCAAAAAATACCTGGGGGTGGGGAGGAGACGAGATTTATTTTTGTTGCAGAATTTTGAAATTTTACTGAGTTTTAGTAATAGTAATTAAGGATTCTGCATAGTACTGATTGAAAGTAGCAGCTTTGTTTAATTTAAAATAGATATTTCAACTATTACATTGTCATTATGCCATGTAAGTAGTAGTGGATATTCTGTGGGAATTTTCATTTAAATTGACACATTTTGCAAAATAGTGGCCTTGTTCATTTAAAAAATGTTTCAACAATTTTTTTTATTGAACAATTGTACCCCAACTGTGTACTCTGTATAGAGGAAATCATGAGAACAAATGTGATATTTCCTGAATTGGATACCAAAGGCAAGTGAGTCTGTCAAGGTTAATGGCTGTGGAGACATTCATTGTTAATATTTATGCTCTACTAAAGAAGTAGCTCGATACCTTCTGTATGTTTGCTCCAAATTACCCAGTTATTGAGACATTAAAGTTGTCATGGGAAGAGGCCAGTGGTGGAGCATCTGCTAATAATCTAATATTAGTAAATTAGTGTCCAAAGTCCATTTGGAAAGAGATCTGGAGTTTGATACATCTAATGAATAGGGACGGTATATTCTTGTTAGGAGGCTAAAAGCACCTTTAAGGCTATATCTGTTTATTACTCAGTAAGTGCTATAGATGAAGTACATCTGTCACTGCCATTGTGATAGCTGACTGACCATGCCTTGATCTTTATAGTGCCAAAGTTTGGGAGGAGTGAGAAATACCTTAAATTTTATACATTGGGATTTAGTCCTTTTAGGTTGCTGTGCGGTCTTTTTGTTTGTTGGTTTGCGCTAGTCTTTTGCATATTGATAGAGTTTTATTCTCTCGTTTTGATGTCTCTTGTGTGCTTGAAGATTACCACTTGGGAATATAGAAGGGCAAATGATGTTTGCTTCGTACAAAACAACAATTTTCTGGGTTTTTCTTTCTCTCTCTGTAGAGGCCAAAATTAGGCATAACTAGGGATGTTTCTGCAATGTAAATCGAAGACTTTTGAAATGTGGCTACAAAAGAAAGTTGGATTTAAGAAGCTGATAATGTGGAATTGCCTTTGGAATTTGCTGAAGCAAAATTATTTGAGGCTTATTCTACACGATCAAATTAGAGCGCAAGGTCTTAATTGCGCTGTAAGACTCACGTGGATTTTAGTGCGCTGCAGCTTGTACACACGTCGCTCCTTGCTACGTCACAGGATTCCTCGCTGTGATGTGCATTATCGCACTGTATTCTGGGCACATATCCCAGCGTTCCATTTTCCCTGAGTATGCGCTTGGAGTCAGTCTGCAGCTTCTCTGTGTCTTTCTTGTAAGGAACTGCTGACAGCCACTCCCCTCACTGTCCTGTTCTTCGCTGTAACCTGAGCCAGGGAGGGTATTGGCATTCCCTTTGTCATGTAAACCTCCAGGCACTGTGCTAGAGAGAGTTCTGAGAGTCTGAACGCTGTATCATGCTTCACATCTGAGCATTCACAAAGGAACATGGTATACCGTAATTGGCATCAAATCACACGATTATACTGAAAAACTGAACAGAAAAGTTATATAGGTCATGCCATAGGGCTGCACGGATGTGCATGCCGTCACATCTCCCCTCTGTAGGCGGGGACTGTTTCATCACTGCCATTGAGAGGGTGGGGGGAAGTACAGACAGGACGACTTGGGAATGCTGGGACAGTTCAGGACTCCAATCAATGCGCAGAGACAGTACTGACGAGCAGAAACGCGCAGCAGATGATCCGAAACAGCTGTTACCACTCTCGGCCGAGTGGTGGTTGGAATGCGCAGCAAGAAGGCGCTTAGTGCGAAGGAACAACATTTCACGTCTGTACAGTTCACTTATTAACGCGCAGTAATGATTTTTAGTGCGGATTACGGTGCTCGTGTAGGCAAGCCCTGAGTCATCTGCAAAGTGGACAACTCACTACAATACATTAGGTGAAATGGCAACAATCCCATTCCAAGAAAACAGGAAAAGATGACCTTCAGTTTGTAAAAACAAAATTAAATAAGTTTTTCACACTGTCCTTTTGGTCCTTCTGCCGATGAAAGGAATTTTTTCCTAATGTCCAACTTAAACCTCCTTTGCTGTAATTTAAGGCCATTGCTTTTTGTCCTAACTGTCAGGGTGATTGACCATTGGAATAAGTTGCCTAGGCAGGTTGTGGAATCTCCATCATTGGAAGTTTTTAAGAGCAGGTTAGACAAGCACCTGTCAGGGATGGCTTAAGAGGGTACTTGGTCCTGCCATGAGTGCAGGGGACTGGACTCGATGACCTCGCATGGTTCCTTCTAAATTCTATGATTCCTCATTTGTGCTGGAGAATAGGAAATTCTTGCTATTTGGACAGGGTGCCACTCTGCTCTGCATCTAGATACTTATTATTTTAAAGGAGATAAAACATACAGATACCTTTTGGGCAAACCCAGGCTTTCATGGGATTTCCTTTTAGTTTCTGTGAACACCTATCAGACCTTGCTACTATGACTTTGAATGACACCAGGTAAGGAGATTGCTTACTGTAGATTATGGGATTGATCCTGACACCTTTACACATGAAGCCTGCTGAAGCCTGCAGTATTAAAATATGCTATAAGAATAAGCAAGAACTTCAAGATAGTCTTTGGAGAAAAATTATGATGATGATTTTACTGCACAAAGCAATTAATGAATGCATGTATGTGTTAGAATGGAATTGAAAAGGATGATCCACAAAGTTATTAAAGCTGTGGTAGTTATTGTGTAGTAATACATTCAGAGAATATAATGAGAACTGCACATGTCTTTGTCTCTCTGTGCGTCCTTGGCTAGGAAGTTGTTGATTGATCAGAACCAGGAAGCTGATGGGGGAGGGTGGAGAAAGCGTGGCTTTCCCTTCCTTTATCACCAGTCTGTTTTATAAACTTAATTAAATATGGATTTTTGAACAATGTAATTTTACCAGATCTAATCATGTAAACATTGTGAGTCATATTAAACTTTTGGTGCAATGGCTGATTTCAAAGCTGTTACACCAGGAATGAATTTGGTTGTCTTGAAGTCAGACTTAAAGCATAGCTGCTATTGTGAAGAATCTCCAGCATCAAGTTTCTGATGTAGCTAAATACTGAAGAATGTGCTTGACGTTAAACACATGAGTATTCCCTGTTATGGCTGCTGTATTAGCTATCTTTCTGACCTCTGAAGGTGGGTCTACACTGCAGTGCCAATTGACTCGGGCACACAGAGCTTGGGCTGCGAGGCTGTTTCGCTGCATTGTAGACTTTCTGGCTTGGGCTGGAGCCTGAGATCCTCCCACCTCACAGGGTCCTAGCTTCCAGCTTCAGTCCAGAGGTCTATACGGCAATGAAACAGCCCCGTGGTCATAGGGTGAGAGAGCCGCAAGTATCTAATTGCAGGGTAGACTTGCCCCGTGTGCCCCGAAGTATCTGCATACCATGAGGGCACCCTCACTCAATGCCTTTTTTCTTTCAATCCGCTTCTCACTCTCTTAAACCCCAAGCTGCATTACCCGATCTATCAATCGTGCTTACCCAGAAGTCTGTGTGGGTACAGTTCCTTTGATGTTTCCTTGGAACAACATATATATAGAAGTTGCACCTGTGGCCGTTTTGGTATGGATCTGTCCTACTACAAATTGCAGTGTATATATAAATCAGATATATAGCCTTCATGATAAATAAATCATTATAAAAAGATTCTTGATACAATGTGTGTGTGGTCATATAGCTCAAAAGAAAAATATATTTTCTCCGTTCACCTCCTCTCCCACCCCACCCAAAGCAAATAATGCAGCTGTCTATTATCGGTGAAGATGTTTTGTTGTGGGAGGCAAATATTAAATTATACGAAGAGCTAATCATTCAAAAGTGCTGTATAATAGCTCTTTATCTAAAATGATAAATGCTGTCAACTTACACAGAAATAGAAGTAGTTATATCAATACCTTTTTAGAGTTTACTGCATTATATAGATATTTTTCCATTCTTGGATTAAATAAATCATTCAACCATATTTAGATTACTTTAACATTACGATGAAAACTCTTGTTTTCATTGGGTGTTATCAATGTAGCAATCCAGGCATTTGGCGAAT
The DNA here is from genome assembly GCA_007922175.1 of Pelusios castaneus. NCBI lineage: Eukaryota > Metazoa > Chordata > Testudines > Pelomedusidae > Pelusios > Pelusios castaneus. The sequence continues at coordinate 3,569,047 of ML685821.1, forward strand.
ATAGGAATCAGAGATGTGAAATTGTGAATTGTGGAATCAGACACGGTTTGTTTTGATACTGTGCTTTTTGGTCCAGAGGGTACAACCATTCTCCCTTCAGACACACATGCACACAGCTCCCTTTGACATTGTGGATACATATAAAGGAAGAGTAAGGTCCCTTTGGTTTTCAGGAGACACTTACAAAACAAATGGAACCACTTGTGGTGAAAAACACAACACGTTTTAAATTAAGGAGGAAATGGTGCATCTATCTTTTCTTGACATAGATGAATCATTTATCTTTTTGAAATTATGGCAGTAAGCAAAATTGTCTTGACCAAATTGTAGGTGGCATACACCTCTGCTCTTGTGGAAAAACTTTGGGATCTTTAGTGATCAGAACAGATAAGTGTCCCATTTCTTACATCTTCTAGCAGCACAAAAGCCACCTAGTATAATTTAGGTTCAGTGCTAACCTAGAAACAAGACTTATATAAGCATGGACCTGTTTTATTTGTTAGATCTCATATGATTGCAATATGAGGTCACAGAGCTGTGGGCTAGAAATGAGCCCCAGTTTGTGCCAATCCATAGATATGTGCAAACGTTCCTTTTGTGCCCACAAAAGGGTCAGAAAAGGCATTTGTACACATAAAAGGCCAATTTTCATAATCTTTTTAATTTTTCTTGATTAAGGAAAATATAGTTACATTGCCGTATATAAGATATATACGTAGATAAGTTTCTCTTATGTGGCTGAGGATATGTACCGTAATTCTCTTCATTCATGTTGCTGCTGTTTGATAATCCTCTCAAATCTCCTGATATTTAGCCAACTCATTATTCATTCTGTATGTCAGCTGTTCAAAGAATATCGCATCCATGGCTTACATATCAGTGCTACCTTTTTATTTCTTGTCCTTTTTCCAGCACAGTGCTTTACCATCAAGAAGATACATTTTGTAACATATCACTACAGAGAAAAGCTGGGCCACTCCTATTCCTGTAAAAGCTTTTCTCACAGATAAATCCTTTATGGTTACAGTTCCAATGGGTTACTTGTTTTTAAGTAAGCTGGGCAGCAGGCCATATACCCATCAATAACTTTTTCCACTTTTGGACTTATTGCCTTTTCCCTCTGCTTTCTGACCCACCTTGATTCTGCCACATCCCTTGGCTTGATTGACGTGGTTTCCATGATACCAGGGTTTACAGTTTTGTTCAGTGGCTCTCAGCACGCCCACTATAAAAATCGTTCCAGCGCCTGTGGACAGAGGACATTTGCAAAAATTCATAAGACATCTATAAGGTTCAGTTGCATTGGGATCCTGGATTTTGTTTTAGGTGTTCCCATGATTAACTGTTTACTGTTCCTTCTGCTGAACAATTTGACCAGCACCAGTCAGGTATTGTACAGCACATAGAAACATTACCAGGTTACACATTCCCTGTAACCTGGGAATCCAGGTCTCGTGGACTATATTTTTGAGGTAAGATATTGCCAGAAGGTAAAAGCTGCTTATTTAATGATCATTATCATAATGTTTGTCCTCTGCTTTTGGCACAGAACAGTGATTTTGCAGACTAACAAAAACAGTCCAAAATTGCCATAAATGAAATCCCCCAACTCATTAAAATGAATTTATCTACCTTTCTTCTCTCCTAACTAAATTCAGTCCCCATCATCTGGGGAAACAGATATGCCTTATAGCATGGCCTGAAGAGCTTGACTCTGGGGAATCAAAGAGAGGAACACACACTGGCAGTAGCTCCATCTCTTTTAAACCATAGTACCATAAACTCGGGTGCCTAGACTGACTGCAGCTTTTTTTATATTGCCTTGTGGGATAGATCAGTGATTTTCAAATTTTTTTCGTTGGGAGCTAGTTGAAAAAAATCATTGATGCCCACGACCCAACGATTACATCTTTGAGCAATGCATTACAGTCTTTTGGAGTCAGCAGCAGGGTGTGCTGTGACCCAGTGCCTAAGGATCTGCGACCCAATACTGGGTCCCGACCCTAAATTTGAAAACCACTGGGATAGTACATTAGATACCCTGGGCAATGTCCAGATAGTATCTTCACTCATTTTCATACATTAAACGTCTATATTTGTAATAGAAGTTGTAGGCTACTGAAAAGTTTTTGCACGAGACTTTCTGAGCTGTGTTTCATGCTGCTCTAAATGTTTTTTTTCTCCGGTAATGAATGGCCCCCTCCCATGAAGATGAGTTTATAATGTATCTGGATAACTAATGATTTAATTGCGGTGGAAGCTATGGGGAAACATTAGCATTATTAAACTCAGTGATAGAGATCTCTGAGATGGCTGTGAAAAGAGACTAGCATGTGCAGTAGATCTTTATCTTGCTGTGTGGGAGGGTTTTTTAATTTATAATCTAATTTCTTGAACATTCATAACAATCTATTTATGAGCAATTTGGAGGTCTTTCAGATCTCTAGAATTACCCTATTAAATTATTGCTGCTAACTTTTAGTGCAGGTCGTAATTAGTTACTATTGGGAATTAAAATCAAGCAGTTAGCCTGTACGTCTTCGTCTAAGAACAAAAAGATGTGGCTAATTATTTCTTTGTGTGGGGCTGCCAGCTGATTCATAATTCAGAAAGGGAGCCATTTGGAGCATAAACTCTTAGGAGCAAGGCTGCATGTTGCATCCATGTTGTGAACTGAACAGTAAATGATGATGCTTTCCCGGCTTAGAATTACAAAGCTAATGATTTTTTTAGGTCATGGAAACTATATTGATATATGTGCAGTTATTTAAAATGACACACTCCATTTCTGAACCAGATGACTAGCTAGGACTGAGAGACATAGGTGGTGGTGATGATGTACTCTTTTTATGAATAGACAGTATTTTCCAACCCGATGTGGTATGGTACAGTATAATATAAAGTAAATTAGGTGGAAGGAATGGCCATGACACATGCACAGAGAAATAGAAGCATGGATAATTTGGAAGCTTGATGCTTTCCCAGTTCAATTTAGTAGTCTTTACATTGAAAAGCTAATTTCTGGCTTTTTCAATGTAATATACTAGTTTCTCAGACTTCAGAGCTGCACTGTTTACCAGTGACTAAACTGCTGTAGATGATGAAGCTTATACACTTGGCTTCATGGTCCGGCAAACAGTGAAAACAGTGCTTGTCATTGGAGTGTACTGGAATGTCAACATCCCGTAAGTGTTGCATCCTAAGCATCACTTTCCTCTTCTAACGTGTTCTTTCCTTCATTCCCTCCACCTTTAAACTTCCCCTTTTTTCTCTTAATGTTTCATCACACAATCATCTTCAGTTCCAGATCCCGGCTATGGCTTCAGTCAGCAGTCAGGTATATCTTTCAGCTAGCAAAGTTGATTCTAAACAGATTCTCTTACAGGATTCCTGGGTTCTGTTCCTAATTCTGTCACAGATGTTTCAGAGTATAGATGCTTAATACCCCTACCTTCTGCAAAGTGGATATAATGCCTATTTTACAGGGATTTTACTTAGGGTAAAACTTCCAAAACTATCCAAGTTCCATTTATAAAAGTGACTTAGGCTCCTAAACGCTTACATGCTTGTGTAAATTTTACCATAATTAACGTTTGCAAAGAGATTTCAAATTCTTTGAGAGATGCCACAATACTGTCTATATAAATTATGACCAATTTAAGAAATTTAAAATGCTAACTTGTTTTTGCATTCTAATTATTTACTTTCCTGGGGAGTAAATGACCTCTATAATGCCGAATGCAAAGTAAGCGGTTAGGAGTGTAGAATATCTAGCAGCTTTGGGCCAGTGCATCACAGTAACCCTGACTTGTAAGGACTAGCTGTCTCACGATTCAAAGGTTTTTTTTGTTCATTTCCTCTTTGTCTCATTCGTAGTTTTCTTTGCTACAGATTTAGCCTGCATGTATTTTAGTCTGTCCAACTAAACAACAGCAGAGTGTTTTATTCAATCAAGTGTTACTTTTTGGGTAGATAAAGGGGGGTAGTCATTGCCAAATATAATTGTAGTGATGGCTTTTAATAATGCTAGCGTAATGATATGTGACAACTACTGACCTACATTGGACTGAAACTGGCATCTGAAAGTTGACAAGATCTATACCACATTTCCAAAAAAATTTTCTTTTCTTTTTGGTGCAGTATAATAATGTTTATGGCTTAGTCTAATTATTGGGGTGCTATCTAAGTTCGTAATCATTGAAAAGCCTTATGACACTTGTAAGGTTTAATGTTCTTGGATGCTACAACATTCCAGGGTGGCTGTTTTTTCTGGGTATGTAATTTCTGACACATCTCCTTTTATTGAATTTTTAATAAGTAAAGAAAAGCATATTGCAATTGAAAGGAATACCTTAGCAATGAATTCTGTTTTAATGGGAAGCCTTCCAAATTGTGTGCGCTTATGTTCTGCTCAGTATGTGGGTCATGCTAGGTACTGTACTGTATTTAGTTTTTGCATTTGTTTGCAGTGGTGTCAGAGAGATCAATACAGGCATGAAGACCACTTTTCTTTACATAAACATCTGCTGCTATTAGAATATGCTAATACATCGAGCCCTTTGATTATCCAGCTGTGTAATAAGATCAGTGAAATCCCAAGGGCATGTCCTTATATTCCAGACTCTCTTCCGTCCTTGTGTTGGTAGCTGATTTCCTGGCTGTGATCTGTAGGTGTTCAAGTGAATGCAATATATGAAGATCTCTCTTGCAGTTAAACATATTTTATTCATCCAAGGAAGCTTAAGTACGCAAAATTGCTGGAGCACTAGACCAGTAATTAAAATGTCATCCAGTCAAATTAAATAAATGGGCAATTTCTGAGTTTCTGCCCTTTATAAGGGCAGGGTTTTTTTTTTAAACAAATTAATTATATAACATCAGTTAATATAATTGTGAGGGCTTGGTACTGTGTAGAAGCACAACTATAGGAGACAAGCATTCTGGATTTGTCTTCTCCCACCATGAGATATGTTTGTTCAGTGTCAGCAATAGTGTTGTCCTCTTCTTCATTATGGGACAGTTCATTTTTTGCAGCTTGCAAGTACTCCATTCTTCCTCAAATAATATGTCAGTAAATTGATTGCCAGAATGGCAAGTACATAATCCCAATGACACAATGCTAAAAACATGATGTAGTGCAGTAAGGAAATAGTGTGTATGCACATGTGCCAAGTGGGTAGTGATGGGAACCAGCAACTCTGTCACCACTAAGACTTTTGGAGTCCTACAATATACTTTGTCTTATTCAACATCTGTGTGAAGCCACTTGGTGAACTGTTCAAATGACGTGGCTTCAAGTGCCAGAAACATGCAGGTGACACACATATCTACGTATTCTTCTCCATGTATCATGAAGCCACTGCCACAAAGATGACCCAGTGCTTGGATGAGATCAGCTCATGGATAAAGAATAGCTGGTTGAAGTTAAATATAAGCAAGGGAGAAGTGATGCAGAGGAAAGCATTTGAAGACCCTGTAGCAACAGCACAGTCTCCTTTGGATGAAGACACCTGTCTACAGTTGGCCAATTCAGTTCATAGTTTGGGCATGCTCCTGGATTAGTCACTGGTGCTAAACTCTCCCATTGTTACTTACGCAGGTAAAGCTTTCTACTGTCTCCATTTGGCTAGGAAGCTTCATCCTATCCTGAAGACCATGACATGGTCTTGGTTATTTATGCTTCTATCATCTCTCAGCTAGAGTACAGCAATATAATATACCTGGGCATAAAACTTTCAGTGCTTGGGACACTCCTCCTACTGCTACAGAACACTGCAGCATGTCTTCTCAGCATCACAGACTACCATGAACATATCAGACCTGTTCTCCACGCTCTTTCCTTCTCCTTTTGGACATCTAATCAAGTTTTAGCTCTTGGTCCAATGTCCTGGGTTTAGGGTATCTAAATGATTGCCTGAAGCTCTCGGGTGAAGACCATGGTCAGCAACTTTGCTCCTCTGACACGGTGGGATTTTTTTCAGTGAGGGTAAAACGGGCTTTTGGGCTGATCTGAGACTGAAGACTGAACTCACTTTAGTAACTGACCATGAAAACCAACTTCACCACTTTCCATGAGGTGCATGTCTTTGACTTGTATTAAAATGAGGACCAAGCTATACACACACAATCAAATGACCCAAGAGGATAGCAGTATAAACACTGTTTGTTTGTTTTTTTCAAGTTCCAATACCCTAACCTCTCTGTGATACCAGAGAACCAGGTCCGGTAGATTATAGCAGAACAAGCTGAACACCAGGAAATGCTTTTAGACAATCACAACAGCCACAATATTTTATTTCAGTTGACTTGTCATGAGCCATAGCTTGAAAATAGGGACAATGCTCATTATTGTCAAACATGCTTTGAAGTCTCAGCTGCCCATGAACAATTGGGAATCTTTTTTTCTTTTCAAATTAGCCTAGGGATGGTTGTTTAAAGATTTGCCTATCTTCATAGGGGTGAACAGTGGTGGGGGAAGGGTATTTTGAGTCATACCTGACAATTATGTCAGAATGAGTTGGTAATACTTCACATTTCTATTGCCCTTTACAAAGGATCCCAACTATTGCTACATAATAATAATAATAATAATATGGCTAAATTTGGGAGTCTCAGTGGTTACATCTGTGCCATGATGGTTCTGATTTTTTTAAACTCCATTTTCTACACCATCGAATTTCAGTCCTGCTATAACCACTTCATCTGTTTTTACTGAAAACATAAATGAGAAGGAAATGTAAGTTTCAGATTAGTAAGTAACATCACTTTGATGTCTAGTGATGACAATACTATCACACTGTCTAGTCTCGAAACTGTTGTTTTCTTAATGGCCTTCTTAGGGTATGTCTACACTATCGGGTCCCGAGGGATCAATTCAGTGGGATTGATTGAATGGACCATAGAGACCCACATAGTCGATCCCAGAAGTGCTCTCTGCTCAATACCATTAATTCACTTCTCCCACAGGAGTGAGGCTGCATTGACTGGAGGGCATCTCCAGTTGACACAGTGCAGTGAGGAAGCTGCGGTACGATGTAGCTTGCATAACTTTTATCGACTGCCAGTGGCAGTGTAGACCAAGTCTGGATGTCAACTGGGAAATAGCCCTACCTCCAGAAGGCCTAGTAGTCAGTTATGAAGGTTGTAGAGTGTCCTCAGACTTTGAAAATCAAAGATTCAGGTAGGCTGTGTTTTCTTTTGAGACCCCTTTGCTAGGCTATTTGAGCTTTGTAAGCATGCATTGCTAAGCAAGCTCAAAAGGTCACAAAAGTACTGTGGAAGAGATATAGCATCAGTTGACGTGGGGCTGGTGTGGTCCCTTTCTGTGGGAAACACTGAAAGTGACTTGAAAAACATGAGCAAAGCTGGTAACAGCCTGGAGTGTTATACTGTTAGAGAAACTGTAGAAAGCTTTCATCACGTAAAACAAACGAGTTCTGTAGCACTTTTAAAGACTAACGAATGTATTTATCGCATGCTTTCGTGAGAGAAAATCCCACTTCGTCAGACACCTGAAGATAGATGTTTTTCCCATGAAAGCTCATGCGATAAATTTGTTAGTCTTTAAAAGTGCCACTAGACTCCTTGTTTGTTTTGCTGAACTAGACTAACATGGCTACCCCTTTGGAACTTTTCATCATGTGAGGCTCTCGGTGAAACTGCATAAGGAATGGGAGAAGAGAAAAACGACTTTAGTGTACTTGTAAAACTGTAGTGTACGTCATCTGCTCAGTGGTATTGCTTTATCTTCTGTCAAGGCAAGATTGTATTTATGGGGGTCTCTTTCCCTTCTCAAGCTATCACTGTCCTTGAAGAGATTTTTAATCTTTCCAAAGATGTGTAATTTAGTTAAGGGTTTCCACCAGAGTCTCTCAAAAACTTCCTGGAATGCAGGAGAGAGGGGCTTGGGAAGTCATGTATTGCTGCACCTTCCACTAAAAAGTGATTCTTTGAGAGGGATGTTGTAGCCTGAGATACACTGTATCCAATGGGACAGTGGTTTTCAACCTCTTTTCCTCAGGACCCAGTTGAAAAAAATGGCTTATGCCTGCGACTCAACAATTACATCTTTCAACAATGCATTCCAGTCTTTCAGCGCTGGCAGCACAGGGCGCTGAGACCCAGTACATGAGGGTCTGCGCCCCAGTACTGGGTCCCAACCCAGGGTTTGAAAACCACTGCAGTAGGACCCAATCCACATTGCATTTACAAAGGATGCTGCTAAAAGCATTCTGGCCCCATTCTGAAGAAGGAACAGCTGTGGATATAAATGTCTTATAGTTTATTACGCAAACTGAGGAGGTTAGGGAACAGAGGCAGGCTGATGTGATTGTGATGCTGGCAGATTGGAAGCTTGGCTTGTTTCTCAAATATAAATGAGTCTGCCTTTCAATTGAAAGTACTTCAGGCTGATTCATATTATGATGAATCCAGAAGTGTGATCAAGTGCAGAATTGGAGGCTGAAGTGCTGTATATAGAGAACATACATGGCCTAGGTGTCTTGGTGAATGATTAGTTGCCAGGGTTTTTGTTCGGGTTTTTGTTTGGCTTTGTAATAAAAATAAAATTCCATTGTAAACAGAAATGGCAAAGTTCATGGGGAATAAAGGGCTACAGTCATCTCTCAAGGCTGCCTGATCTCCTAAGCAATATTTTTTTTTGTTTAGTGTGAAACTGAACTAAGAGTATTGACATTATTACACTCTCGCTGCTAGTTTTTATATTTTTTCTCATTAAGCAGTGATCTAGCATTATCAGCAAAATGATGATCTGGTTGGGAGTTAATGCTGCTTAAAATCCAGTTAACTCTCACTGGGTTCCCTGAATGGCTGCTACTGGTCTCCTCACCTCCACCTCGCTCCCTTTCTGGGACTGCGCCATCATGGCTCAAGGCATAGCTCTCTTTAGGTCCCCTGTTAAAATGAAGAAGGGGCCATATATCAGCAGAGCAGCCCTGGCCCTACCTTTCTGCAGATCCTCTATTGTCATGAGAATGTACTCAAATCAGTTTTAATTAGGTAAGTTTAGAGCAGGGGTAGGGAACCTATGGCTCGTGAGCCAGATGTGGCTCTTTTGATGGCTGCATCTGGCTCGCTGCCAGTGTTCCCTCTCAGCTGTGCGGGCGCGCGGCCGCGCAGCGGCCGTTGCACCCCCCGTGCAGCCCGGCAGCCCCCGCTGCTCCCTCCAAGCCCCGGGGCCGCGGCTTTGCCACGGCACACCCGGCCTGCGCCCGGCCTCTGGGCTGGCCTTCCCCGCCCCCAGGGTGGGACAGGCAGGCTCAGGCTCGGGTCAGGAGCGCAGGCCTGCCTGCCTGCCCCACGCAGCCGGGGCAGCGGGGTGGCTGCGGCAGCGACGGGATCCCGGGCTCCCACCCCCCGACCGCCTCGACTTCCCGGGGCTGGGCTAATCCACGGCCCCGGCCTCCCAGCACGGGGCCGGGATCAGCCTCCGGGGCTGGGGTCTGCTCCCCCCCCCCCCACCGGCGGCTTCCCAGGGCCGCGGTAGGGTCCTCCCCCGCCGGCGGCGTTGGCTTCTTTCTTTCTTTCCTTCTTTCTCTCCCTTTCTTTCTTTCCTTCTTTCTCTCCCTTTCTCTCCTTCTTTCTTTCTTTCTCTCCTTCTTTCTCTCCCTTTCTTTCTCTCCTTCTTTCTCTCCCTTTCTCTCCTTCTTTCTCTCCCTTTCTCTCCTTCTTTCTCTCCCTTTCTTTCTTTCTCTCCTTCTTTCTCTCCCTTTCTTTCTTTCTCTCCTTCTTTCTCTCCCTTTCTTTCTTTCTCTCCCTTTCTCTCCCTTTCTTTCTTTCTCTCCTTCTTTCTCTCCCTTTCTCTCCCTTTCTTTCTTTCCTTCTTTCTCTCCCTTTTTCTCCCTTTCTTTCTTTCCTTCTTTCTCTCCTTCTTTCCTTCTTTTTCTCCCTTTCTCTCCTTCTTTCTTTCTTTCTCTCCCTTTCTCTCCTTCTTTCTTTCTTTCTCTCCCTTTCTTTCTTTCCTTCTTTTTCTCCCTTTCTCTCCTTCTTTCTCTTTCTTTGCTTCCTTCCTTTCTCATCCTTCTCTTCTTTCCTTCCCCTTTCTTCTTTTCTTCTTTTTCTTCCTTCTTTCTCCCTTTTTCTTTCCTTCTTTCTCTCCTTTGCTTTCCTTTTTCTTTCCTTCTTTCTCTTCTTTGCCTTCCTTCTTTTTTCTTTCTTTCTCTTCTTTCCTTCCTCTTCCTTCTTTCCACTTCTTTCCTTCTTTCTTTTTTCTCTTCCTTCCTTTTTCTCTCTTTTCCTTTCTTCTCTCTCTCTCTCTCTCTCTCTTCCTTCCTTCCTCCCTTCTTTTTTCCTTCCTTTTTAAAAAAACCCAACCTTTAAAAATTAATTTTAATTAAAAACCTTTTTTAAAGGTTTTTTAAAAACCTTTCTAAAATTAAATTTCAATTAAAAGTGATTCAAATTCAATTAAATAAAACATAAAATGCACACATTTACTTGTATTTAGTTTTAAACATATTGTATGGCTCTCACGGAATTACATTTTAAAATATGTGGCGTTCTTGGCTCTCTCAGACAAAAAGGTTCCCGACCCCTGGTTTAGAGGGTCTGTGAGGTCAGGAAGCTGCACTCACTGTCCCTCTCCACACACCACAAATCCTCTAACCCTCACATCTCATGTTTTTCCCTAGGCCCTGCAACTCCAGCATAAGTTCTTCGTAGGAAGGGACAAAGTAACCCATAGAAATCTAATGCACGTTGCCTGGGTAAAGAAAATATTGCATATTTTTATAAAGTTTTAGGCTGAATGATGTGTCAGAAGGATTTGAAAGCACTTTACGAGCTATTGAAATATGTTGAATAGAGATTTTTGTTTGTGCACAAGGAAGGGAGTTAATCTTTCATGGATTTGAGACTACTTTTTGCCCAAGAGGTGAGATCTTGCTGCGTTCCTAATGTTGTGCTGTCCTCTGTCTGTATTCCTCTGCCTTGCTGCCTCTGCCTCCATTCCTTGCTGGAATGAATTGGATCTGTATTTCTCGAACTATGAAGTTGGCCTCGCCCAGGAGGAGGTTCAAGCAGGGAGAGGATCAAGCAGGTCAAGGTAAAAATGGGGGTGAGGGGATTGGGAGTAGGGAGTAATATTTTTTTTCTGTATTGCTTAATCATTTTCACTGATGGAGTCTGCTGAAACAGAGCAGTCCACCGCGTATGCAATATGCAGGAACAGCTCTATGCTTTCTGAGCTCATTGTGGAAATGAGCCAACTAATAAGCTGGATAAATTAACATTTTGCCCATATGTTTAGAATGCACTGGTAAACTTTATCAGGTGCCTTAACCCCCCTCTCCCCAACACACAGACACCCACCTATCCTGTGGGGGAAGCAGTTATATTTTTTCTGTACCTTAGGGGTTGGGTGCTGGATACACTGTTTGAATGACAGATGATGTACTTAAACTATGAAACACTTGAATTTCTTCTGTACTGCTGAAATGTATTGGCTCCAGAAGCCGTTAGGAAAGTCCAAAAGAAACAGCCTCCTCCTCCAAAGAGATTTAGTTTGCATCATGCAGGCTCCGTTGCCTGTAGAATCATATCCAATGATGTAATGAAAAAATGCGGAACTGGTGTTCTTCAGACCTCACTCCCAACCAACTCTTGTTGTGGACAAAGTACCCAAAGTGTTTATAGCTCGTATTCACCGCTAGGCAGATGAAAGCCAAAAAGTTGTACAGTACCCTGGTTTATTGCACACTCTTGACAAATTCTCCTTCCCCCTCTGCTCAAATTGAGGAGGACGGAGATGTTGACTTTGGAAAGTATAAACTGTTGAAATATTTCCTCACAAACTTTCCTGAGTTGTGGTGTCTCTTGATCTTATCCCTCCAAAGTGTATTCCTATGAGAGTTCTTGACATTTTTTTCAATAACACAGGCAGTGTGGGGAAGGTTACAGGATTTTTAAAATATTACTCCAGCAATTCTGCATTGGAATTGTCTACACCAATCTCTCTATTATTAAGTGCACGTTTGACACAAGAAAATAAACTCTGTTTTTTAGCAGAAAAGTTTTTTAGAAACCTTAGAAGTCTTTAGCAATTCTCCTTTTGAGACTTCTTTCCTGTTCCTCCAAAGAACTGTAGGCTATAAGGAGGTGGATCCTTATTTGCCTTATAAATAGATTTTTATTATTGCTCCCCAGTAAATATATATTTCTGAGTGGACTTTCCTGATTAAGTTAGATGACACTAATGGGCATTCTGGGTTATCTGTCTGCTGAAGACCTTCGTCTAGTTATCTCTCCAGATAGTTATCTCTCTGTCCTTTCTTCACTCCAGTCAATCATTCCACATAGTTTGAACTAATTTGTGGCCCATACAGAACTGATATCATGAGCCTACATACACCATGAGCCGCTACAGTTATTTTTATTTGATCTGTTCCTTTATGGTACTTTCTATATTATCTTCCAGTCTCTTGTGGTGAGTCATCATGTGGAGTCCATCTTAGTTCCAGAGTTGATTCCATTGAAAGCAGGCATAGACAAAGTATTAATCATTGAAGTTTGGTTCTCCATCTTAGCCTTTCCCATAGGCAAGGGCTCTGCTCTTTCTGCTCTTTTCACATCTTGGACCAGTGCAACAACCAGACTCTGGTCACATAGGTCATCTGACAATAATGAACTTAGAGTTCCCTCCTTCTTTCAGATGCTCTTTGCCAGGTTTTCTGGTCGAAATGGCACCTTTAGTGAGTCTGGGCATTCTAAAGTCAAGGGAAAGCAACACTTAGTTTTACTGACTACTGGTTAATGTAGCAATATTCCTGATATTTCAATAAATATTAGTAATCCTGTGTGCAACAACAATAGAATGCGCCCCTTCTCCTCCTCCACCCCCCACCTCCCCCCAGACTATGCTGATATCAGTCCAGTATTCTCAATGATTGGAAGAACACTGTACCTCTATCCATTATGCAGAATTGGTATCAAATTGTGTTAGAAACTTCATATATATTTTTCTCTTCCCTGCAGCCTATAGTAAGATTGGTTTATACCAGGTATGGGAAAGTAAGAGGAAACAGAAAGAGAGAATTTTATCAGTTAAGGTAATAGGTCCTTGAAGTGTTCATCAGCAACATTAAGGGAAATACTTAAAGTTTTATAAGACAATGACAGTATAAATAAGAAGGGTTACAGACTTTAGAGGAGAAGATACTACTGGGCAGAGATATTGGCTAGGCCTATTGTGGGAATTAGGAATAAGGGAATGGGATGGTTTCGTGTTTGCCTTCTGGTTCAGAATTTCCTACCCATTGGGCATATTCCTTTGAAGTAACAGTTAAGACATTTACAGGAGAGCAAGAATAGCATTATTGTTAGTCCAGCAAAAATAGAATTGTCACAGAGAATATGTAGGAGGTGGGGAAAATAATCTGGTTTAATCAGTGGGTCGATTCAGCAAACCTGTGTCACAGCCTGACTGTTATGAGTCCATGCTTGAGTGTCAGGTAAGATACCACATGGTCGCTTGGCTACAGTTTGATAGTGAGAATTTCTGCCCTGATCAACAGGTTTTAGAGAAGGGAATCACAATAATATTTAAAAAAATTAATGTACTCTAACAAATAATATATTTGGTTAAGAATCAAAGAACAAACACACAAACAAAAGAATCAAAATGCCAGTTTTTCTCAAGAACAGCTTAGGAGAGTTGTATCTAAAATTAGGTGATCATTGTATTAAGGAAGGTTTACAGATCTGTTTTTAATGCTGGATCCCTATTTCAAAATTAGAATGGATACTTATATTTTACACTGTATTGACAATGCTAGATTTTATCATTTTCTCTTAAATGACATAGCTCTGTTTGTATAATTAATTGCAAATGTATCTGATCTCCAGTGATGGCAAGGGACTTTCTTTTTCTGGCCTTAATTTGACATTTTGTTAAAAAATCCCAATAGTCTCTTTCATCTGTTCTTACATCACACTTGTAAAAATTTATTGTCAAACCCAAATCTGTGAATCATAAATAATCTGAGTCATCTCCTTAGGTGAAAACTAGTCACAAAAATACTTCAAGCAGTGGCGGACCAAGGCTGTACAGCACCCAGGGGCCAAGCCCGCATTAGGGCCCCCCCCCCGTATGCCCCCTTGCACAGGCCAGGAGGGTTCCCAGCCCCATCCTCACCTACCCCAGGGAAGGGGGTCTCTACAGCCTGGCCCTGGCTAGGACAGAGCGTCACCCCCCCTTCCCCTCCCCCTGGCCCCACCTGGGAGAGGTGGGGAACTGGATTGGCCCTTCACTATATGTGGGGGCTACCCCATAGCACCTCCCTGCATCCCCCCCGGAAAGGCGGGCCTGTCCCACCCGCCACCAGCACTTACCCTCCGCTATTCCAACTCGGCCGTGGCTGAGACAGGGCAGCCTCTACATCCCTCCCCCCCCGACGCACAGAGGGTTTCTAAAGGGCACCTCTCAGTGCCTCCTGCATCCCCCGCCGCATGTGAAGGGCCAGCCCAAATTGGCCAGGTTACCTCCCCACCCTGCACTTACTCGCCAACGCTCCAGCCCAGTGCCGGCTCTTATGGGGAATGGAAGGGCCATAGGGGGCTCTGCACTACTCGGAGCCTCCTGCATCCCTTCTCCTGCACCTTTTAAAGGTGACCCAGCCCCCTACAGCCTGACACCCATGCCCCCACTGTGTCTTCCTTCCCTGTAAGTACGCCACTGACCTCTAGTTTTACTATTCCTTTTTCCAAGTCTGACTCAGAGTTGGGTCCTTTTATACTTTAATTTCTTTTCATGAGCATTTGTTCCTGAGTTCTCGGTCAGACATTGGAGAAGCATATTTACTTAAAAACATTCTGGGCACACCTCCAACCTGAAAGGGAGGGTCATACAGTACCCCTGCTTGATAAGATGCACTTTGTATGAAGTGTTTGCATAAATAGGGATACAGTTTAGTAGCATATAAATCAAGGGATTTTAGAACCTTGCTGAATTCCAACACTCGTAACTGTGGCAATAATAGAAGCATCACATTCTTCTGTGATAGGAGCTCCATTATGTGAGCTATTGCCAAGTTAATCATAACTATTATGTACTATCTGTTTTCTGTAGAACGACTTATAGGCACTGTGCAAACACAGGGAAAGGTATGTGACAATCTCAGAAGGGGTCCTTCAACATCAGAATTGAAACACATTGGCAGGACAAGGTGGGGAAGTGAAGTTTTTCATTCTGACATCTTAGGGTAGATAAACTGAAGTTTTTCACTAAATGCTGAAGGAACAAGAATATGCTAAATTTAAAAACATGTAAATGCAGCTTTGTGATTGAGACTTTTAAATATACAAAACTCAAGGAATCTGTAAAATGTAACCATCTTTGTGCAAATGTGTAGTATTTTAAATATTGTATACTGTTGTTATGAGAACAGTGTGTGCAAGAATTGGTGTTGAAACTGATACTTTTTCATACTTAATTTGTTATAGGTCTCTCCTATTCTATATGCTTTTTTGGCAATGTTGTTTTTTTGAATTGTGTTGGCAATCCCTGTTCCAAAGAACTACAAGCTAAATGGATTCAATTTATCATGGTTCTTACAGGATTCATAACACCAAATGAATTCCGTTTCATCTCAAGAAGCACCCATCTCCCCTTCCTGCATTTCATTATCATCAGCTTGGCTTATTCTTTTACCTAAAATTTCTTCCTCTAAGTTTTCTGTGAAAGAAGTTGAATTGGCTCATAACTTTGGCATTTCTGTACATAAAATCTTGACTATAGCATTAAAATAATGTATTTTAATTTAAACTATTTTATTTCCTTATTACCTTTTTATTTTTTAAAAGAAAAAAAAGGACCAAGACTTTTATTGCAACTTGAGTAAAACTTACAGACATAGATATTAGTCTATATCAGAGCATGCCTAGCCAAAACTCCATAACTCAGTTTTATTGAAAGGAACTTATTTGGGAAACATGCATTTATTCCTGCATACAGTGCAAATTAAATGTATTTTCACACATACATGTAATCAGCCTCAGAAACAATGTGCTGAGTACAAAACAGTTTGAACTGTACACCTCTATAGCCTATGTTGTGAAAATGAATGGAAAGTCACGTACTGGATGTGCTTTAAATGCTAACAAATTTATTCTTTCGAAAACACATTTCTTTGTGTTTCAGAGGCATTTGGCTGCAATAGGCATTAAGTTTGTTGTGCAAAATTTGAAATGTCAAAATGAAGCTGTTCTTACCATTAATAAATTGAATACTTTGCACTTTGTGGCACATTTCATTTTAGGATCTCAAAACTTCTGAACATTAAATTCAGCCTTCTAGCCCATTTTGATGTAGGGAAATATAATTAACTCCACTTCATATATGATGAAGTCAAAGAAACTAGGTCACTTCTTTGAGGACTTAAGAGCCTTCCTCCCCTCCCCCCCCCACTAGTTTTTAGAGAGAGAGAGAAAAACTTCTTTTTCATGCTCTTATCTTTCCAAAGAGCTGAGCTAAATGTTACCATGCTTTATACACACACATTTTCATTTTTTCTCTCTCCTGGTCCGAGAGCAATCATCAAGAAGTTTCAACACAAAGGATATCTTAGTCCGAGAACTAAAAATGCCAGCAGGAGGAACGGGTAGTGGTGTCTAGAATGAAAGTACCCACTCAGCCATAACTCTGTCTCCATTATAAGTCACTTTTTTTTCTTCTTAGAATGGAAATCAAATTATATAGAACTACTGTAATAATAACCAAGATCACAGTGCATGTCATTAAAAAATTTTAGGAGAAAGTTCTTGAAAGCTGAAGTTTACAGAAAGGTGAAGAACTATTAAACTAAGAAATAGATTTAGGAGAGAGGAGGTTTTCAGTTTTTGAAAGCCAGTGTGTGAATACAGGAGCTAAGGATTAAGGACTAACTTTTCCTTTAGTCAAACACCTTCAATTCCATTGAATCAAGTGAAATGGATCAGTATTTGTGTAAGTGAAAAATAATTTGGGGGAAAAAATTTTTTTTGATGTCATTTAAATAGACTCCAGATGATTCTGACTGCATAACTCTTGTGGCTAAATAATACTTATGTCCAGCAGAAACCTCTTTTCAAATATTTATGGAACTGGAAGTCAGAGGGTTTAACTCTCTGAAGTCATATAATATATATAAATAAATTACACACAAAAATGTTTTCCAGAGGGGTAGCCGTGTTAGTCTGTTTACAGCAAAAATGTGTGTTAAAAGAACATTATTAAGGTTGCTAAGTTATGCATGAAAAAGTTGGGAAATTCCAGAATTGATTGCCCATGTAATCTTAATTAGGTCCCCTTATTTATATATGTTACAATATAGTTTTTAATTGTCATCATATTTTTCCACAAGGATATGTTGGGCTTTTAGTATAGTTCTTGTATGAGAAATTTCCTTGGTTTTCAAATAAACTGGAAAAACAGAAATCTCATCACATGGCATCCTGTGGACATCTGTATGGTGGGTCATCAGTAAGAATGGAACCTTCCGGTCCACCACACTGATCTGTCATTTGAGCTAATGGGAGTAACTGACAGCAACAGAAGGTTTTCAATCTCTGTGTGGACCAGTACTACAGGAGGGTGTTTCACAGATATTTGCTGATGCAGAATGGGGCTAGATGCATTATAAACAAAACGAATAGATAGTCCCTGTGCAAAGGATAAGATGTGGAGCTGGAACACTACACTTCATTTTCCTGGGTGTGCTAATGATTTATTGTAAATTTGAGCAAGTAATTTAACCGTCTTGCCTCAATTTCCTCAGTTATAGAATGAGGATAAGGATATTTATCCATCTTTGAAAAGTATTCTGAAATCCAGGGGTGAAAGGTTCTGTATGCACTCTAAGCCCTGAGCCTTCCTGTTAATAAGTAAAAGGCCAGCTTCCCAAAACATAATATTAGGATAGAATTAGGGCACCAACCTGAATAAAAAAAGAGATGGCAGTCTATATCCAATGTCCAGGCCATTTTCCAAAACATTGAAGTCTAGCCAAAACTTTTCAAGTCACTTTAGTAGTGAACATAAATCCAGAGGGAAACAGCTCTTTCACTACAAAATGACAGCCTTTAAGGGGGAAAAAGCATCTTAGCTAGAACTAGCTCAGCAGTGTGTAAGTCATGAATCCTCAGTCCAAGGCATCTGCATAGCAGGCTTGCTCTAGAGCAGGGGTTGGCAACTTTTGCCGACTCCTGTACCAGCCTCTCCTCCTCAACCCTTAGCTGGTGCCGATGGCCCATTCATGGAAAGAAGCCACCTGGAGTGGCTCCTCTCAGCAGCGTGCCTGGGGACCCCTATCCCCAGGCACACCGTGGAAAGAAGTTGCCTGGAGTCACTCCTTTTGGTGGTGGCACACCACAGAGAGGAGCTGCTCTGGGCGGCTTCTTTCCATGGTATGCTTGGGACATGGACATGGCAGGGACCTCCGCACTGCAGCCGCCCTTGAAAGAAGCCACTTGGAGTGTCTTTTGGTGACAGGAGTGGCAATTTCTGTGGTGCCACAGAGGATGCCGAATGCCGCTCCAAGTGGGCTTGTGTTCCACTGTTGGCACGTGTGCCGGGGGTTGCCTACCCCTGCTCTAAAGACAGGAACCTTGGCAACTGTGTGATTGACATGCTTATCAGTTTCATCTCTGCTAAAAGGTGTCAAGATCATGGGGAGCATATTTAGTTTCAGAAACATCCCATGTGTTGACTTTTCCAAAACAAAATGCTTCGGGGATTTCAGGTTTGCAGGAAATTTTGAAATTTTTAGTTTTAGTTGAGTTCAGGCTGAAACCAAATTTCAAAATAGCAAAATTTCCCACAAACCAGAAATCCCACATTTCATCCAGCTCTTATTTTAGCAGTTAGGAAATTTAATCCTTCTTTGATGAGTTGGCCAACATTTGTGGTGTGTAGTAAAATTCAGAACTGCGTTTTCTGATCTCCTCAAAACTCGTGTATGCCGATGTCTGTTTTTTTCGGTCTTTTGCAGCCACAAAACTGTAAATGCCCTTTCCACTGAGTGATGCATAGCAGTAAAAACTTGTGAATCGTGAAGTATTTGTTTTGGAGAGTTTCCAATGGGGGTATTGCACTTTCTTCCATACTGCTTTGGGGATGCTACCTACAGCACTTGAGGGGAGTGTTCCTGTAATTTGGCTGCTGTGGTTACTGTGAAAAAGATTTTGTGGCTGAAGCGGCAGTTATTACATTTTAAATGGTTCATTTAAAAGCTGTGCAGTTTAAATTGGCCAAGGGTACAAGACACCTCGCTAAAGTGACAGATTTTTGGTTCTGCAGCAGAAATTCTTAAGATGACCGTCTGAATTTGTAATATAATTTCTTTCTTGTGCACCTGAGTAGCAGGAAAGCAGCTCGGGAAAACCTCACAGTTCAGTGATATCGTTAGTGCAGCTTCATTTGATTTTTGCTAACTTAGGCACTGAAAGTCATTTCTGCCTTGTGTTCTGTCTCGCTATGTATTTTTATATATCTGAACCTTTGTGTACGTGTATAAATCAACCAGTTGCATTGTTCCACAATTTCACATGGATATCATCATCATATATGTAGTATCTATGTGTACGCATATGATGTATTTGTAGGTGTATATCTGAATTGACTCTTCTGGTAATTTTTAAAAACTTTTTGCTGTAAGGGTTAAAATCTTTAAGAGTAAACTCTATCATAGAGTTCCCAGGGGCCTATTTTTAGTTTTTCTTATGGGAACAATGTCAAAAAATAGTCTGGCACTATGACTTTGGATTTAGTGCACATAATGTTTATGAGTTGGTTGACGAGTGTGTACATGTGCCTCCGTACTTACATTAATGCATGCAGTACATTTCCTTGTACATTCATTAACCAGGTTCCAGGACAGATCTGCTGTCAAAGGATCCCCAATACCAGCCTTAAGCTGCTGCTAGTCTGTTTTGATTCTAATGTATTTGCAGTCTTTTTTAGATCTTACTGCTCTGAAAGAGGGTTGGGATTTGTGTTTCTCGTGTGAGGGGATTTAATGAATTCATAAGCATATTTTAGGCTTTCACAGCTTGTTTTTGTCTTGGCCAGTAACTGGCCTTCTACAGACCCGCTTAGAGTACTCTAATTTTCCTTTTGGGCCAGGTCTGCAGCCCAGTTCACTTTAAATCTGGACTTCCTTCTGTTCTATAGAAATGGGAAGGGTATAGTATTCAGCTGCCTCTTGTAGGTGGTTTTTGCTGAAGCTGTGAAAATGTCATGTATAGAATATGCAAATATTTTCCACCTGCCTCTAGCATATAAAATTCATAACCATGCCTTTTCAATGAATTTCCAAAGAAACAATGATTGGGGGAAACGTCTTTCTGCACTTTTCCATTTTGTTTCAGTGCCATACTGTCCCCTGAGGGGCAGTTGTTGGTTTTAATGGGTCTGGTTAGTCTTTCTGATTAAATATGGTGTCTCACTCTCTATCTAAAACAAAATAAATCCAGCTGCGATGGGCATCTTGAGATAGATAGGCCAGAATTACATTGCACTCCAGCTGTCCTGGACCAACAAAATACCTCATGGACCACTGGAACAAATAGCCTCTGGGGTTGGGTCAGAATTTGGAAGATGACAAAACAAATTAAACCTTAAAGCTGGGTTATGCCTCCTCAACTGTGTTAATTAGGAGGTGCAGCTCAGAACTTAGGTCACGATTTCACAGAAATCAGTTGTATACGAATGTAATGACCTTTCTTCTCTCTCTCTCTCTCTCTCTCTCTCACATGCTACGGCCTGGAGAAATTCACATGCACATTCTCTTCTCCAGGCATTACAGTCAAGGTGTTTTACTAGTAACACAGCAGCAGAGCTCTGTTTTTGTGGCCAGACTGGAGAAATACCTGCTCCTAAATCTCCAGATCTTGGGCAAGGGCAGAGAAACACTGTGCCCACTACAGATATGTGCCTTAGAGTTGACAGGTCACAGTATTTTATTTCTTCTCCTTTTTTCCTTTCTTCTCTCTCTTTCTTGTTAGCCAGGATTATTGCCCGGGCCTTGCTTGTAAAGGTCAGTTTTCATGGCTGTACAGTCAGTGTTTAAATTATTTCTGAACACTTATAAATTGGCTCGTTGCTGGCCTGAGATGGAGAATAGTGGAAGCATGAAAGGAACTGGGAGATAGGGAAGAATGAAGGGACCAACAGTCTGGGAAGGGAACAGGGGACCCAGGAGGGCACAGATGGTGTTAAGGAACACACAGGAGCAGCATGCTGCTGTGTTTATTGGCCTGAGAATGAGAGAGCACTTGGGAGGGATGGGTATAATGTGTTCAGAGGACCAGGCCCTGGGCTGATGTAGAGCATAGGAGACCAGAATAGCATACAGGTGTGCAGTGCTGCTAATTCCCAGCATTCACAAATAATGACAGGTTCTGAAAAAAATATGAGATTTTCAAATAATTAGTATTGGGTTCTCGTTATTTGCCTTCTGGTTTTCTAACTTTTAAGGTTTACACTTGCAAACTTTTCTCCCCACATTCAGGATTAAGTTGCTCAGTGAAAACTGAGATTCTTTCATAATCACTTGACTGCACAAACTGGATCTTTAAGAAAAAAAATTAAATATTGGGAGACTCCTGTTAAAATTTTGGTTGGCATCACTGAAAGTGTTGCATGGGACTATGTGGGAGACAGTGAGACAGGGAATGTGTTTGGTTATTTTAAAAGCCATACGAACTTCAGACACTCAAAACTTTCATGAGCTAAATCCCTAAGTGCTTAACATTTTCATTGTGGCTACTTGCCTCCCTTGCTCTCCCCCCATTGTCTATTACACAGACAATGTCCCCCCTAGTAAAATTTACACACACATACAACCCTATAGATTTTTCTAAAGTCTGACACAATTCGATGCCATTGGAACCTAATGCTCCCGCATAATTTGAATCTTTGGCACTCCTTTAAATAAGGACAGTGCCACAATCACCTCAACCCTCTCCCCTCAATCTCCAGACAGACAGACAAAAAGCCTGATGTTGTTTAAAAGAGGCGCGGGGGGGTGAGGGGGTGTTAAAAGTGCTTTAGTGGAATCCCTCTAATGCCACCTTGATCTGCATTTCTTTTACAGGAGTTCTACACTTCAAAGGGTTTTAAAAACAATACAACACATTTATAGGTCTGGAAATGAACAGTTACGTAATTCTGCTAGTTCCCTGCCATTATCATCCTAACCTTTCATCATTCAATGGGAATTTACAGACAGAAATTACTACTATGTATTACATGGATTCATTAGAACAGCTCTAAATGTAATGTGCAGATATTGTTAATTCAAAGGGCTTGCCTACACGAGCACCGTAATCCGCAGTAAAATCATTACCGCGCGTTAATAAGCGAACTGTACAGACGTGAAATGTTGTTCCTGCGCACTAAGCGCCGCCTTGCTGCGCATTCCAACCACCACTCCGCCGAGAGTGGTAACAGCTGTTTCGGATCATCTGCTGCGCCTTTGTGCTCGTGTGCACCTTTCCCGCACATTGATTGGCCTCCGGAAATGTCCCAGAGTGCCAATCCATGCCACTCTGGGACACCGGAGCTGTCAAATATGTCAATTTCACTGCTCTGCTGAGCAGTGTAATTGACATATATGTCTTTGAGCCCAGCTGGGGGATCGGGTGGCGGC
>ML685821.1:3592086-3608923 GCA_007922175.1 Pelusios castaneus
TTTCTCGTGTAGACATAGCCAAAGATCCCTTAATCTAGTGATTTGCAATTAAATCAGCAGGTTATTCTAGCAGTTGCATGAGCAGGCTACTACCTTATTCTCCTCTTTCCTCTCATCTCAGGCATTCTCCTGCTGAGTTTAGCCACAATTCCCAATATGCTCTTACACCTCTGTAAGACTCAACCTCCCCCTCCCCTCCCATACACCAAGATTCCTATATTAAAATAATTTAGGTATTGAGTGGAAATGTGGTTTCCAATTCAGCTCATATTGATCAAAATCAATCAATCAATAAGAAAACCTTGTGAGGCTGGCAATTATGCTGCTTTTAGTAAATCTGCTTTCACTAGACAGGCTGTTTCGTTGCAGAAACTCACTGAGGTGCTTTTACTCCATGTTTAATATGCTCAATATGTATTTATCCTTTGCATTCTAGAGACAGTGCCTGACATTTTCTTGTGTAATGACAAAACCATCATTTAGCAAAAACTTGGGAGTGACCAGGTGTCTTCATAGATTTACTCTGAATTAAGAAGTGCAGAACAATATTCTTAAAAGCAGAGTTCAACAGTTTTTATAGCAAAAACTACATTTTTTCCCCTCCTTTTCCCCCAATCATAACATGCACACATACCTAGCTTTTAGGGTTAATAGTGAGGCAAGTAAATAGCAAAGCTTTGAGTCTGATGCACTGTTTCCTTTTCTCTTCAACTAACCTACATTTCTTGGCTCTGTTAAGCTGTTAGTCTGTTCAATTTATGACGTAAATGACTCACAGCAAGTGACCCCCATGGCAAACCTGTAAAACATTATACAGCATGAATAAAAACTTTCTTATTAGATCTGCAGCTGGCTAGATGCAGACATATGGTAGTGAGGATGTTTTGGAAGAAAAGGCACGGCTTGACAAAGAACCCAGTCTCTTGAATAAAGGTTTATACTGGCACTTCACTATGTTTATAATACCATATGCCAGGGGCAGGGCGGCTGCTGCTGCTGCTGCTTTTTTAAAAATCACATTGTTATTTAACTTTTTATACCTACTCAGCTCTTATATTGAGGCACCTGAGAAGCAAAATCTTTATTTTTTTTTTCTCTTGGGTTTCTCATACTTGGTTCTCCTGCTGTAAGTTCATGATGCTGTGGAGATGTTTCCTATCCAAAGCAAAGTATATTTGTCAGGACCAATTGTGTGGTATGGGATGTGTGGTGTTGGGTTTTTTTTACGCAAGCAGGATTTTCTTTATATTTCAGAACATTTCACAGAACCGATCCAATGTGACGGGATTCGAGTGTGTTGTTATTTGAGTTCCTTTTTTAGGTTGTTTGTTATGATTGGATGCACTAAAGCAGGCAGTCTGTAGATGTTTTCCTAGAGAGCTATTACATATACCATACTTTAAAAACCTACCTTTTTTCTTCCTATCCCCATTCTCCAGCAACATGTAAGCCAGTGATAGTCAATCCATGGTTTTCCATAGTTGGAAATCTGTAATTCTTCTCTCATTTGTGCCAATGTAGGTCTTCAGCTAGTACAAAAACTGTCAACTTTGAAGCCGAGGCAGACTCTCCCTTCCTCTGACACTCAGACTGACAGGATAAATCTGTATTTGCGCTGGTAGCCAACCGAGACGATGGAAAAAATTGTCTCATGGTGTAACTTTTTATTTTATTAGTTGCTTTGAGGAATGTGTTAACTATGACTTATTAAATAAAGGCCCATCCTATGTGGCACTCAGCACTTTGCAGTGTCAGGTCTTGATATCTTGTGAAATGGATTTTGTGTTCCAAGTATGTTCTGTCACTTTTTGTAGTTCTCTGCAGCTCTGTCCAATGACAAAGTGGCTCTTTGGTTGCTGACAGCTGAGTCGCTAGTGTTGTAGCCTGTTCCCTCTGAGTGCTATTAAAATATTCAGCACCAGCAGTTCAGTTCAGCATAAGTCTCTAGCACTAGAATTTTCTTGGAAACACACTTTCAGTCTAAGAGGAAAGGGGGTGGGAGGCGTTAATAGAGTAAGAGTAATGCTAATAAAAGCGAAAAGTGGTGAGAGCTGAGTGGGATTCTAAGCTAATTCTTTTGTTATCATAATTTATAACCTTTTATTGAATTATCTGGGAACAAATTAGCTCTTCTGTTGTCCCCATGCCCCAATATTTCAGGGGCATGGCCTCATGGAGCTGCACCCAGGCTTCCAATATATATGCTCTTTTTCAATACACAGAATAACTCCTTTCAGGTCATAGGAGAATTTCTCCTATGGAAATTGGAAAGTTAAAGAAGAAATGTCCACTCATTTCTGACTCTCTCTTTGGGTTCATCTACCTTAAAAAGAGAACCGCCTCTACTTCGATAAATGGACCTGAAAGTTGCCTAGTTGCTTTATAACATTTTAAATTTCTGCTGTGTCTGATGATAAAATTACTATTATTTATTACTAACTTCAAATCTTGTTAAATCACAAGAGATGTTTTCACTGCTTACATGCAAGACGCTTTTTAATCACCCTCCATTAATATTAAAGATGTGGATTCCATTAATGCAGGAAAATCCAAAGTAAAACTAGGAGTGCATGGGCTTCCAAAATAATAGGTGATGCTTGACGTACCCTATGAGCTGCACAACCTCTGCGTGATGGAACCACTGAGTAAATGTACGTTAAGATAACGTTAAATCAATTCTTTTCTGTATCTGGCAGACTGAGAAGCCATTACAGTTATCATGTTAGTTTGTAGTTATCAGGCCCTTGAGAGAGGCATAATATAGTGGTCTGAGCCAAAGATGAGGAACAAAGAATTCACAATTTCTAGTCTTGACACTGCTAGCTCTGTGGATTAAAGCAAAGCTCTGTGGGGCAACTATTTACTCATCTACCTCATTGGGGCTTTGTGAGTACTTAGACTCCTGAGTGCTTTGAAAATTGGCCCCTTAATGTCTGTCAAGTATCTGTAGTGCTGCTGCTTAAGCAAGGTGGATTTTTCATCCACGAAGCGCACACACTGCCAGGCTTTTAAACAAAATGAAAAACATTCCTCTATTCAGTGAGTACACAGCCTTTCTGGCCATGTATTTCAGGAGAGTGAGGAGTGAGCCCATGTGAAGGGCTTCCACATCATCCAGTCAGAGGGTAGCTGTGGTGTCTGTTGTTCAGATGTCCAAATTCTTGGAAATGTGAAGTTCTGCAAATCCATGAATAGAAATGGCACTTGAAGAAATCCTTTGCAACTTGGGGAGAAGTGGAAGGAAGCTCGTGTCTCCATATTTTTGAGTTTGTAGGGGACTTAAATAGCTCTTGAGTACAAGTGGACCTCAACACCTTTGGGAGTGTTCAAAATCCAAAAGTGGCTCTGAACTTTGTAAATGACTGCTTATCTTTATAATTGGCTAAACCAAACCCCCAGGTTTGAATTCATCTGAACTTTGAGGGGCTTGAAGTCTGAATCCAACTGATTCAGTTGTAGTCCTGTCTTGGGATGGTAACAAGGTGACTCTCCTCCTTGATACTCCAACTAAATGCAACACAGATACCTTGTTTGTCTGCCTTTTCAGTTCATTGGCCTCCTTGTACAAAACTTGTGTCCAAACCCTTTAGAACATTGCAGTCGCCATGTTTGATCACATGCATAGGAAGCTGTCACCCTTGATGGAGTCTTTGTGATTCAGGTGTGACTGAGGCTTCCCACAGAATATTGTTCCTTGGTAGACATCTCTTTCTGCGGTCATAAAGACCTCCACCTTTGTGCTTAGACACAGCTGGAAGCCTGCAAGATGTTACTATTTCATTTGTAATCCCCAGAAATAGTTTGAGAGCCAGGATACTTTAATTCCAGTACCTTCTTAATAAAGAAGGTACAGCAGTGGACTGTCAGGGCCAAAGGACAACATCCTGTGCTGCAAACATGCTTCCTTCACAATGAATCAACCTGTCCCCCCACCACACACACACACCTCTAACCGAATGTCTCCTGCCTTCCTTCTTATATTCAAGCAGAAATATAGTCCATTTACCAGACAAGCTGCCTCCTCTGTCTGGCAATCTTCCCTTGTATTTGCCTGGTTTTGCACAATCACTGGGCCCAGCCAAGCAAAAAAATGTATTCAACTTACATCCTTAGTACATAAGGTCAGTCCATCTCAGCCATGTGAGCTACACAGGGTATGTTTGGCTCCAAGTCAATTATAAAAGTAATGTTAAAAGGCTTTCTGCTGATATCTGTGCAAGTGAGATTCCTCTCTGGCATGAAGTGCTAGACCTACGACTCCCACATATATCAAAACAAAAACAGCCATCTGCTTGCCATGTTCTTCATACATTTTTTGGTCCCCTGCTCCACCCCCCCCCCACCCCCCCAAGAAAATTGGCATCCTATTCCCAACCTCCTCCTATTAGGAAATTAACTTAGATGACAATCAAAATTAAAGACTTTTTCTGAACCTCTGCTTGTGTGTTCTGTCTCATTCTAGCTGGGGAGGATTAAGGCAAGATCCTTTTAGGATTTGGGTCCCAGTGCAGAAGTGAATCGGGGGCAGGCAGATTCCTGGCCAGCCACCTGCTGCCAGGATAGACTCTCACCAGGAGGAGGATGTGCAACTACACACCTCAACTTCTGAAGAAGGAAGGGGCAGAGCAAGCATCATTTGACTCTGTCACTGGTGCATGCATACACTTGAAAATCGTCTGTGACTTGAAAGGTGTTTGAGTCTGGGTTCAGTACAGTTTCAATTCACCGTTCTGGTCCAGCCTGTTTTCCAACTTGCATTGCCTCTCAGTGCAGTGAGTTTTCTTACATGAGAACAGATTTTGGAGGTTTCCAATATACTCAACGTGTCCCAAGAGATTCTAGTAAATGGTTGGTGCATGTTTGTGCAGGTACATAGCATGTTCTAGTCATTACTTTGAAAACCTATCTGCTGGTCTCATTCGGTCCAGTGTTCTCTATCTGTAGCACCTCCATACTGTGACCCTGTATGTTGGTCATTTGTCCTTGTGTCTCTGCTCTCTACAAGCCAGTCTTCACTATTCTATACAAGATAAGCCATTTCTGCTTTATATAGACTCAGAGACTTTAAGGTCAGAAGGGACCAGTACGATCATCTAGTCTGACCTCCTGCAAAATGCAGGCCTCAAGACCTCACCCACCCACTCCTGCAATAGGCCACCAACCTATGACTGAGTTATTTACCTCCTTAAATCATGATTTAAGGACTTTAAGATACAGAGAATTCACCAGTAGGTGAACCATGCCCTGTGCTACAGAAGAAGGCGAAAAACCCCCAGAGCCAATCAGCCCTGGGGGGAAATTCCTTCCCGACCCCAAATATGGCAATCAGTTAAACCCTGAGCATGTGGGCAAGTCTCAACAGCCAGTTATCCAAGAAACAATTCTCTGTAATAACTCAGAACCCACCCCACGTACTCTCCCCTCTTAGGCCACTTGTAAATCCACCACGCGTAGCCAAATATCAGTCAATTTCCAAAATAGGCTAATCATACCATCCCCTCCATAAATTTATCAAGCCCAGATTTGAAAGCAGTTATGGTTTTTGCCCCCACAACTCCCCTTGGAAGGTTATTCCAGAACTTTACACCTCTAACGGTTAGAAACCTGCATCTAATTTCAAGCCTAAATTTCTTGATAGACAGTTTATAACCATTTGTTCTGGTGTCCACATTGGTGCTGTACTCAAATAATTCCTCTCCCTCCCTGATGTTAATCCCTCTGATGTATTTATAGAGAGCAATCATATCCCCCCTTCAGTCTTCTTTTGGTTAAGCTAAACAAGCCAAGCTTCTTGAGTCTCCACTCATAGGGCAGGTTTTCCACTCCACAGACCATCCTTGTAGCCCTTCTCTGCACCTGTTCCAATTTGAATTTATCCTTTTTAAACATCGGGGACCAGAACTGCACACAATATTCCAGAGGGGGTCTCACCATGCTAGGTCACTTGCTGCCCAACCCTTAGACTTGTGGAGGATGGAAGTTCTGTTTCAAAAAGGATTTTGAGAATCTTCAGATTTGAACTAATTCCAAATTTGAACAAACCCACAAAGTTTCTGAATTCTACACAGAGGGAAATTTGTGGATATGGGAGGGAATTACTTCAGGTTGATCAAAACATTTTGTTCTAACAAAATCAAAATGTTCCAGGTTCACTCTTTGAAAACGTGTTAGTTTTATTCTGTATCATATTATATAATAATATAAGTAATTTCAAAACACACAGTCAAAATAGGATGCTTTGACATGATTGGGACTTTTTTCCATTCTGTTTTTTCTTTCAAAACAAAACTCAAGGGCAGCTGAGCTGACCCAGTTTTGCTGAGAATTTTGACTTCAACAGACCTACATGTTCCAATGGAACCTGGTTCCATCAAAGTTTCTCTGACTACCCCTGCCTCATAATTTCTGCAGCTAAGGTGTTGACTGCTTTTGCTATGCACCACTTTGAACATGTGGTATGGGGGTGCAGGCTGTTTCTCTCACAGCTGTTCTATCTGGGGGGTGCTCTTTTTACCAGTTACGCCAACTGCTAATCAGAATCTTATTTCTCTGGCCCCCCAAATATCCCATTTTACTTGGCAACTAAAGCTAGACATAAGATTAAAATATTTTCTGTGTAATACATTTTTAACTCTCTCTGTCTTACATGCATGAAACAAGTTCCAAAAGGGTAGCTGTGATAGTCTGTTGCAGAAAAACAGCAGAGTCCTGGGGCACTTTTAAAGACTAACAAATTTATTTATCGCATGAGCTTTCCTGGGAGAAAATCCCACTTCGTCAGATGCTTTGAAGATGGGCAACTTCCTCAGGCACACATGAAACAGAGAGCCATTTTTCCATCACAGAGCCTGCAGTAGATTGTGAGGATTTTTCACAGTATTCTGTACAATTACAGAAGCAGATATTTAAACAGCGTGGAAAAGCTTTTGGGCAAGTTAGATGTGCTTTCTGACCTTTGCGACTCTAACACCGCATGTACCGGTAATCTCTCAAATAGCTAATGAGATAATTTGGCCCCTGAGATAAAGAAAGAGTCTGCTAAAAATAACTGTATCTTACTTTTGTTCCTACATTGTGTCGAGGGGGTGGATTGTTTGTTTCTAGTTTTACCATACCTACCACTTTGACTGGCAATAACATTCAGGACTGAGATTATACCATTAAATACTAGCCAGTGCAGTCTGGCTTTATCTCTAAGGTACTGTCACCCCCAAACATTCAGGAGTTACAAATAAGGTCCACTAAAACTGTGAGATTGGCTTAAAAATCAGCAGTTTATAAATAAAAAGTTGCAGTTCTTTTTATTTGCCCTCTCCCTTTGGATCCTTTGAAAGTCACATTTTTCTTCAGGTAGGAACTTCCTTTTACTTTCAAATGAAAGTTGAAATTTTTATATAGTCACATGGCTCCAGGACCTGAGGCTTTCAGAAAACTATCTGATATTGTGAGACTTGAGGTATAATATTAAGAAATAGCAACACTGCTACTACCATCCATATTAATGAAAAATAAGGCGGATATTCTGGCTAATTTAACCTGAGAGTGCTATTGTAAACTCTAAAAGTATCTTACAAGTGCCTTTCATTTATGGTTCTGTGTAACAACTTTATTTTTGCCCTTCGTTTTTGTGCTCATCTGTCAGTTATGGGTTAATGAAAGAGACTAGCATCACAGTCATGGAGTCTTAAGTCCTCTATTTATTCACAGATGAAATACAGCATGTACTGCAACATTGCAAATTTCTTTACAGTGCATTGCCTCTGTACCCCTAACCTAGAAAATAGTTCAGCCTTCATTCCCATTTAATTCATGGCTTCAGTGCATAGAATTCCAATAAGATTGCGGTTTGCCATCCATTGCAAATAGTAGCTTGGTGATAAAGATGTGCTCCATAGGAGCTACAGCTGATACCATCAAACTCATTTCTCATAGGTCACCAAACAGCAGTCAAGTGGTATATTTTCTGTCATGGTTGACTTGGGCATAATTTGAGTTGGCAGCTGGGGAAAAATTCTGTTACCCCATCGCTATCTGCACCCTTAATAACTTTATTAATTTCTCTTTTTTAAAAGAATTTTTTAAATTTTAACTTTCTTTAAAAAAAAAAAAAAAAAAAGTGACAGTTCTAGGCCAAACAAGATGGTGAGTTAGAAAAACTGTAGACTGCATATAGAAGATAGATACAAGGAGGAATTTTTCCATTGTTCTTCTCAGTAGTCTAAATTCATAGAGAAATTGTCCCCCAGTATAGCAGAGATTGATGGCAATCAATCCTCTTGTAGGAATAACTGTTGCTACAAATAATGTGTCTGCAGCATGACTAAAAACCCATGACTGGCTCATGCCCACCGACTTGGACTAAGAAGATGTTTAACTACAGTGTAGACATTCGGACTCTCGTTGACAGAAGGAAAACTTGATAAAAGTCTTGATTTATTGAAAAATCGGTCTGGAAATCACATAAGAAAAGCCTTTCTCACAATATTTTAATTTCTCTGGTCAGAACAAAATCAAGACAAATGACCAGTAGTTGAACAATTGAAGCCTCAGGTTTTCTGTCTGTAAAATGAAAATAATAGTTGTAAATTCTTTCATAAGGATCTGGTGAGACTTCCCAATTTTTGGACAATGCTTTGAGACTAGAATATTAAGTGAGTGATTATTAAGATCCCACATATGTTGATTGAGCCTACAGAAGCAGAATGGGGCTCAAACCAAGGTACGTGGAGTCAGAATAACTGTAATTATCCAGGTGTCCACAATCTCAGGGACAAGGACAGGTCTGATGTCCATGCCCCAGGAAAAATCTGAGAGAATTTTTTTTTACGTTTACTGCAGTGGGGCCAGGATTTCATCCATGTAGTTCTGTCTTGTCCCCAACCAGGGATCCTAGGCCCCTTTTCGATGGCAGTTGAACTAAGATACTTTAAAGTAACTTGCATACTGTAGTTAAATGCTTAACTCCCAGCTTGTCCACTGTGCTCAGTTGAAGGGAGGGCCTCCCTTCAACTCATACTACCGAGTTGCCAGGTGGTATTCTGGGATCGAACTTCCTGATCAGCTGAGCAGGTCTACACAGACCCAAGCAATCAATCAGGAAGTTTGTCCTGTCAGTGGCAAATTTGCCACTGTCAGTGAAGATATTCTCCTAGTCATTAGCACTGAGATGTGCATCAATTTCTACTGAAACAGACCTTTTTGCTTATTGGAATATAGAATTAAAATAATATTTCTAGCCAAAGACTTGTGTAAGAGGACAAAATGTACATATTTTGGGACACACCGTAACGGGGGAAAGTAGAAATTGAAATTATTTTGGCAACAGTGACAAGGATGCTTAAGGGACCTGTAATTGGACGGAGTAAGGAGGAATATCCTCCTTCAGCTGGCATCTTGTATAGATTCTTCCATAAAGTAAGCAGAGAAAACATTGGTGCTGTCCCAGTGAGATGGTGTATTTGAGCAATATGGATGACTATGAGATTGTGTAGGTTTTAATATAATGAAGGTCATTCTAGGGCAGTGGTTCTTCATTTCTTCTCTACTATGACCCCATGTGACAGTAGAGTTTTTTGGAATTCCCATTCATCTGGTCATAAAGAAGAAAAGCTGTTTCTTGGGAAACTTGTATTTGTTAGATGTTGGCAGATGAAATGTATTTGTCCTAGCCTGTTCCCTCCCATTTGATCTGTGCTCTAGGATGTTGCTGGACATACTGGTTTGGAACTACAGCACCTCAGAAATAAGGTACATCTCATGTTTCCTTTGGTGTCGTATGTATAAATCATAAGATATGAAACTACCATTTATGTGGAAAGTCTGATTTTCTACAATCTCAGTGATTGTAGGAGAAACACAAGAGGACATTGTGAGATTAAATGTGGGCAAACAATTATACCGTATGTAAGGTATAAAAGACGCTTTCTTTTGATTATACTTATCTGAGGTAAGATGCATTTGTGAATATAGCTCACTAAAAATAATTCAGCAAAAGATGCAGTAGTTAAAGCAGCGCATCCAAATTCACTGAATAACCCAGGTGTCGCACAAATTCATCCAGAATCATTTAGAAAAGATGTCCTCATCTGGTTTTGGTTTTTTTTGTTTTTTTAAATCTTCGAGACCTGTCCTTGGAATCATATTAAAATGTGGATGATATAAAGTGGGTTCACTAAGATTCTAAACAAGTTTGAACAAAATGACAATTTACTGTTATCTCTCTTCTTTATATTTATTATTTAAAATATTTATTTATATATATTTAAAATATTTATTTAAAATATTTTTATATTGGTACTATTTAAAACAAAAAGGAAGGAAGGGAAAAGTGGTGATGCTGCATAGGCAGCTTGTGGATGTGTGAAAAGTTTTATAGCACCCCTGTTTGTAGTAAAAGGGAAGTATGGTCTCAGCACAGAACTGGGAACCAGGTATTCATGACTTTTAATTTTCCATATGACATAGACTCCATCTATGGCTTTGAAGTACAAGTTTTCAAAGTTCTTCCCTGATTGGATGTCTTGGTTTTTCATGCCCATTTCAGATACTTTGGGCCTCAGTGACGACAACTCAATTGTGGACAAACAACACTTCTGAAACTTGAGCTCAAGGTGCCTCAATTTAAGCATCCAAAAATGGAGTCGAACAAAACCCAGTGGCCACTTTTTTGAATTGTTTCCCCTAATCTCTATTCAAGCAATATAAAATCCTTTTTAAGGCTGCCTGCCAATGGGCTTCCTTTTATTGTACCATGTGCTAGTATGTGAATTACTCACTGTATGCCATGCCACTTGCTTTGACTAGATCGTGCCCTGTCCTTGTATCAGGAGGCACTGAAAGTTGCGATGATCTGTCCTTGTGCTCAGGGACTGACTGCATTTGTAGTTCTTGTGCCCAGCGGACCACAAGGACTCTGTGAACATAGCAGTAGTAGCCACACCAGACTAAATGGAATCATGATCCCCTTCACAATTCCAAAGGAACTCTGACAGGCAGCGGAAAGAGTGATGGCCTTGCATAGCTCTGGGGACCACAGTCATGTGCTTCCTGGAGATTGTACCGGGGTGGTTCAGCTTTCCACTGCCCCCAACACGGGGAAATTTCTATAGTCCAAAATCTGACCACATATTTAGACATTTTGTTTATAGATTTTAGAACCTCTGAAATAATTCTGAAAACAAAGTTTTAAAATTCATAATAGTTTGAATGGCTAAACTAAGTTAAGTTTTGTGTTAGCACTTCAGCCTTTGTTTAAAAATAATTCATTTTTGATTTGACCTTTAAGAATCTCCACTTCATCCCCTCCTATTTGAAGGAGGGATGCTGATCACCAGGTTTTGGTGTTTTTTGTTTTTCCACCTACTATGAGCCCTGTATTCATGCCCATGGCACTTGCCTGTTTATATCCAGCATCTATGGAGTGAAGCACATGTGACAGGAATGTGTGTATTTTGGAGTAGGAGTTGGGTGTGAATGAGAAACAGTTGCTTGTTTAGACACCTACTTAGAGATTACTCAGAATCCTGCCTCTGCGTTCCTGTTTGTTGCTCTCTACGTTTATCTAAAAGAACACTGTCAAGGCTGGTAAGCCTAAAATTTGACCTATCTTGACAGCGATTCCATATGGACGTCTAATACTTCCAGTACCTTTCATTGCTAATACAAGTTAGTGATGTCTGTTCCATTTACAAACCCATTGACTGCTTTTTCAATGTTCCTGTGGGGAAAGAAGGCGAAACGAGAAAAACTTCCCAAGGGCAAAGCAATTGGATGCAGTGACAAAAAGTTAACACTGATTTTTGGTTTTTTTGTTGTGTGAAGGGGCTTGCCATCTCCATGCCTTATCGTATTTGAGCCTTTTTCTTCTTTTTTGCTCCTGTTGTCAGTGTGTGTTGTGTGAAGTGAAGGCTGTTGAAAAGTGATATCCTCTGGAAGGCAAGGGCTTTGTATGAGATTCTGCAAGAAATCCAGGACGCCTGAGTTTACAAGATGTGCCTTGATTCCTTGCACAAAAGGCATCTCTTGTAGGTTTGTTGATGATTCCCTTTTCTGGGATTACTGTATAATGGGGATTCTGTTGTTAGAATTTATTGGTAGGCAAATTGTATTTTTGTTAAAACTCAGCACATTACTCTGTATTTGTCAGAGCTAATTGCTAATAAGACCCCAATGATTGTTTATTATTCTACTTTTCTCTTCAGACTACGTCAGGTAGAGCTGCCAATGCAGAATAACTATAGTTTTGGGGAGTTCCAAAGGGGTAGCCTTGTTAGTCCAGTTCAAGAAAACAAACAAGGGGTCATGTGGCCCCTTTAAAGACTAACAAATGTATTTATCTTATGAGCTTTCGTGGGAGAAAATCCCACTTTGTCAGATGATTTAAGATGGGGAGACTGTCACGGATGTACACTTGGGTCCCAATCCCACCCAAAGTGAAGGGTTGTGCTTAATTTTGCTGACTGTGAATAGCCTCACCAAAGTAAGTGGAATTAAATGTGTACATGAGGAATGGGGGTTATAGATATTATTTATTTTGTTGCAGCAGTATCTGTCTGCGGTTCAAAATGAACCTTACATCCCCCTGAAAACCACCAGCCCTGTTGATGCCTATGTTAACAGAGAAAACACATATACTGTGGACTGAACTGACGTGAAGAGAAAACTATCCTTTCATTATAGATATCATATATAGCTGCTTTGGATCAGGTTAAGACTTGGTGGTGGTGTAGTATGGACAACAAAACATTGAGCAGCTGCTGCTGTCTGCGTTGGACTTGTCCATTGAATCTTCAAACCTACCAACAACCTTTCAAGAGCCTAAATTCATCTAAATTTTAAACCTAACTTCACATAGAGGGGGGCATTCCAGGGCTGTCCAGCTGTTACATGTACCCTATGCCCGGGATTTTCTCTGTGTACATTTCAACAGGAAACTAATAAGGTGCTTTTATCAGTTGTTTTTTCTATGCCATGTAAGGATAAATAGGAAATCTCTAGCTTGCCTCTTAGTACACATACGCTCTATTCCCCAAAAGCGTTCTGCCCAGGATGGCTGATGAAAGTGGGGGCTCATTGAGGAGGGCATTAGTGAAACATGTCATGCTGGAGGAAGGTCATTGAACTCATGTAATTAGTTCTGTTTCAGCAGATTCATTTTTGCTCGGTCAATGCTGCATTCAACCACTTGTGTTCCCCCTTCCCCCCCCCCAGCAATTGACAAAGACAGGGTGATAATTAATTTGGCAGGTTGATCCAGATTGGGTGGCAGAGAGGCAGGTTTTCCTGGATAAGTGTTGAAGTGTTGCTGGTTGAACATAAAGCGAATAGACTGAATATAGAAGGCAGGCAGTCTAAAGTCCTCCCCTTCCCCCAAGGCTGTGTTTAAACAGAACATACTTTGCATTTTGATATTGAGATTTCATAGTAAGCTACCAGACCATAAAGTGCAATTCTAGGACTTTTGTTAACGGGGTCAGTTAGAACAGTGTGGCGGTGGCTCATTCACAACAGTTGATGAAGGTGTGAATGTTTGAAGAGGGAAAATTACTTTTTATAGTGCACTAGCCACTCCCAGGCCATGTACACACTACAGGAATAATCGCGTAACAAGCCCGTTGCACTTTAAAAGTCACGTGGTTTTTGTAGCGCAGGATCGCGTCCACACTGAGCCGCTTGTGAAGGAACAGAGCCCCTCCCTGCAATTCGCAATTTCACAAGAAACCAAATTGAATTGTGGGAACCTATCCCACAGTTCCATCCATCCTGATTTGGCGCTAAGAATCCTGGGTAGAAGAAGAGTAGCGCTGAGTACCATGGGTAAAGTCTTGGTTTCCCATGGTGCATTCTGTTCCCCTTGCGTCACGACTCGTGCCCATTTTCGACAGTAGCGCATTGCTTCCTGGAACTCCTTTTTGCAGCAACATGGATCCAGGTCTGATCTCGACCGTCGCCTTCAGCATAATGAGTACACCTCGGCTGGTGGCACAGTATGTGTTCAGCTCTGAATCAGAGCAGGATTCGGATGACCCATGCCTGGTGACTGCCATGCAGAACAACAGCACTGCATTGCTGAGCTCCTTCACAGAGCATTTGCACACGGTGCACCGTCGGTTCTGGTCACGAGAAACAAGCACCAAGTGGTGGGACCGCATCGCTTTGCAGGTGTGGGATGATGACCAGTGGCTACAGAACTTTCGAATGCGGAAAGCCACATTCATGGAACTGTGTGAGGAGCTAGCCCCTGCCCTGCGACACAAGGACACCAAAATGAGAGCCGCCCTTACCGTGGAGAAGCGTGTCGCAATTGTGCTGTGGAAAATGGCGACTCCAGACTGCTACCGCTCGGTCGCGAATCAGTTTGGATTCGGCAGGTCGACCGTCGGGTTAGCACTTCCACAAGTGTGCAGAGCCATTAATCGTGTTCTGCTCCAGAGGACAGTGACGTTGGGCAACATGCGGAAGATCGTCGATGGATTCGCGGCCGTGGGATTCCCTAACTGTGGAGAGGCAATAGATGGCACGTACATCCCTATTCTCGCTCCGGAGCATCTTGCGACTGAGTATATTAATAGGAAGGGCTACTTCTCCATGGTGCTTCAGGCACTCGTAGATCACGGGGGTCGTTTCATGGACATAAATGCGGGGTGGTCAGGTAAGGTGCATGATGCTCGCATTTTCCGGAACATGGGCCTGTACTGGAAGTTGCAGGCAGGGACCTTCTTCCCCGATGATAAAATTACTGTTGGGGATGTGGAGATGCTCATAGTCATCATAGGAGACCCATCAGTCTCCTACCCACTGATGCCTTGGCTCATGAAGCCCTATACTGGAAATCTGGATCCCAGCAAGGAGCGCTTCAATTACCGGTTAAGCCTGTGCTGAATGA
Source organism: Pelusios castaneus (assembly GCA_007922175.1). Lineage (NCBI taxonomy): Eukaryota > Metazoa > Chordata > Testudines > Pelomedusidae > Pelusios > Pelusios castaneus. Next base: position 3,606,971 of record ML685821.1, read on the forward strand.
CCATAGAGTGCGCTTTTGGGCGCTTAAAAGGCCGCTGGCGCTGTTTGTACGGGAGGCTAGACTTGAATGAGGACAACATTCCAGCTGTCATTGAGGCGTGCTGTGTCCTGCATAACCTCTGTGAAAATAGGGGAGAGAAATTTTCCCCTTCATGGGACGTGGAGGCTGAGTGTCTAGAGTTTGCCTTCCAGCAGCCAGCCACTAGGAGTATCGGGGCACAGCTGAGAGCCGTCCGCATAAGGGAGGCACTTAGGGTGCATTTTCATAGAATCATAGAATAATAGGGTTGGAAGGGACCTCACAAGGTCATCTAGTCAAACCCCCTGCTAAAAAGCAGGACCACTCCCCCTAAATCACCCCAGCCAGGGTTTTGTCTAACCGAGCCTTAAAAATCTCCAAAGATGGAGATTCTACCACCTCCCTAGATAGCCCATTCCAATGCTTCACCACCCTCCTAGTGAGAAAGTTTTTCCTAATATCCAACCTTGACCCCCCCAGCTGTAATTTGAAACCATTGCTCCTTGTTCTCTCCTCTGTTACCCTCGAGAACAGCCTAGCTCCCTCCTCTTTGGAGCAACCCTTCAAGTAGTTGAAGGTTGCTATCAAATCTCCCCTCAGTCTTCTCGTCTGTAGACTAAATAGGCCTAGTTCCTTCAGTCTCTCCTCATAAGTCATGTGCCCCAGCCCCCTAATCATTTTTGTTGCCCTCCGCTGGACTCTTTCTAATTTGTCCACATCCTTTCTGTAGTGGGGAGCCCAAAACTGGACACAGTATTCCAGATGCGGCCTGACCAGTGTCGAATAGAGGGGAATTATCACATCCCTCGATCTGCTGGCAATACTCCTACTGATGCAGCCTAATATGCCATTGGCCTTTTTGGTAACAAGGGCACACTGTTGGCTCATATTCATCTTCCCGTCCACCATAACCCCCAGGTTCTTTTCTACAGCGCTGCTACTTAGCCGATCGGTCCCCAGCCTGTAACAGTGCATGGGATTTTTCCGTCCTAAGTGCAGGACTTTGCACTTGTCTTTGTTGAACCTCATGAGGTTTCTTTCAGCCCAGTGTTCCAATTTGTCCAAGTCTCCCTGGATCCTGTCCCTACCCTCCAGAGTATCTACCATTCCCCCCAACTTGGTGTCATCCGCAAACTTACTAAGCACGCAGTCTATTCCATCATCAAGATCATTAATCTTGTCCCTAGGACCGACCCCTGGGGCACTCCACTCGTTACCGGTTGCCAACCAGACATCGAGCCATTGATTCCTACCCACTGAGCCCGTTGATCTAACCAGTTTTTGATCCACCTTATGGTCCACTCGTCCAACCCATACTTCCTTAACTTGCCGACAAGAATGCTGTGGGAAACCGTATAAAAAGCCTTGCTAAAGTCAAGGTATAACACGTCAACGGCTCATCCCGCATCCACAAATCCAGTCATCTCATCATAGAAGGAAATCGGGTTGGTCAGGCACGATTTGCCCTTGGTGAATCCATGTTGACTGTTCCTGATCACTCTATTTTCCTCCAAGTGTTTCAGGATGGATTTTAGGGATGGGGACTCTTAGGACACATTGCATCACTGTGCAGTAGTGTTCCCACGCACTACTGGGTGCTGGTTGGGGGTGGTGCCGGTGGGCGTATACTGTACTATGCTCGAATGAGTGAATACTAAACATGCAAGAAGTAATTTTATTGTGTATCAATAAAGACACTGTGCACAGTTCAAGTGATTCAATTTTATTATTATAAAACATTAAATATTTACAGTAAGCAGTGCCTGCAAAAGGGGCTATAGATGCGTGTAGATGTGTGGCTCAATGCCATAGCTTGGTGCAGGAGTGGATGTAACATTGTACCAGGAGGGTCCCTGGGCTTCAAAGAACTGCTTTGAGGGAGAATGGGGTGGGGGGGACAGAAAGTGTTGCTGTGCTGCGGGGAGGGGGGGGGGG
>ML685821.1:3609023-3621899 GCA_007922175.1 Pelusios castaneus
CCCCCCCCCCCCCCCCCCCCCCCCCCCCCCCCCCCCCCGAGCCTGGAGCAGCTGGGTCCGCAGACCACCCATGGTCTTCAGCAGTTGGGTTTGCTCCTGTAGGATGCTTATGAGGGCATCCTTCTGCTTCTGCCTCTTCAAATTGTTCTCTTTGCGCTCCTGCCGGCACTTCTGCCTCCATTGTCTAGTCTCCCTTGCTGATGCCTCGTTGGACTGCATCAGCTCCTGGAGGATATCCTCCTTGCTACTGCGAGGCCTCCTCCTTATCTGTCTCAGCTGGTCAGCTGGCGCAGACCACCAACCAGTGAAGGTCATTTCTAAGAAAAAATGAAACATCATAAGTAGTGCTATTGTTCTCACTTTGGTTAAGGAGCCGGTAATATGCTCTGCCGACACATTCCGGAGTGCCCACGGGACAGGTCATTGCCGGGGACTGAAAGGGCTTTTGCAAAGGGAGGTTTGGGTTGCCGAGACAAGACACGCAGCTCCATGAACTATTTGCAGTGCTTTGGGCGATTAGTTCACATACGGCACTGCCATGGAAGCCGATATGTCGCTGCTTAGAGTGCCTCTGCAAGCCAGAATGCATATCCTGCATGTCACTGGTTTTAAGCCAGGACTGTACGCAGCAGGCTCGTGCGCAGCCATGGTTTCCACTGCTGTGCTTTGCAACTGGCGAGGGAAAGTATCCCTCTCTGGGGGAGGGGAAACAGTTGCTCTCCCATCGAATTTAATTAGGAGGCTGTGGAAGTACATCGAGGACACCTTCAGTGATCTCAACGGAGAGGATTTCTTGACAATTACAGCATGCATTGATGCACTGCTCATGTAATGCGGGGTAGACCCCCCCATCCAAAAAAAGAAAAAAGTATGAAACTCAAAACACCCATCTCCCGCCCGCTCTTCATTTGCCCGCAAAGCTTATCCAGCTAGCACAGAAGTCACTTCTGATGAAACTTACCGGACCTCCCCTCTGCTGCATCCAAAGACAGCATGGAGAAGGAATCTGGGCAGCACGTGTCAGGTGGCATGGAGAGAACAGCTCCTGGCTCCCTAGGTTGGCTGCACTACTTTCACCCTCCAGGTCATCCTCCACCTCCACGGCCTCGTCGACGAATTGCTCGTCACTGTCTGCTCCGGTATCCTTTTCATGGGGGAGTGCTGACGTGTCCACAGGAGCTTTTGGGGTGGTTGTGGGATCCCCGCTCAGGATTGCTTCCAGCTCCTTGTAAAATCGGCATGTAGCTGGCGCTAAGCCGGAGCACCAGTTTGCCTCTCTGGCTCCGTGGTACGTAATCCGCAACTCCTTCACCTTCAACCTGCACTGAAGAGTGTCTCTCTCGTACCCCTTCTCTGTCATGGCCTGAGAAATCTGGCCAAAAATATCAAAATTCCGCCAACTGCCACGTAACTGTGCCTGCACAGCGGACTCTCCCCAGATGCTTATGAGATCAAGCACCTCAGCTGTGGTCCACACTGGAGCACGTTTGCTGCGTTGAGCTGCCATTGCTCTTGGAGAACACAGCTGTACTCCACGCCGAGCAAACAGGAAGAGTGAAGAATTCAAAAATTCCCGGGAATGGTGGGAGGGCGGGTACAGTCACGTCACAGCCACAGCGCGCAGAAGGAAGTGCAGAAGGGATGGAATTGGAATTCTGGGACATTTCCGGAGGCTTCATATTGCGTGGCAACCATACACACACGAACTATCGTGGAACAGCTGGTCCTCAGTAGCTGCTACCACCCTCGTTTTCATGGTTTACATGTTGCGCGGTAAGACAGCTGTTACCGTGCAACAACATGAATTTGTGTGTGGACGCTGTGCCTGTTATCACGCGATAACTTTGTAGTGTGTACAAGGCCTCAGTCTCTATTCAGATCCAGTTTGATAGTGTCAAGTTTGCATATGGATTCCAGCTCTGTGGTTTCATGGTGAAGTCTGTTTTCAAAGGGTTTTTTGCTGAAATATGGTAACTTTCAAGTCTGTTACTGAGTGTCCAAGGAGATTGAAGTGCTTACGTGTCTCATCAAACAATAAAAACGTCTAGGTAGCTCTTATTTTTATTTTACATTTTCATTTAATCATTTTGTGCATAAGTGCATACAATACTGGAAAATACCAGGTCTGTTACATATCCTAAAACGTGTTTATTATGAAAGTTTCGTTTTTATATGGGGTTAGCTACTGGTATGCATTGAAAAGACTTAAAAATTGCAATTTTCTCCTGAACAAATTTTCATTTTCCTGTTGTCATCCTCCTCCTCCTAAGTGGATTTTAGAACCTGCGAAAATTACTGAATTGACAACCTGGGACAATAATGTCCTGTATTTATGCAAAGAGGAAATACAACATAGATGGAGGCAAGGCACATTTCCCTTTGATATCCTGCCAATGTGGATCACTCTGTTCCTAGAAGAACCACTTCAAACGGTTTAAATGACCTCCAGGTACATTCAGTCCTAAACTTTTCTTCTAGGCCAAAATCCAGAATATTTTCAATTGGCCTTAATTTGATTTTTCATTTTCTGGGCTAGTAATGTAGGTGGATCAACCAAATTACTTAGGACTGAAGTCTATGAAAAAGACTTCAATGAGCTTTGGATTAGCCTCTCAATTATTATCCAGTAAAGGCAATGTTCAGTTTCCAAAATAACTGGTTCATTTAAGACACATAGACCCTCTCATGTGATACTAGAAAATGTGAGTAGCTCAAGAGAACATTGCTGTTTGGGATCAGTTAAATAATGGACTGTAAAACGCTGTGTTCTGAGTGGGGATCGCGTGTGTGCTAGGGGAGACAACCATTATGACATTCGCAGTATTTGCAATACACAAAGCAGAACAGATTTCTTGTAGGCGTAAAGTGCTTAGATTCATTGCTACGCTAAATTACTGAATATTCTTTTGAACAGTATGTTGTGATTTTGCCGTCGACTGCAGCAGGCTGCTAATTGGTCAGTTTGGTCCCACGACTGCAGTGATCTGTTCGTGTGTAGTTAATGATTCCTCATGAAAAAGCAAACAGATATAAAGAAGCTTATATGAGTCTTGACTCTTTCTAGGAAGCTAATTGCACACAAAAAATGGACTTGAATGTGTACATTTGAACTGCAGTGACTAAACGCATCTACCTTGAATAGCATCCAGGGTTTTGAAACGCGTTGTAAGAGCAGCCGCCGCTTACGAGCAACATTTCCCCTGGGACCACTTGCCCTACCGTGAATTGTCCACTTGATAACTGCAACACAGCCCAGCATAAGAGCAACATTTGTGACATTGTCACATTCGGGGGCACAGGTGGGGGGGCATGTAGGGATGCTGCCCCCACCCCTCCTGACTGTGACCCTTCCGCGTTGCCTGCAGAGCGCACAGCGCTGTCCACTTGCCCTGTCTAATAGAACCTATGTGGAGAGCATGGGGAGAGAGGGTCTAGAAGAGGGATATTTGGAGACTGGGAGAAAGCTGGGGCTATGGGGGACCAGCAGAATTGCAACAGAAGGGTTTTCTCCTCCCTTTCTCAGCATCTACTTTGCAGGGTTGGGATGGGTTTTGCTATTTTCCAGTGGGGTATACGTGAAGCCCCTCATGCCCTGACTGTCCCCTCCATCTCAGTTGCTGGTGGTGGGGTATGGATGTGCTGTTTTGCAGTTGTGGGGAGTCAGGGGAACCCCCTCCCCAGTGCACTGACCTATGGACTCTGCTCCTCCCTCCATTGCAGGCTGGCCCCCACTCATCCCTTCCTTGCCAGGATGGAGCATGAATCTGCCAGGGTGAGCATCCTCAGCCTGTTCCCAGCAGCCAGGCTCACTCAGCTGTTTTGCCAACTGGCGGCACCTCTGCCCAACTGAGGATTCACTTGCCCTATTTCCCCCAAACTTGGGGTCTGCCTGAGTTCCCCCCACAAAGTATCTGCCTCACCCCTTCCAAGACATCCTTAACTGTCATATACCTTTGGTCAGATGACACTCCCTATTCCAGTAGCAGTCACTTAGGAGCAACATTGCAAAAGGATGCCAATATGTTGCTACTAACAAGCATCTACTATAACTTTTTTTTTCCTTTTCTTCCATTCTACTTTTGCATCTTTACCAACTCATTGTGCATTCTTTCCTTCAGTTCTGAGGCATGATATTGCTTCACTGCTATGATTTTCCCGTACAAAAGAACCTTCCCTGTGTCAGTTACCCTCAGCGAATTACTCTTCCACCACAACTATTTTCATTATCAGGAAAGGTTGCTCTCCAATCCCTTTGTCTTGGTCTGGCCATCAGAGACTTTTTCCCTTTATACTGTGATCTCAAGAGCCATGCAAAGCATGGAATAGTGGACAGTGGAATCATTAGATGAATGTTTTGACTTGAAAACCTATCCATTAGAAATGGGTTTGAGGAATTTGGAAACCCTCTAGCAATGTCTTGTTATGTGAAATCTATTCCACATCTGTAAATGTCTTTTTGACTATGCCTTTGGAGCCACTAAGAATTGGATGTTGTTTCAAATACAGTAATTTATAGTCATTGCTTGTGTACAGTATGTTTTTTTTCTGGGGGTATTCCCTCAGAAGCTGGTGTGTTCAAAAGTAACATCTGTTATAAAAACCAATTACTTGAAGAAGTGAGAAATTCAGTGGCATTACTGAAAACATTAGCAATCTAATTATATTTGTATTATTAAAGTGGAACAAAGAATTTGTGGCAGAATATAGCAAAATCCTACTAGCAGAGGAGAGTAGATGGATGCTTCACCAAAAATCTATTCCCTTAATTTTTTCCCTAATGAAACCTATTTACTGTAGAAAGTTAACCATGCTTGTTTCCAGTCAATGTATCGATCAGTGGATGCATAATTGTTCCTCCATAAACTACACTGCTGTCAATTCCAATTTGCCTTGCTGTATATTTGGATTCCTTATATCCCCATGCAGTGGAGGCAGGATTTTTACAAAAGTCGAACACAGTTGGTCTGGAAATATTATCAAAGGTCAGATGCAGCCATGAGAGAAGTTCTCGAAAACATAATCTTTTTTGCCTCTTCTTCCAGAGCCAGATATGATCGTATTCCTATTATTCCTTTGGAATAGAGCCTGTGGTCGTGTCCTTCAGACAGCTTCTTGACCATTAATACAGGAACTTTTTGTCGTTTCCTTTCATGTCGTTCATATGCTACAGCACCAACCTGCATCTCATTTATCATTTACTTGTTGATAGTTTTACTTCCAGTGTTCCCCTCTGCCTGGTATCCTATTATCTGACTGCTTTAAAACTTCTTATATTTTACTTGCCTTGCACACCATCTTGTATTAATGAGATTAGTTGCTTGGCAATGGCATAGCCATGATACAGACTGTGACAGTTTACTAACAATCCCATAGAATCTGGCTGAGTATCTTCCAGGTTCATGAGGATACCAGCTTCATAGTGCTCCTTTAGTTAGATAAGCTCCAAAGGGGTAGCCATGTTAGTCTGGTTCAGCAAAACAAACAAAGAGTTTTGTGGCACTTTTAAAGACTAACACATGTATTTAACGAATGAGCTTTCGTGGGAGAAATCCCATTTCATCAGATTTTCTTCCACGAAAGCTCATGCATTAAATACATGTGTTAGTCTTTAAAAGTGTCACAGGACTGTTTGTTTGCTTTAGTTGTATAGTCGCTCAGCATTTGTTCTACAGGGAAAAAGCTCCATGCAGTCACTCTCCAGGCTGCTATCACTGCCTTACAGTCCTACCAATTAAACCGTAAGCTCTTTTTTTTTCTCAAATTAACTCAAGTCATTTCATAGTCTCTCTCTCTCTCCATTTTCAAAATTGCCTCCACCTCCAGCCAGCAGCCCTTGAACTTTTGAAGAATCCTTTGATCCTTATTGGACCAAGGAATGGCTAAAAGGCATCTCTTCTTGCAGATCTCAAAACCAAAGCTATCCTTTGTGAATTTGAGTACTGAGAGATGTGAGAGGGTGAGTACAGAGTTGTTGCCCCTGTAGTCCCACTTTTGAAGAGTTAGATCAGACAAGCACATGAGCTGCAAGTCTGTACAAAGCCCCAGATGTTGCTTGTCTTTTTCTTGTCCTTTAAAGCTTTCCCTGGTTAAAATCTGTGAGTTTGTGACTTGCTGTTTTGAGCAATATGTTAGAACATTCCATTATAAAAAAGAATTTTTCTTTACAGTAAAAGTAACTGATATAAACAGCAGCCTACATAATACTCTTAGTGAAATGGTTATCTGTGTCAAATGAATACACACTGTACTGGGGAACATTCAATAGTACATCATTATGTTGTATAAAAGTATTTTTTATCTCTTCATATCAATACACCAGTCTGTTGAGCAAAGGCCGGAAGGGTGTCTTCTTTCTACAGATGGGGAAACTCAAATATATTATCGCTATTGGTTGGTTAAGATCAAAACATGGGGCTTCTTCCCATGTGTAGTGATTACACCCTCATATCCAGACACGTTGGATACTACTTTCCAAATTTGAGAGAGTTCAAATTGTGAAGTACTCCTACAACCACCGACCATTTGCCAGACAAAAATCTTCATAATTTTGTAGTTGCTAGTTGTCACTAGATGCTCCATTACTTTCTTCTGCTTAAAAGAAAAAAAAAAAAAAAAAAAAAAGGAGTCACTTCATACAATTACCAAATCACGTTTACGGATTCTCAAAAATTCAAGACATATTATCCATGGAGAAGAATAATCTACCAGAACAGAACAGAGAAGGCAGGAGAGTAATTGAGTATTTGTATTTACAAAATACTCAGAGAAGCTGTTCTGCAGCATTTCACCTTTTTTCATTTGTACTTACTTTTCATTTATTTGTTAGGGGACAAGAAGAATCTGATTTATGCCTACAGTGCTGGAAATGTAAGAGACCAATTTTGATTTTAGTTTTCTTATCCAAAGGATAAAAATGATGTACTTTCTGTATAGCTTAAACAATTGTATTAAGGTTATATCATCTCTATCTCTGACTCCTGGACTTGCTGCTCAGTCCATCACATAGACAGGCACCCATTTACCTCAGTGGGCTTTGGATTATTTTGCCTTTTTTCTCTTCTGTGCCTGTATTAGGTAACCTATAAAGACACCCAACAAGTGTAATTTTTTCCATCCATCTCTTCATCCGTACTTGTAATATACAAAATAAAAAGGCCAGAATAGTATATCCTTGTGGACTAGACAGAGAACCTATGAACAGGACATAGCTATTAACAAGTAAGGTTTCCAGGCACTAAAATCCTAATTTTTGCCTTCCCTTTTTCCCCTCAGAATCCTCCTTCCATGCTATAGACAAATTTACAGTCTTTTTTTTTTTTTTTTTTTTTTTTTTTTTGAAACACTAAATTTGCTACTCTTTATTGGTATTCTGAAATACTTAATATCAAAGCAACCACTCATTTCCTCTGATAAAGCTCCATCAGGATGTTAGATTTGCTGCTTAAATAAACCAATTTGTGAATTCAAAGTGCTGTATTATACCATTTCTGTGGGCACCCACTCCCTTCCTAAAAATGTAAATGAAATACCTACCTTTTTGCACATACAAAGAGTGCCCATGTTATGCAGATCTTCATAATACGAATGCTTCAGTTTTTCCATGCTTTGGTCAGCAGTGACATAGTCAACAATACACACAGTATTGGGTATCCCATGAATTCAAAAATCGTCAGTCAGGCCTAGGAAAATCATGACATTTAAAAACAAAACAAAATGGGGGGGAGGAACACACACATTCCGGGTTCTTTTTCTTTGCCTTCTGGTTTTTGACTTTTTAGGTTAAACTGGGTCACCTTTACAAACTTTTCTTTCTACCCTCATAAGTAGTTGGAATGTGTTTTTTAATAAGAGCTGAGGTTCTCACCCAATCATATGCTTTAGGAAGCTGGGGATTTAAGAAAGCATCAAATATCCCAAAACACACATTAATGTTGTGAGAGTTGGTAATGCTGCGTTCACATTGAAATTTTCATGATGCTAATATCCTTTAAGATGAATAGAAGCAATTGATACCAATTGTCAGACTTTTTTCTGACTTTGACAAGCATCACTTCATTGGTTATATCTGGTTATCATTTTGAACACTTTCTTCATAACAGTAAGGGTTAGAGGGGTCCTTTATTTCCACAACGAAAGTTCAAATTCTAGAGAGCAAGATAGCAGCCTTTATAAAAGAATTATCAGTCTACAGAGTCACTGTCTGGGCCCATTTTTACCTACAATTCTAAATTTCTCTTTTCTCAATATTTCATCTTTATTTAGTGGGATAAAAAGTTTTGTGGTAATTTGCATCATGAAAGATACAATACAAATATCCCCTCCTCTTTAGTTGCTATTCTGTATTTTGATGAATAACTAAATTTTAATGCAAACCAGGTTTCTGTAGGTTAAAGAAAAAACTGTTGACGCCATAGGCACAGCTTCTAAGAACATAAGTTTATTGCTGTGCTTGGAAACAGTCTGGAATTGTAGACGTGTCTCTTTGTCCAGGAATTCTTATTTCATGACCACAGGGCAGGGGTTAAAGTAAAGTGGAACACCCTAGAACGGCGTACTGGGGCCCGCAAATTTAAGGGGCCAGCGTTCCGGGGCCCAGAGAACTAAAAATTTCAGGCAGAACGCTTGTTCCACCTTGTCGGCTGGCCCTGCTTCGCAGCAGGGCAGAGGATCCGCACCCGAACCTCCAGCCTCTCAGCCAGCACAGGCAGGCTCAGCCGAGGCCAGAGAGCGAGCCTACCTGTCTGCTCTCAGCTCATCTTTGCCCGCCCAGGGCTTACTGAGACTGAGAGAGTGAGAACTGCTGCTCAGCCCCACCCAGCTGCAGCATATAGCTCCTCTCTTTGTTGCAGGGGAAGAGAAGAGGGAAATTTGAATCCCTCTTCCCCCCACCCCCCTCCGAGCCCAGGCAGGCAGCATATGCATATGGCAGGGCTCTGACTCAGCTCTGCTCCCCTGCCCACCAGTACAGGGGTAAATACAGAGCCCCAGGGCACAGGGGAAGGAAAGGGAAGATGGGGGCATGAGGCGGGCGGCAGGCCACCCATCCAGGGTGGGTCCAGGCCTGGCATGGTGCCCTGGAGGGCGAGTGAGGGCTGGGCCAAAGGGAAAGGGGCTGGCAGAGAGGCGGTTTGGGATGAGAGCCTGAGTGAATGAGATCCAGGTGGGACAATAGCTGCACAGCTGCAGTGGTTTGGGGCTAGGTGGGCCACAGGGTGGGGGAGCGGGTAGTTTCGGGGCAGTAGAGAGTGTGGGTGGGTGGGTGGAACAGGTGGTTTGGGGGAAATAACAGGGGGGTGGATGGTTTGGGGCCAGGCAGGGCATTAATGGGCAAGGGATGTGGGCTAACAGGACCTAGGTGGGGCAAAAGCCGGCTGGGGTGGTTTGGGGTAGTAGTGTGGGGGGAACAGGTGGCTTGGGTGAAATATCAGGGGGTGGACCGTTTTGGGCCAGGCCGGGCAATAATGGGTGGGGGTGGACTGGGGGTGGACTAGCAGGGCCTAGGTAGGGCAATAATGGGCAGGGGGCGTGGGCTAGCAGGGCCTATGTGGGGCAATAGCTGGCCAGGATGGTTTCGAGCCAGGTAGGGCACTGAATTGTGGGGTGGTTTGGGGCTGTTTTAGTCCGGGGGTGGGTTAGTTTTGGGCCAGATGGGGCAACATTGGGTGGGTGAGGGCACTTTCCTGCAAGAGTTGGGGCATTAGCAACCAGAGGGTGGCACCCCCACTAAACTTCTTTGCCTCTGTCCCCTCTGCGTCAGGGTCACCCTTTGCTCGGGGTTCAGGATCATCCTGGAGTCCCAGCGGTGGAAGAGGCAGTAACTGGTGGGGAGGGAGTAAGGACCAGACCAGATTTACCAGGGATTTAGGGTGGGAAAGAGGGGAATGGTGGCTAAGAAATGAAGAAGCAACTCCAGGCTCCCTGTAATAGCTGGGAAAAGAGGGTGGGTGGTGGGTGTTTGGGTTGGAAGAGGCTGAGCTGCATGTTGCTAGTTGTACAGTGGCTGGGCTGGAAAGGTAAGAAGCAAGTGCCAGACTCCCTAGCGTGGGTCTGTGGAGTGTGTGAAATAACTTAATTTCCAGCAGACCTTTCATAAGAATAATAAAAACAAATTGTTTTAAAAATTACCTATTCATAAAAATAGATACTGTGCAATATAACCCCTCCTGGAACGTGATGCTATGGGAAAAGAGACGGGGCTGGGAGGATGTTACAAAGAGGGATGGGGGAGGAGGATGAAGAGGATAAGTGCGGTGTGGTTGGCGGGGGGGGAGGGAGTATGTGGAGGAGATGAATGATGGGATGCTGGCAGGTGGGGTGGTTGGAGAAGTGAGTGGTGGACGGAGAAATGGGATGGACATGGAAGGATGGCATGGCTGGCTATAAAGTCATAGTCACTTACAAAGAGTCTTTCAAAAGGCATCAATTTCTTGAAGTGACTGTTCTTCCTCTGTGGCTGGCCTGTGTGATGTGAGCAATGGGGACACCTCCTGAGATAGTAGGGTTCTGGAAAATGTCCCAATCTGTGTTTCCTGGAGAGGAATTGACTCAGAGAGTTCGCCTCTCCTGCAAGTCTGATGTGGCAAGTTTGACTAAACTGTTTTAAAAAGATTTAATAATAATAAAAAAAACTACCATTGCATTAACGCTTCCTAACTACATTGTTGTTGTTATCCATTATATCATGTCAGTGCTTGCAAAGGACTCTCCCACCAGCACTTGCAACAGATTATTTGTAGCCACAGTACTTTAATATATCAAGTGTTGTAAATAACTGAGCTCTGTACCCCAGCATTCCACAGAACTGAAACCTGAGGGAAGCAGGAATAAAGCACTGTACCCAACTGCTGGGCATTATCTGAACGTGACTTCCCTGATGTTATGGATTACCTGGAAGCACGTGGTAGTCTCACAGAAAACAGGAGCGGAGATGGCTGAAATGGTTGCTTGTCAGATAGTTGGAAATGATATTTTAGTGCCTGGAGTTTGCAATCACTGGCTTTTTCATAAATATCTTTAAGTAGCTATTACCCAAATGTCTTTAGGTTAGGAAGGAAAGGTCAAAATAATTCCTAATGTAACTCCAGTGAATTCAGTGGCATTATACTAGGGGCAAGTTTGTCTGACAGTGATTTTTCATCTGGGATACTTCATTCTCTCTCTCGTGTGGGTGGGGGGGATGTTAACTGGAAATGCAGGTCTAATCTTTGCTCAGACCCTTATCAATAAACACAGTGTAGCTTTGCAAGGTGCAGGGGAAGAAGTGGATTCCAAAAGCCTCCTGAGCCCAGCTTTATCCTGGCATAACAGAGATAACAGGTTTCCAGTAGATAAAAAGTGGCTACAAGGAAGAGGGAGAAAAATTGTTCTCCTTTACCTCTGAGGCTAGGACAAGAAGCAATGGGTATAAATTGCAGCAAGAGCGGTTTAGGTTGGACATTAAGTAAAACTTCCCAACTGTCAGGGTAGTTGAGCACTGGAATAAATTGCCTTCAAGGGTTGTGTAATCTCCATCCTTGGAAATTTTTAAGATCAGAATAGACAAGCATCTGTCAGGAGTGATCTGGATAATCTGGATCTTGAGTGCATGGGATTGTACTAGATGATCTCTCAAGGTTCCTTCCAGTTCTCAGATTCTCTGTGCCCATGACTTGCTGTAGCAAGACACTCTCCTCTTCTTCAGTACCTAGTGCAGGGGTTGGCAACCCCCAGCACGCGTGGCAGTCTTGGCATGCGGGCCGATCCTGAGCGGCACGCGGTGCTGCTCAGGTCCTGCCCCCCAGTGTGGCTTGGATGCTGGGGCCAAAAGAGCCGCATGCCGTGGCCCCAGGCTCCCACTGGCCGCACTTCCCCGACTCCACAGCAAGGTAAGTGTTGTGGGGGAAGCCGGGCAGGAGTGGGGCTGATCGGCGGCGCAGCGTGGCCCAGTTCGGGGGCCAGCTTGGCGTGGGGCCAGTGCGGCACGACTTGGTTCGGGACTCAGGGTCCAGCCTGGGGCGCGGCCCGGAACCCCAACCACCACGCCTCCCCAACCCGAGCCGCAGCCCCCAGAGACCTCGGTCACCCCCCCCAACCCAGAGTCCCTGGTCTTTTGGTCCCGCCCCCAGCACCTGCTGAGGGTGCGGTGGGCGGGGCTGGCATGGGGGCTGGCAAAGGCTGCCGACTCCTGATGTAGTGTCTGCATCCTGCCATTGATAGCTAGCCGTGCAGATCCTTCTATTCTTGCTACAAGCAGGCACTGGTGCCTAATGCTCACAGCCTGCTATCGAATCCTTCCTTTTGAGCCACTAGCAAGAGCCAGTTTCCTTAGACAACAAGACTCTTGTGTATGTGCATGCAGATAGGAGTTAACAAAGTTAACAAGTTAACAAAACTTGGTGGTTTTATGCCAGGTCTTTTCTCTGCCATGTTACGTTTCACATAAGCATAGAGAAGTGCTTTGTTAAATGAGTCTGCAGCTAGTCTCATGATGCAGTGGTCAGGCGGGATGCTTTAAAAGCTTTCCTGATACGACTGCTTAACATACATGTTAGTGTAGCTGTCATATTTTAGGGGAGCTGACTGGCTGAGGAGAGAGGTAATGAGTAGCTGAACCTTTCACTAGTGTCTAGTTCAAATCAAGCTCAGATTAATAATGACTGAAGATTGTGAAAGTGCTGTGAGGTGTTGGTGTGTGAAAAGAATTGTTAGTCTTAATCTACTTCCCGGTGGACAGACTTTTACAGCACCAAGACATAAATTAAGAGCAGAGATCAGTGGATGAATGGACCATGGAGACTGAACTACTGAAGTTTGAGATCGAAAGGGGTAGCCATGTTAATGTACTACAGAGAAACAAACAGAGTCCTGTGGCACTTTTAAAGACTAACAGATTTATTT
>ML685821.1:3621999-3671649 GCA_007922175.1 Pelusios castaneus
TTCTCCATCTTCAAAGCATTTGATGAAGTGGGATTTTCTCCCACGAAAGCTCATGCGATAAATAAATCTGTTAGTCTTTAAAAGTGCCACAGGACTCTGTTTGTTTCTCTAGAGTTTGAGAGTTTGCATATCTGTGTTTTACTGCAAGCAATAAATGCAGTTTTGTGTTTTTGTTTGTCTCTTGATTGTTTCTGCTTATGCCTTGCATTGTGTTCAATTACATATCACATTTTATTTAACTATGATGTTGTTAATCACAATACTTATTGTGTTATGCAGTGTTTGCTAGTTTGTGACAATACTTGATACAGACATAAATGCCATATAAAATTATAAATATTTTTATGGAGCGATAACCGTTGCATATTGTACTGAAAAGTGGTTGCAAATGCCTACCTGAGCTGGAGCCCGCATATGCATGAAGGGGGCCTGGACCATATGGGAAGGGGGCCCAGAGATTAGGAGGGTTCCGGGGCCCGTCAAATTATACTTTAACCACTTCAGCAGGGTACACCACAGTGTTAATTCAGTAAAGTGTGCTAATGTAATACATGCTCGGGTTGCAGTGTAAGAGTAATGTTTGCTAAGTTTGCCTTCCAGTAGGGAGCCTATCATGGCAGCAGCAAAAAACCAAACATGCCAGACTTCATGAAGACACGTTTGTCGAGAAATGAAATGAAAAGCATATGGGTTCTGTAGTTTGCTACTATGAGCTATGGTAGTTTGCTAATAAAATCGGTGCCGAATTTATTGCTGGCATAAGCAGGAGTAATTCTAATGTTTTCAATGAACTCATGTCTACTTACTACATCAGTGAATTTGACCCCTCTTCAGTAAACAACTGTAATAGTTATATTGAGAGAGAGAGAGAGAGAGAGAAAGTAAAAAGAAAACCAATCACTTGCTGTTATAATGAACCAGTTGGTTTTTTACTCAGCACAGTATTACCTCCTAGGTGTTGTTGCCACCTAGCAAAAGACTCTAATCCCTTCAGCACATGGGGGTTACCTGGCTCAGGAGGAAGTGCGGGCTTCCTATGAGCAAGAGCAGCAGGCCAGAGTACAGACTCCAGAGAGAAGGCAAACAATTTAAGAGCTGGAACTGACGTGTTGAGAGGGGCCAGTGGTTCCTGGCAAGGGTGCCAGTTGTGGTCAAGGTTGATGGATAGCCAGACTTGGCTGTATGGACAGATCTGGGGAAAAAAAGTGCTGGACAAAAGGACTGTACTCAGGATGGAGGGTTTTGCAAGTCTGTGCAGGTTTGCCTACGGGGGAGGAGTGGCTTTGATTGAGTACCCCTGGCACTAGACTGGAAGAGTGCCACTTTTGTATTCTGGTAATGAGCTGCTATTGGGGTGTGGATTGGGAACTGTTGAATGTTGTGTTTCTCTTTTAATTTGGAAATGTTAAAGCAATTGAGCTGAGAGCAATTGCTCTGTTGTTTTTTTTACTACCCTAGTAAAGCAGTCCTTTTGTTATTTATCAGACTCAGGCCATTGTTGGTGTGCTTCCATAAATAGTCAAACTCTGGGAGTGCCCACAGCACATACCCCAGAACTATGGTACATTCCTCATGTTCCTAAATGTTTAGGAAACTAGCATACGTTGCATTTTCAGCCACAAACTGTATTTTAATCAGTTATACTGGTTATATCAGTTTCTTATACAGAAATGTTTATTTCTATACTGAAGTTTGTTGATTGAGGGTGATAGAGATAAAGAACCTCTCACCGTATTTATGGTAACAAATGCCAGATCTCTACTTTATTTCGAATTGCATCAGCCACATAAAGTGAAGGCCCCAGTCCTGCAAAAACTTATGAATGTATTTAACTTCACTAAAGGTACAGTTGGATTGTTTTTCAATGTGTCTGTTGACGGTGTGTAAAGTTAAGCAAGTGCATAAGTCTTTGCAGGATTGAGATACTAAACACTTCATTGCATTTAAAATAATAAGCAGCAAAAAGGGAGATCAACTAACAGGTGAGAATAGATGGACCATGGAAGAGCAAGAGACACTACTTTCCCAAGTATCTCTTGCTCTTGCTCATAGTCCGTATGTTCTCAGCAGAAACCATACCTTTTCAAGTCACTGCAGGGGAGAACGTTCTTGCATCACCAGCTGTAAATTTGTGAGAGAGGACAAAGAAGAAACTAGGACAAAAGAGGCCAATGTGAGGAAAGTAGAGGGAACAGGAGAGGGATATAGAGAGAACAGGTTCTGTGCAGTACAAAAGTTTAAAATAATTTAGTGGAGTTTACAAGAACCAAGAAGGGCAGTTTCATCATGGAACATGAAAAGAATGGGGAGCCATTGGTAGTGTGAGGACAAGGGTAAAAGGACAAATTTCACATTTATTTCAGAAAGCAGGCAGTTTCATTCCACATGTGGTGGAGTCTAGGCAGTTGACTCACAGCAACAAAGTAAAGGAACTGCAATGGTCAAGGAGCTGAAGGTTTATAGATGAGGGTTTCGCCAGAGATAGGGTTGAGGAACAATATGCTTAGGTAGGCAATCATTATAGCTTTTAAAATATCAGTTATTCATTAAGATATCAACATACAGGATCTATTTAGGATCATAGAAACTGGAAGGGACCATGAAAGGTCATCAAGTCCAGTCCCCTGCACTCATGGCAGGACCAAGTACCTCTTAAACCATCCCTGACAGTTGTATGTCTAACGTGTTCTTAAAAACTTCCAATGATGTAGCTTCCACAACCTGTCCTAGGCAACTTATTCCAGTGGTTAATCAGCCTGACAGGAATTTTTTCCTAATGTCCAACCTAAACCTCCCTTGCCATAATTTAAGGCCATTGCTTTTTGTCCTGTCATCAGCGGTTAAGGAGAACAATTTTTCTCCCTCCTCCTTGTGACAACCTTTTAGGTACTTGAAAACTGTTATCATGTCCCCCCTCAGTCTCCTCTTTTCCAGACTAAAAATGTAATGCAGTGATAAACAAGCTTAACAATATGGAGCAACCGCTGATGAAAATTGGCACAGCAGCCATTTTCAGTAACAAAGTGGAACAGAAACTTATTTTCAGTAAAACCAGGGAGTCAGCAGAAAGGCTATCAGTTATGTTAAACACCCTTTCTAAATTCTTTCTCTATGCAAGTGCTCAGTTGCATCTCAGAACGTGACCAGAGAAAGGTTGTGCCACTGCATGTCCTATAACCTTGAGTGCCTTAGAATTAGAGCCCTGTAAATCCATGAATGTGGATATGTGGGGGCCATTTCTTGTAGATCATGGTCATAAAGGTCAGGACCTCTATGAGTTCTGGGGCACGGCTGGAGCAGCCAGTCAGGGATGCAGATAACAACTGATCAGCTGTTAGGCTACTGGCAGGACTCAACAGCTGATCAACTGTTAAAGGAGGTGGGCTGATCATCTGTTAGGCAGGTGGGGCTCAGCAGCTGTTTGGGGCGCAGTCACTCAACAGCTGATGGAGTGCTACTGGCTCCAAAACATTTGATGAGTGGGTACAGATGCAGGTAAATCTAAAAGAGTGAAGGTGGATTGCAGGTCTCGTAGAAGTTTATTCCTTCAAATGCAGATGGGATGTGGATCCACATATTTGTATCCATGCAGGCCTTTACCTAAAATGCTCTGTTGCTGTAGCTCTCTGTCTGAACACTTCCAGCTAGCATAGAAGCATACACTGTTTGTTTGTGTGATAAGCAGCCCTGGGCCCCTGGTTCAGCAATTCTGACTCCAGCAGCCTGATAGTTTACACCATAGTTTCTGCCAGCCTTGCTTACTACTAGCCATGTGACCTCTAATGCACCCCTAGTCCTGAATTTCCCCCAAACCACCTGCCCTGACTTGTCCAGCCCTCTGATGAAACATTCAGGGGAGTAATAAGGTTCATTGCTTGTTTAAAGAGACAAAAGCACAGCAGCTTGTTGCTTTAATAATTAATAGCATTAATAATAATAGCATTAATAATCACTCTAAGTCAAGCACAGCACTGGGCTGATATAGAATAAAAGTAAAGCAAGTTTATTTAATCAAAAAGAATGGTTTTAAGTGAGTTTTTAAATATGAGAGAAAGTCATTATTACAAATACAAAAAGTGAAAAATGCTTTTCAGTGACTAAGACTTAAAGCTACAGTCTTGGTTCAAAGTAGGATTCTTACTGTCTTCTTTCCAGCAAAATGGCTGACTATTTCCTTGATCAGGATATCTCACAAAGAACAAAGAGAAAGGTAGTTTGGGGTTCTTTGCCGTCTCTTATATAGTTCGTATTATAGTATGTCATATTATATAGTAATGTGATAATGTTATATCACATTATATAATAACGTATTCTTCTCAAAGTTCCATGCTCCTACTGTGAAAAAAGATGCCGTGGAGTCTGATGGAGAAGGCTCCAGGGTGTGCTTTTCCCATTTGGTGCTTTTTATAGCACAAACTGAACTCTCCCTGCAGCCTCTGATATGCTAATAAATGGCCACTTGATTGAGGTAGCCAATTGTTTGTGATTGCAGCTGGATCAGGCATTGGCTTTTCCATGAACTGGCTAAATACCTGTTTACTCACGCCCCAGATATGTCTGGTTCAAACATATTTTAGTAATATCATACAGAGGGAATTCAGAACTTTGCATATAATGTTAACACATGTCTCTTTCCAGATTATTAACTAGTGTGGTATTAGCTTTCATATGATACCTCAAGGCTTATTTTGTAGAAATGTTGTTGCAATAATATGTAGTGTGTGATTAGAGGGGTGTAAAGGATCATGGATCTCTAGAAAACTTTGTATATTTCTACCTGTTTCTGACCTATTGATTTGTCAGATGACTGTTTAACAAGTGGTAGGTGCTCTACATGTGGAGAGGAAGCCTGAATAGATATACGATAAAATTATATAAATAGAGGAGGGAAAGAGATGCAACCTTCAAACATTTTTTTAACTTACGTATTTTCAGTTCTCCTCCTGCTTTTTTCCTTCCTTCCCAATTGCCCTTAAATCTAATCATCATCAGTTGTTTGTTTTTATTTTTGTGTTTGTTTTAAGATTTTATGTACTTCATATATAAATTGTCCTCCTTAGCTATCTAGCCTGCATTTCTGCCCAGCAGTCTTGGAAATCTTGCCACTCCCCACTTCTCCAGGCGAATGCTTTCAAACACTTTCTCCTTCTCAATCATAACTAGATTCTAGTTTTTGCAAAAAGGATCACATGGGATCAGGTTTTGCAGTTTACATTGTGTCTGATTTTGGAGCAGTCTTGTGTATGAACATTTTATCTCAAATTGTGGGGGAAAGTAATTATAAAAGAACTCTTGGATATGATTGGGGTTTGGAGGGGGAGGGCATGAAGGAAGAGACATCAAGGAGCTATTGAAACAGATAAGAATTTGTGTGGTGTGTTTCCCTTCTTTTAAAGAGCATCTTTAATGCTTTATATTTTGTGATTAGATTTTCCAGTACGCATACAGCAAGCATGAATTGTAAATTCAGTTATGTTAGTGCTGAGCCAATAGTGTGCATTCTCTTGGGCCATCCTTTTTCTTTGGGAAGGCACATAGAAGGAGAAATTGGGAAGTGAATGAAAAAGCCAGGAAAGGAATTTGGGCAGTAACTAATAATGAGTCCACCCACTTGATAGT
Organism: Pelusios castaneus; assembly: GCA_007922175.1. Lineage (NCBI taxonomy): Eukaryota > Metazoa > Chordata > Testudines > Pelomedusidae > Pelusios > Pelusios castaneus. The sequence goes on from ML685821.1 coordinate 3,627,619, forward strand.
CATCCTCATATGTTCACACTGTTTGTTAATATATTTGAATAAAGTTATGCTTGTATGAGTAGTAAAGACTGGGTTTTTTCCTCTCTTGGTCTTGGCCCATTTTATGTCTTTAGATGGCATATGAGACAGCCCAATGTGCCTTTATTGTTAGACTAGCAATTTAGACCTCAGGTACCTTCTGGAGGGGTGATGCAAGCTAGTAACAACATATCAAATATAACTATCTTATTCAAATCAGGTATGTGTGTTTGTATGTATCCAGATATAAGCACATAATTGTGAAGTCAATCAGAGAAAATACAGAAGGCCAAATACTGCCATTGGGGATGCTCATATGACCCCACGTAATGCAATGCAATCCCATGTCTAGTGGCTGTACCTACATCAGCGTAGTTCCGTGAGGGGTGACCTGCATGTATTTAATTGCAGGTAGAATTTGACCTACAGAAAATAAGATAAGCATGAACTGAATTACTTTAGCAAGTTTTAATGAGTTTTATCTTAGTTTTAATGAGAGATGATGTTTAAAAAAAAAAAAGACCCTTCCATTTTATCACAAATGAATTTGGCTGTTTTCCCCCAACCTAGTGGAATCACTTGAACTTATTTCCCCACGGAGACTGTACCCCTTGATACATGGTGTAAGATGTATGTTGACATTTTGTCAAAAGTCAGCTTTATGTGGTAATCCAGTTGTTAGTATAACAGTATCCCTCTTATTGAATGTCTGCCTTAATCTTAATAACGTGAGTGGGAATTTTACTTACACAAGCATAATCTATTTTGCCAGCATAAGAGTAAGTGTGATCTGTCCCTAATAATTTTACAGATGTGAAATTAAAGTAATTAGCACAGATTTTTTCATCAGAAAGGAATAATTGCTAAAATGTGTATTAATTAAATGGGAAGAATAAGCACAAGAAATGTAAAAGAAAAACTATATAAAATAGCAAAGAACATGAATCTTTCACTTATATCATATTAGTGTCCTCTATCGCTTACCATAAACTTCATTTTTTTTCTTTATAGCTCATGGGGCACTCTGAATGGGATCACAAGCGAGGATCCAGAGGATCACAGGTCAGTTACAGCTAGATTTTTCTCTCTTTGTTTTCTTGTAATTTGGGGTTGTGTGCTCATTTTTCTTGAGTATTTTTCTCTTTCTTAAATTCCACCATTTCCAGGACAAGCTCAGAAGACGATCTGTAACAATATATGCTACTGTTTAGTATTAAAAGGAAAACTTAAGGGGTAAATCCTGTAAACGTATGCACTGAGTAGGTTATTCAAGCGAGTAGTTCTGCTGAAGCCAATGAGACTGGTGAAAAGAGTAAACTTTGTCACATGCATGTTTGCAAGAGAGGGCCAAAAAGAGTGTAAAATGGTGACAACTTTGATTTAGTAGAATTCATGTTCAAACTGGAACAGTCAGAGAACATTCCTGCATTGACAGCAGGATGCATTAGACGTGTTGACGTGTCTTTTCTAACTCCAGTGTCTATCAAAATCGGAATATTAAGATTGTAACTCGGCATTTTCAAATAATGTAGATAATTATATTTTTCTGTATGCATATAAAAGACCATTTATAAAGCTCTGCAGTACTCCCCTAAATTACAATGATAAACAGAATTAATGGTGACAGAATTTTATGGCAGTTGTTTGTAGCCATTTCTTTTACTTTAACTTTTTGTAAAGTCAAAGAAATAACAGCAGTTCTGCTAATAGTATCCTGCTGATAATTAAAAACATATATACAGAAACGAAGTCATAGGGCTATTCTTCAGAGGAGATATAGCAAGCAATCTGATGACCAAGAGATTTCCTGTAAGGGCTAAGCACTGTGGTGTTGAAATTATTTGAGTAAACTACTAAAATCACCACACTTCAGATCTTTTCATCATTCTATTAGATGAAAGATCATTGTACAAATACTAATGCCCAAGTCTAAACCCACTTCACACACAAAATATACATGTACACAAAATATCACACATACATAAAATATATCAGTTTTTACAAACTGGAAAGCAAATTGGGGCAGTTTCTCACTACTTCCGTTGGTTGTCCGGATTACAAAAACAAACACACCTTCCCCCCCCCCCCCACCAAAAAAACTTTACTGACAAAATAAATGTTGTTTAACTGCAATTAAACCCAGTCCTCATAGAAATACAACAGATTTTATTTAGTTAAAGTTCATTCCAAGATCTGTTTTGCACTGCTGTTAGGACTATAGGTATGTAATATTTTATAAAACTCTGTTCAATTAGCATGAAGAGCAAAGTTTACTACTTGGATCTTCCTGGTGGATCAGGACTTTAATGATCTGGTTTACCTAAATTGGCAGACAATTGGAGTTTAGGTCCACCAAGTGAATCAAGTAGAAGAAGCTTATTATAACACAAACAAGGAGTCCTGTGGCACTTTTAAAGACTAACAAATTAAATAAACTTGTTAGTCTTTAAAAGTGCCAGAGGACTCCTTATTTGTTTTGCTGATCTAGTCTAACACAGCTACCTCCTTGGAACTTGTTATAACACAGTAACCCAAAGATATTCTAGCCTAAGCCTGCACTGTGGCCTACATTTTCAGAAGTGTCTACTGATTTCTGGTGTTTCAATATTTCAGTGCCCAAAATAAGACACTTTAAATGGACCTGAAGTTTCTGGAGGCGGGTTCAGTGTTTTCTGAAAATCAGTCCCCTTTAAAGATGTCTCAAGTTTGTAAATGAAAACTTGACACCCTTAAAATCACTAGATGCTTTGGAAAATTTATAGTATTAAGTGCTTCAATCCCAGCAGAAAAGGCCATTACATAAGGCAGCGAAATGTTTAGTGGCAGTTCAATGTTTATCTGCAGTATTCGGTGCAGATGAAATTCTGCAGTTGGCAATGCACTAGAGGCTAAATGGATTTCAAAAAGAAGGGGAGGCAGAGGACAGATTGAGCAGTAAACAGACATCATGTTGCAGAAGATGCATTTAGCATCTAGAGTTTTTGGTGTTTTGGTTTTTTTAAATAGCGTCCTTTCAGCATAGAGAAGGGGTGAAAATAAGTCAATGAGAATTTTGCCATTAACTTCAATAAGACCATGATTTCTCACAAGCAGAAGGATTGAGAAAGAACTTATTATCTTAGCTAGGTTTTCTGTGTTGCTTCTTCCTGATAATGGGAAAGCTTCTACAGCTTGGCCTAATTTCAGATAAAGGCCCGGTCTATACTGCCAACAAAATTTGTCAGCAGTCAATGGGAGTTATGGAAGCTACACAGAGAAGCTTGCGTAACTCAAATTCACTTCATAACTTCCCTTTAGCATGCCGCCTTCGTTGCGATGCACTGATAGGAAATAGGTTCCCATTGACCCAGCACTCCAGCACTTAAGGGGGTCGTTTTAATTAGGTCAAATTCCGGATTGATTGAGCATGTCTTTACTGACCACTGAGTCGATCTGGAAGAATCTATCTGATGGAAGTGAATTTGCCACGTTTAGTGTAAACATAATAAGAAGGATCACCTGAGTGTGTCAAGTTCAGGAAAGATCCATTACATGGAGACTACGTGAAAGCTTTCTGTAATGTACTCGAGCAACAGTTTGCCCTCTTTTTTCACCCTGGGCAACGTTTGCGAAATCAGATTTTGACAAAGTTGTTTGTGTTGCAGAATGAATGAAGTGGGGAGATACTTGTGGGCAGGATGTTCTGTGAAGTTACAAGTTTTTTACCACCACACTGACAGGGCCAGATTAAGGTGCCTCAGGGCCCTGAGCTGCCCACCACTGTGTCCCTCCTTCTCCCCCTCGCTCAGGACCCTGGTCCCCTGCCATGGAGCCTGCAGATGGGCCAGCGCTGAGGGGATCTTGGGGCCAGAGACCAATCTCTGGTGCTCCTGCCCCAGTCTGGCTAGTCTGCCCCCGGTGGCTCTGCCCCCAGAGCGAACACACGCTGGCCTGTCCCACCCCGCCCCCAGAGGTGAACCAGCTGGTCCAGGGGCAGGGCAAGAGCACCATGGAGCCTGGCCTCTGGCCCTAGGGGCCCACCCCCAGGGGCCTGACCCCCATCAGTGTGAGCAGGGGCCCTCCCAGAACCCTCCAATCCCTGTTGCTGCTGTGCTGGGCTGAGCAGAGTGGTGGGGGCCAGATCAAGGCAGGGCCTTAGGGGCTGGAGGCCAGGGCCCAGGGCTTCAGCTCCTATAGCCCCTGCCTTGATCCGGCCCTGCCTGCTGAACTCAGTGCTGGACTATTTTGTGTAAGACTCTGTTTCTTTTTCACTTTGAATGATGTTTTAGTCAGGCTCTTTCAAAAAGAAAAGTTCTATTGTGTTCTGTGGTACCACAACCCCGTAGCTCATAATAATGCTTCAGTGCTTTTGTCTATTATTTTAGAATACTATGGTATTTAAAATAAAGGTTTATTCCTGGAGTTCCTGTTTCAGGTTCTCACAGATACACAATGCAGAAAACACTTTTGTCCATTGTTTAATTCCCAACACAAAGGAGTCCATTTTGAGATTTTTTTCAGAGTAATATTAATACCTTGACTCCTACACGATCAGCATGTAATACACTTTAAAACGGATCACAAAACTCATACGGGTAGAAGAGTCTCCCATTGTTTGTTAATTCTCTTTGATTAAAGAGTAGAAAGCACTGAACTGGATTTTAGATCCTTCTTTCTTCAATGAGCACTAGCTGGGTGTCAGGGGGAAAAGAAGTGGAACAATCTGATTGCTATAAAATAAAACCTAAACTCTCTTATTCAACCAGGATATTTCTTCTATTATGAATAGGCAGGTTGTCTCAGGTTTTTGTCTCAAACCTGCAGAAACTATCCAGTAACGCACTCTACATTTTCTAATAACGCACTTGGAAAATGCGTTCATTTGGTGCTTTCTTATTATGCAGGTTAAACAAAGGGTGAAGGCCTAGCTTGAAGAAATGCTGGATGCCCCAGAAATTATCTTTTATGCTTCTGGGGATTCCTGACCATGAAAAGAATTTATCTCCTTTACATGCCACTGTGGTTGAAACTTTTATGTCTCTTAAGCTGTTGCTAACTTCCATAGTAATGTCTTGTTCCTTTTTCTATTTATTTAATGTATTTATTTACTGTAGGACTCCTTCATACTTTTGAGTTTGTTACTGACAAGCTTTACCAATCCCCCAGCTTTTACTAGTCCCCATTATTGATATGTACCTCCAGCTCTAGTGCACATTGGGCTTATCTAGTTAGAATGGACTATAGTTTGCTTCACAGAGAGTAAATGGATTATTATGACAAGCATCATTTGGTTTTTCACTTTGAAGATAACACCTAATGTTGAAAATATTTATTGTAAATACTTTAGAGTCAAACATGGTGATTTAATTTTCATGAAAAATTTATTTTTCCCATCATGTGGTATTGTCTTGCAAACATCACAAAATACTGTAAAATTTTATTTCTTAAATACTGAGTGGAAAAAAATGTAATGTGGCTTTAGAGATCATGCACGTATGCAGGCACGCATACAAAATTGAGAAATTGAAAGTTACCCTGCCATGTTTATAGAAATTCCTAGTTATTTGCTGTACAGGTCACAAATACTAAGGTACATCTGCCCTGTGTCTCTCTCTTCCACGAGCCATTCCTATGTTTTATATAAGTGAATGAAATATATATATTATATGAGAGACAGGGTGGCCTTGTGAAATTAATCTTTATCATCATCTCCCTTTATGTTCAAAGCGTGCAGCCTCCATTAATTATTGCCAGCAAAAAAATAAATTGTAGTACTTGGCACCTCTAATCCCTCCTTCACATGAGTATCACAAAGCACATTACATGCGTCATTTTAAGGCCCTCACAAGTATGGGAATTATTTGTTGCTGTGATCAAGCCAAGTTTGGCTTGTTTAATGGGTGGGTGACTCTATGGAACCAAGCAATCATTCCTTTGTTAATCTTGTAAAATGATGATAATATAGAGGAAAAAACACACAAGTCCAGTGTTTTTTAATTCACTTTAAATGTAAAAGCTCTCAATTATATATAGCTGAGGTGCTGCGTTTTACCCTTCCAGTTCCTAAGCAACAGCTATTTTCAGATTGAGTGTGTCTGGTGTTGTCTACCTACTTCATGCTTCTGTGAGGTAATTCGTCAGTGGATGCTGGGCTTTCTCGCTATCTCTCCCTATTCCGTTTGTCATGGGACTGTAAGAAGACTAAGGCTTATTAAACGGGAAAGAGCTTGGGAAGAACCAGTATCTACCTTGCAGCTTACACAACTTGTGACTCTAGAAGCTCTGCAGTCTACAGCAATGAAACAAAAGGATCAGAAATAAGTCTCTTGCCATTGGTTTCAAATTCTTAAGAGGGAAGCCTCTAAAGCATACTCAAAATCATGAGTCGGAAATCCTTGTTCTTACTGAAGCGTAGATGGGAGTCCATTCCTGTTACTGATCAGGTACCGTTTATGGTGCATCTGTTGTATAATTGTGTCCCCTGGCAAGATCACTGTTGATTTGATTATAATGAAGTAACTGTAACAGATATTTCTTAGTATGTAATGTTGTCAGTTGTCCATTGCCTGTATTTTCCATAATGATTAATTTATTCTAGCATAAATATTTATAAAGCTGATTTTTACAAGAGCATATGCTTATGAATATATAAATACCATTGCAGTAGCATCATACTTCATGTACAGTGAAGGGCAGTCTTAAGGAATCTATAGAAATCAATTGTCTAGCAAAGGAAATCTTGAACTAAAGAGCTAACTGAAATGTACACCCTAGAAACACTGGGATACTGTGAGCTGGTCATTTATGAAAGATTGCCTATTGCAGGTAGAGTCCTTAGTGCATTACTATTTTAGGTATTCTATCTATTGATCACATATAGACTTGGTGAATTAGCAAAAACACAGCTTTGTTCAGTGACCTATTGCTTGATGTATTATTTCAAAGTTGTTGAAAGGAAGAAAAGTATCTGTGTGACTTTGACCTATATAGACCAGAATTTAATATAGAAATACCGGTAATATGGTGCATTCTAGTGTTTGTATCACTGTAGATAAGGATTGAAGCCTAAATATGTGAGTTGGATAAGTGTGTTTCACTACTTCCTGCTCCCAATATGCAATGGTCTGTAATGTCTTTAATGCTCATATTTGGGATGTAAGAGTGTTTAAGAGGGCCTTGGGGTTTTTCGCCGCCTTCTATAGCATGGGGCCTGAGTCACTTGCTGGTGGATTCTCTGTACCTTGATGTCTTTAAACCAGGAATTGGGGATTTCAGTAACTCAAGGATAGGTTAGGCATCTGTTATAGGAGAGGGTGCATGAGCTTCTGTGGATTACGTGCTGCTGGAGGTCAGAGTAGATGATCACATTGGTCCCTTCTGACGTAATGTTTGAGTATACAAAAGGGAAGGCTGTAGAGATATTACTGAAGTCAGGGCTGGAGGCAGCAGACTTACTCCATACCCCTTCACAGTGACGGCTTATTGTGATACTGACAGCAAAGCATATCATGGGGCATCTCTAGCCATGGGAAACGGGTACATTGGGAAAAATCCCTGCTTCTTGGACCTTAAAGTAGAATGCAGTCAGTAAATACTGTAGTGCAAATGTTCTGAACTGCCCCTTTGCCTTGTGTGCTTGGGTATTCTGCCACTAAATAGTTGAACTTGCGTAATAATTGAACTACAATGAACTTGAATGGTTTATAGTTTCAGGGGGAAGGGATTGACTGACCATGTTCTGTATCTGTGGAGAATTTATTGAGGGGAAACTCAGTCAGGGAGGAGCTTTGCATTTCATTCCAAACACAGTCAGGTCGGTGGTCATTCTTCTCTGTTGCAGAGATAGAGAAACCCACATTCTGGGTGGAGCTGTGAAAATTCTCACATACATACTCTTAACATTGTATCACAGTTATCCATAGTGAAAAATTTCATGGTTCTAGTGAAATATAGCTTGACCAATCCTAATGATGTCATCAATCAAGAACAACAACAGCTGTAGCACACATTGGGGCAGATTTATCTGTGGTGTAACTACACTGATGTAAGTGAGGTTTCATCGGGTATATTTGGTCCATTATGTTCCATGTCAAAGTTTGATAAATGATGCTAAATTTCAAGCGGTAAGTACTTTCATGTTTTTGTAGTTATTTTTTAAATGTAAGTATCTCATTATTTCACCCAAATAAGCAGAGGCGGTCTTTGGCTTTGGGGGGCCCTAGGTGAAAGCCCATTTTGGGGTCCCCTATAGGCCCACTGCTCCCCCCCCCCATGAACCCGCTCTCCCTCGTCACCCTCTCCAGCCCCAGCTTCCCCTCATGTGGCCCTGGCCCCCTGAGCCAGCTCCTCCTCTTGCTGCCAGCTGAAGCAGATGTGGCTTTTGGGGTAGGCAAAGCAAGTGATAGGACCCCTTCCTGCTCGAGGCCCTAGGGATGCGCCTGCTTTGCCTACCCCAAAAGCTGCCTTTGCAAATAAACAATGCCTTAATACTTGTGTTTATGATTTTACCACTTGCGTAACAGCCTATATAAAAGAAATAAAGTGGAATATTAAAAATATGGTGGTGGTGGTCGGAGGGGGTGTGGTGGGGGGGGGGGAGAGGCATCCATCTCTAACGCTAGACGATGTGAATGGTCTGATTTGAAGATATAAATGCCAGGAAATTCAGAGTGAGAGCTGTTATTCCATTTCTAACTTTTCCTGTCTAGAGGATATAATCAAGTATATCTTCTAAAGGGCCTTCCTAAGAACACTGACTGTAATCCCACATACCAGATAGCCTATGTCAATGGCTATATCTACACTGGCAAGTTAGTTCGAATTAAGGAAACTTAATTCGAACTAACTAAAGCCATGGCTACACTAGGCTTTAATTAGCTCGAATTAAGGGCTTCCTTAATTCGAACTAATAACTTGGAATAGGGCATTAGAAATAAGGGTTCCTTCGAACCAGTTAGTTCGAATTAACCAATGTGGCCATGTTAGTTCGAACTAATTTCTTAGTTCGAACTAACCAGCCCATTGAAATCAATGGAAATAGCTAATTCGAACTAAGCAAGTGCCATTCATGGCACTTGCTTAGTTCGAACTAATTTTTTCTAGTTCGAAGTAAGTTAATTCGAACTAACTAAAATTAGTTCGAATTAGTTAGTTCAAACTAACTAATTCGAACTAATTTTAGTAAGTGTAGACATAGCCAATGTGTCTGCTGTCCACAACCCTTTGTAAAGGATATGAGCAGGCTGGGAAAGTGAGGTGAATAGAAAGCCAAGACTCCTTACTATAGAGATAGGGAATATTATTTTGTCTTTTGAATGGTCCTTTAGCTTTGTGAGGGCTGAGTGTAGTTTCCATGGTCTTAATGTTCTAGAACTGAGGAGTTTTTCTTCCTGAGCAGAGCCCTGAATTAGATCATCATGGTCTCAGTTAATAAACTTGCTACCAAATTAAGTGTCTTGAACAGCTGGGTGGTCCTGATCCTGCGGTCATCTTGCACAAATAACTTTAAGACAAAGAGCAAATAATTATTACATTTTACCCTGTATTTAGAAGACTTAAGTTACATTTAGGGCCTAAATCTGTTCAGATGTATATGTGCTCGGCTTGTATAACTTCAGAAGAATGTCCTCATATATATCAGGGGAAAGAATTTAAGTACATTTTCTTTCTGGCCTATTCAACAGCTAGTTTAGTTTGGGGATCTCTGTACATCTGTAAATAAATTTAAAGTGTGGTACGTTTGGGGTTTTAGTAAGACTGGTTGAGAGAACCTCTGATGGGCTTATTTGGTCTATATACCCAAGAATCTCAAGTTTTGATATGGCCCTAGATGGTTTTCCTACTCAGCAACTGCAACACACAATGACATCATCGCATGGACCTCCATTTAAAAACAATCATGGGTGTGTAAACTGGAGCCTGTAAAATGTTTGTGTCCTGTGCTTCCTTTAACTTCAGCTCTAAGACTGGGTTCTAAATCAACTCTAAGGCAGAGCTCTTAATTTGAAATGACTGGTTTTAGTATCAGGTAGAATCTTCACACTTAAGTCCATGATATACACTTTTTATGGGATTGTCCCTCATTGTTGGCTGTGAATTTAAAAGCAGGAACTGGTTTTACATGGTGCCATAAAAGCTAAATAAGCCAATAATTGATATAGATGTTTATATAGCTATAAACAGTTCAAAGTGATGTACTGTAGAGTTAAGTAAAGTAATCAATAATATTGCCTGCACTAGAAATGTTCTTTTATAGCAATATAAACAACAGTAATACCTTCTGTGCTGCTAAATCACTAGCTGAAAGTTGGATGGGTTTATGTAAATGAATCTTCTCTCTTACCAGCAAGGATTTAGTGTACAGAGACACTAACGGCAGAATGCTTGGGAAATTCAGTTCCCAATTTTTTACAGATGGTCCAGCAGATATAAGCAGTTCCCACAGCTTGGCACTTATATAACACCCTCTCCCAAGTGTTTGACAGCAAATACATATTTTTAAAGACTATAAATATATCTCTCTCACTTGCATCCCTTGACAAAGCATGTCAATTACAAGCAGTTTCCTTTGGACACAGACCTAGAGTTTAATCACAGTTAATTACTATTATTAATTTAGGAAATATTGTTTCATAGTTGTAAAATCTGTATTTCAATCTGAAGAGATGTATCATCTAGTAGCTCCAACAAAGGAATGAGTCAGGATTCCTCCTTTTTGTTTCTATCTTTAACATTGGCTTGCTATAACCATGGGCACTTTTACCTCTCTCCCTTTGTGCTTTCTTTCTCTTATTTGTAAAATGAGGAAAAATCCCATTCTTAGACTCACTTAACTAATGTTAAGTTGAAGCAATTGAGATCCCTGATTGAAAGGGGCTGTGGCAAAATATTTTTAGTCTGACCTTCCAGCCCTAACTCACACAAATCTTTGCTCTTGTCAGTAGTATCATTGACTTAAAATATGATTTTTATTTTTTGGTTAAGACTCTCTCTGTGTGAGGAGAGGAACTATTCAGAGGCTGCAGGATGGGGCTAACTATTGTTAAAGTAATATCTCCTTCCTCTCCTCTGCTTTTAACAGATGTGATTCAGATTGCTTGATGCATGCTTGTGATGGCAGACTTCAGTAGCCCAGGGAGTGGAAGTGTGCTCACTGGCCACTCAGGGGATGATCCCCCAGTGAGCACCCCCAGCTTCCGATGCCACACTGGGAACTTTCATTCTGCAGGGATCAGGACACTGCAGGCTCATATACTCCGGTCTGTCAGTTTAACGAAGAAACTGATATGCAATCAGTTTCATCTCCAAATTAAGCATCCACACAGCTTTAGATAAAACAAACACTAGGTTATTGATTAAAACATGATTTAAAGTGACTATATAGCAAATCAATGCATAATCAATTAATCAGCTAGTCAAGGAGTTACCACAAACAAACAAAAGATAATTCTCAATCTAACCTAAAATCACTACTACAATGATGCTCAGCTCACCACTCAAATTTGGCTATGATGGTTTCCAGCCAGTCTCTGCCCTTCAGTGGGTAGGGCCCAGTCCTTATACAGTTGCTTGTAGATGGAGATATTTCAAGATGTAGTTTCTCTGGCCAAAAGCTCCTGACCAGTTTAAAGCATGTCTTTTCTCCTCCTCCTTATGGGCAGGTAATTCACTTTGTTCAAAAAGGGCAGGTGATCTCCCCCTCTCCAGCCAAAGAGCGGCAGGCATGTAGATAGTCCATTGTCATGTGTATTGTCTCTGGATGATGTTTGCAGCCGTGATTGTTTGCTCCTATTTGAGGCACGTGAAATTCCTTTGGGAGCCTGTTTCATTCTCTACACCCATATGATGTTTCAGGAAACATGATACCATAACAATAATGCAAAGTATGTCATGAACATTAAAAAGGTCTTACATGGCACATTTTGCATTAAACCATACAATTACCTTGCAAAGGTGAACAGGAAAGTTACACAGCTCACATTTACCGTGGTGTAGGGGGGTGCACCCCATGATGGGTTCCTGCCATTGCAGGAGCCTTCGGCATTACTTCACCTCAGTCCCTGTGGGCTATAATATTTTGGTCTAATTTTAGTTATTGGGTTTAGTGTGTGAGTGGTGGACAGTCTCGGTGACTTGTTATATAAAGGAGGTGAAACTAGATCAGTGGCTCCCAACCTTTTTGGCTTGAGGGCCACATATATAAGTTTACAACCCTGAAGGGCCATCGGTTTACTCCAGCAGTGTCGCCCCCCCCCCCCCCCCCGCAACCACTGCAGCCAACAGAAAGAGTTCAGCGAGGAACCAGCCTTCTCACTGGTCTCCCTGGCTGCAGCATGAAAACCACATACATCCTATTTTCCTGTGCGTTCTGCCTGGGTCCCTAGGCAGTAAGTCCTTTCCGCAGCCAGAAGATGGAAGAACAGTGCTTCTCTCCCTCTGGCTCTAGCAGGGACCTAAGGACCTAGGCAGAGCACTCTGCTCTCTGCTGGAGCTGAGGGAGAGGAACAATGATCTCACACCCCTTTGGCTGCAGCAAGGGCCTGCACCAGGGTCTTTTAACTCTCTGGAAACACCCTCTGCATGGGTCCATAGCAGAAGCTCTCTTCTGGAGCCAGCAGGAGGGGAACTGTGGGCTTTTGGCCCCCAGACCACAGGTTGGGAACCACTGGACTAGATGATTTCAGGCTCCTTTCTGGTCTTCTAACTCTATGACCTCGCAGAGCTGTAGTTACCAAGGAAGTCCCGCACAGTCTTAAATTGGAGCATGCCCAGTGTGGGTAGAATCTTCAGAGAATTTAGCAGCTGAATTCTGCATGTGCAAGCTGCAGTTTTTCAGAGATCTGTAACTTGGCCATATTTCTATTAGAATAGCAAAAAGCTCATTTCTCCCTCCCGTTCCAAATGTTATGTTTCTCCTCTAAGGCACAGTGAGACTACAGTCTCAGTGAGGTTGCTAGAATTTTTTAATGAGTCTAACAACAATGGGTCTCAAACAAGCAACGTTCTCAAAAATGGCTAAACAATTCTAGCTAAAATTTTCCAGAGAATAAAAATCAGATGCGCACTCACTTTGCAAGGGAAATTTCAGTCCAAATTATTAAAGTCTAGCAAAATTATAAGTCCCTGAAATCAGGGACTCATGGGAAGTGTTGAGCAATCTTAATATTAGTCAGTGCTACCAGTCCTATCTGTAATAAAATTTTGCACTATAAAATTATGTACAACTAGGCCTTTGGGATGTTGAAAGATCACATTTCAGCTTTTCCCTTACTAGTATTAAGAGTTGAGGATTATGCCACATGTCCTCCTTTACATTTTGAGTAACATTTCATATTTGACTTACTACCTCAATGTTTTATAAGTATTAATAATCTTCCTTAAGCTAATATATAGCCAGATATCTGATTACTGTGAATTTGCTAGAATGCTGTTCACAAAGATGAACTCAGTTAGCGGAACTCACTTTCTATTTAATAGTGAATAGACCTATTCCTCAGCTTGGAAGCTCCATTGGTGTGTTAATAGTGCAGCTAAAAGAAGTAACCTTCATTGCAGAGTTGATTGTGAAGTCTCTGTAGGATAACTGTCACATAGCTGTAGGAAGATGTCTTCAATAATAAGGTTTTAAAATCACAGTACACTGTTTGATTTCACTTTTTGGAATGGAAATTTAAATTCAAAGCATTTTATTAGAATTTTTTTCCCAGTTTGTTGTGTCCATAATGTGGAATATGTTTCTTCCATAGTTGCTGCTTGCTGGGATAGTTTTAAAATAAATATGTGAAAGTATTTCCCATTGTTCCTTCCTCACGGGAACACAAGACAAGCTGAAATCTCTAGTAGCTCATTTTATGAGTTCCCCAGCGAAAAAGCTAACAGCTGATCAGCTCTGTTCTCAGCACCAGATGTTCTCTTTCTACTTTATTTTAGAAGTGAGCCATATTTTTTTTCTGAGTCTGATGGATCAGTGTTCAAAATTTCAAAATGAATTATTGGAACAGGCTCTTGGAGATTTTTGAGCAAGCCAGAGCTGGAGTAAATCTTGAAGTCAAGTCATAAAACATAATTTCATGCTGGGTTGGGTTTTCCAGATCAAAGGTTCATTGTGTAATAGGTCTGCATTGCTCAATTTACAATTCCTGAACAACCCTGTTTCATGAGCAGAGTCAGTTTTTGTAGTCCATAGAGAAAATCTGGAGATTATCAGACCTGAATTAGACTATTTGTTTACTCAATTGATGGGCCTTATTAAAGGCTTTAAAAAAAAAAAAAAAGGCTTGCCAGTAGTGAGTGTGTGGAAAACTCTTCAGAATGGAGGATGGAGGTGGCAGCCACCAAACTCTACAAAATGTAAGCTTTCATTTAACAACAACAAAATTCATCATAGCTCTAATTTTTATGATGGTAAGCATTTATGAGACAGTGTTGTCTTCCTGAGTCTTCAGGAAGCTTTCAGTTCCAGTGCTTTTGTTGCTGCTCAGAGCTTTATCAAAGAGCTGCAGTGTTTCCTCTTGAGAGAGCCACATGAATAACAGCAGAAATATTAGATTTATTTATTGCAGTATCCAGAAGGATGGGGAAGGAATACAGTAGTGGAGACTGCCCCTCCCCCCATTTCATTCCCATCAAATAACCAGGATACAATGGACAGTTAGTGGAGTAGCAAACATTTACTTCCTTTCTCCCTTCTAGCCTGTTTCCTCTGTTTAGAAGGAGTAGATGAAGTGGATGCAGAAAGTCTCTTCCTTTTTGCAGACATTAGCGTGGTACTTCACATCTATCAAAAACAGTGAGTGAATGAAAAGATTGGAAGCTCTGTGTGGATTCAGGGATAGCAATCAAATAGAAATCCATGAAATCTCCCCTATCCCAACATCTCTGCTTTTGGAATTGATGGGTGAATCCCTTCTTCCAAACTTGTTTTTCATATATTCCACTGGCTAGTAAGCTTAGCCCTCCATCTAGTAGCTGACTGGTAAATGTTCCAAGTCCTGCCTTGGAATAAGGTGCTGAGGATCAAATACTGCCTCCAGAGCCATGCACATAGTGGCTGATGTTTAGTGCAAAGCAACCATCATGTCTTTATCTCTCAACTTTCCACCCTGCCAGTGTGTGGCTTGATCCAAAAAATATTGTGAGATAAAGGACCAAAATGTGGAACATCTGTGGGTGCATAGCATGTCATAATTGACCAATTTTAATGCTTTTAATTTATAATAGATAGGTTCTAATGGCTTCTAGTGGGCCTTTTTCAAGGAATTTTCAGCTCCTTGAAGGAGAAACTTCAGCAATTTTATAACAAGTTGTTTATTAAAATAGAAGGGATTGGTAAGAGATGAGCTTTTTAGGAAGCTGCCCTCTGTATACTCTATTCTCTATACTTCTCACGGAACTGAGGATGCTTGGCGCACTCCATAGTATAGCTCCGCATCTTGTGGGACCAGACATTTTGCGGGGCAAACTCAAAGTATTTTAGGCAGGAAACTGCAGCTAGGTTTATGGTGTGGCTCTGTTCTGATCATGTCCTTTAATATAAGCCAAGATTAGAAGCAGTTTGGGCCACATGATTTCACATATTTTTGCCTGAATAAAAGCAATAAAATCTTAAGGTTTTTATAAGTGGACTTCTCTTTTTAATATCCTCTTCCTGCTTCATACAAATTAATTCATTTTTGTTACTAGATCTGTTCCTAATATATTTATGTAACATAGCACCCCCCTGCACAGTATTCTAAGTTTTGTTTTGTTTGCTTGTTTGTTTGTTACAACAAAACAATTAGTGGAAGAAAAAAGAAGTTATGAACATAAAATTAAAATTGATGTAAAACAATAAAAGTAATTAGCTTGGCCTGACCAAGGCATTCTTCCTATGGTTGGGTCTCTGGCCTTTCTCAAGCTAAGCAGGATGTTGTCATAGCTCTAAAGCTACAGAGGCAAATAAGACAGCATATTTCCTTCCTCTCTTCTCTCAGATTCCATCATTTCCATCCTCTTGAACATTGAGGGTTGCAGTGGGAGCAAGAAGCTCAGAAAGTTATGTGGCTCAATGTAACTGAGGGAGCGGAATCTCTGAGAGGCCTGTGGATTCACAAAATGCTCATGGTCCCAGGGATGTTCTATTTTTATTGCTGCAGGCATTTTAAAAGTTGTACTTCCAACTTTTTTTTGGAATTATTGCTGTGGAAAATTTGAAGCTTTAAAGTCCAGGAATTTTTATCAAGTAGTC
This sequence comes from Pelusios castaneus, assembly GCA_007922175.1. Classification (NCBI taxonomy): domain Eukaryota; kingdom Metazoa; phylum Chordata; order Testudines; family Pelomedusidae; genus Pelusios; species Pelusios castaneus. The sequence continues at coordinate 3,643,841 of ML685821.1, forward strand.
ACTGTGGAAGCAGAAAAGAAACAACTCCAGGATATTTTGTTTTAATATGGCACATAAATACTGTTATCAAATGGAAGGTATTGGATAAAAACAATAGCAGCTGACTGGCATGAAATGAGTTGATGGGTCTCAGTCCAGCTTCTGATGGACATCTATCTCCATTGCAGAAACTGCTAGCACAGTTGGTACAGACAAATTTCCTGCTTGGCTGTCTCAGCAAGAGCCAAATGGACCTGGAGATTGTATTCTCCGTTCATCCCTTGAGTTTATTTCTTCAAGACAGGCTTGAGGAGTCTTTGGTGGAACAGTATGTATGAAATTTCCTTTGTCATTGCCTGCATTACGCATTTACCTGCAACTGTTTCGAATTCTATTATCTCAGAGCCAGGGTCAGGATCAGCTCTTCAAACCCAGCTCTCCCGCTATGGCTTTTTAATGTCCAGGTCATCCTTAATGATTGCAGGAGATTCTTCCAGTGATTGGGAGTCCCTCTCATCCTGGAATATTTTCTCTCATCCTCTGGTGGAAAACAGCTCGATTTTCAGCAATCCCACTACAGTGACATTCCCAAAAGGGATCACAAGGACATTTTCTCCAATATCTAAAACTGCTCCTATTGGGGACTTGAACCTCATCCATTCCATGCTTTATGAGCCCACTGTTTGAGTCCATGGCCTTCTGCTCCCTTCTGCATCAATCTGTGCTTGTGATTACCTCCACTAGAAGAACAGGTGAGCTTGTGGTCCTTCATACGTGGTCTGTCTCAGAGTACGTTTAAGGTTATACCCCAAATTCATCCCTAGATTGGCTTCTGAATTTTACATAAATCTGACTGTTTCACCTCCCTGAGTTCTACTCAAAACCTTACCATAACAAAGAAGGAAGAGAAAGCACAGCTCACTAAACATATACAGGGCTCCAGCTTATTATTTATTTTGCTCAAAATCCTTTCAGAAGTCTCCAGGTTCTTTACTGATATTGCTAAAAGAATACAAGAAGAAACAGTCTTCCCAAAGACTCCCTAAGTGGGTTTCCTTTATTAAAATCTTATGGAAGCTCCTCTTCAGATTTTCAGGGCCCACTTACCTAGAGCCCAAGTTTCTGTGTTGAGCCATCCCACCCATTAGCTCCACATATCCTCCTCCACAGCTCTTCAGTTGGCCTGCAGCTTTGATTCAACTCCCCCATTCATACTTCCCTTGATTTGTTTTCACTTTGAGCTCCATCTGTTCTCTCCTGCCTTATTCTTAGATTGCGAATTCTTTAGGGTGGGGACCATCTTTCTGTTTTGTATTTATATAGCAGCTAGCACAATGGGGTCCTAATCGATGACTGGGACTCGTAGGTACTGTGGTATTACAAATAATAGTGAAATGTGAGCCCTTCCACCCAGAGGCAAAATCACCACATAGTTCTCATGGTTACCATGTACAAAAACGTCAGAATTTTTATTAGTCTAATCCAGCGGTTCTCAATCACTGTGTCAGGACACAAAAGTGTATCGTGAAGAGCTGAGAGGTGTGTCACGGAAAATTGGCTGCTCAGCTTGGGTTTCTGCCCACTCCTCTCTGCTGCCCTCAACAGCCCGCTCCTGCTGCACAGCACAGGCAGCCGCCAGGGCCAGATGAGTAAAGGGAGTTAGGAGCTGCAACCCAGAGATCCTGAGCTGATGGCGGGGGGAGAGCACCATCTACCTCCCGTTGAGCCAGACTGCCAGAGCACTAGCCTGCGCTGGCTTGACTCTTCCCCCACCCAGGTCCCAAAGTGCTGTAGCCTCCCAAGCGCCCCCAGGCTAAGCATCACCATCACCGGCAGGTTGCAGTGTGTCAGGCAGGGGAACATCCTCTGTCCGGTGTGTTGCGATGGAAAAAAGGTTGAGAACCACTGATCTAACCCACTAGCACCACAGCCTCTCTCTCTACACCTCCCAACTATGACCACATGTCTAAAATTCATCCATTGTTGTGATGAATATCTTATCATGCAGACACCTGACCGTGAACTTCCTGAAACCAGAGAAAACACATTCGTTTCACAAAAAGTTCCTTTATGCTTAATCGTATTTCAGCAGATGTGTTTTTGTGGTTTTTCTGCAGAGAATGATCTTTTCTGCTGCTCATGCTCCAAATCCTGTGATCTGTTGTACTAAGTTATAACAATCATTAACTTTAGTGGGAGTATTGTCAGACTATGGACTGCACAACTTGGCACCCTTAGCCAAGTTATAAGCAAGTTCGTCTCAAGTAGCAGAAAAAACTTCGACTCTGCATCAGTATTTTTATAGAAGCCGCGTGACAGATGATATGACCGTGTTTTTTACAGTTTTCTGCTATTTTTGGGCTTCCCACCAGTGGAAGAAAATGAATTTGGCATTGATGTTTTTATAATTAAAAACAACCAAAAACCTATACTTTGTCTCTTTCATGTGGTTTGACCTTATCATTGTGGCTGTTTTCTTACTAAAACCAAGTAATATTGGGATTTTTTTTAAAAAAATCATTTTATAAGTGTGGAAGCACGAAGTGGAAATTGCCAAAATCACAACTGTGCTTTATTTTTTTTTTAATATTAAAAATTAAAAAAAAACAGTTCAGGTGATAGAATTGCAAACTAAGAGCAGGTGATCGAACCTATGATAACGCCCTGTCTGGGGTGATGCAATGTAATACTCTATACTGTAGTATGGTGCACCGTTTCCTTTAGCCAGGGGCTGCGGCAGAAGTATTGTTCATTGGGAAGATTATATCAGGCTCTGCTTCCTGATGATGTTTCAAGGTGATGTATCAATTCTGTATGCTTTCCACCCTAACGGCTAAGTCTCACCTATCCCTGCTGTCTTCAACTTTAGTGTATTTTAGGGCGCTTGGCTTGATGTCTGTCTAATCCAGGATTGTCAGAGTCATTGGGGGCCATTTCTGTCAGCAACTTGGTCTGGCGGGCCACAAAATGATATAAGAAAAAATAAACCTCAGAGCAACTGCTTGTATACATGGTCTATAGTCTCTTGACCATCGGTATGGGGAAAAAAAACAGTTACTCTGACGTTGGGTAAATCTTTATGTATCTTTCATTTGATATGATCAAATAGAACTCAATAAGAGATTTATGTGGGGAAAATAGAACTCAATAAGAGATTTATGTGGGGTATACCCAGTGCAGGCCGCAGTAGAGTGGATCGTGGGCCGCGTTGTTTGACACCTCAATCCTGTTGCTGCTTATTCCAGGTTTTCTCTTCACTCTACATTACTAAGTGCAGCATGTGCAGTGTGGGATGAGTGGCACAAACTATGGATGTCTGCTATGGTAGGGTCCTTTGAGCTCTTGTTGCAAGTTCATATTCCAAACTGGAAGCTTGGTAAACAGCTTTTTCATTCTGTTCTACAGAGTTTAATCTCTCCAGTTGTTATTGCTTTGTGCAGATCCACAGTAAGAGGCTCAGTAACGGTTAGAAAATCATATCTCAATTATTTGTTAAACTGCAATATGGATGTTGATGAGTGTACTTTGAGTTCCTGCCCTCAGACTTTGTCTCGCACTGTCCAACTGATAGCCCAAAGACTTGAGTTTTGAGGTCACACATTTCTCTGCCTATTTAATTTTCCCCTGGAGGGACCCAATGGTTAGCATTCTCATAATGCTCTATGTTGGATGCAGTTTAAGGGAATTACAGGGTAGCTTTACAAGGTAAGAGGTAGTGTCAAGAGGTGGTTTAGTGTGATCCATTCTCAAGTTACACCAGCCCTTAGATAATGGTGTGCCAACTTGCATCTGCACTTAATTGCTATTTCTTGTACCCAGGCCTTATATACCCACACACCATCTAAATCTAATCTCATGCTTATGCCACTATGCCATTTTTAAATCTCATGCATGTGCATTTTACCCTGCATCTCTTACAAACCAGCTGTTATGTCATACACCAGCTGTCCCCAGTTAAAAATTATGAATTTGTCTTCTGATATCTAATCCTCGAAGTTCAATAATGTACATCATATGCTGATAATGCTTTTATTGTGGTAAATGCTAGCAGCAGTTCCCACTGGGCCATCCTGTCATGCTATCCAACAGAAAACATTTTTTGCCCAGATTTGCTGGTTTTGTGAATAATGCTAAAATAGGTATCTGCCATAAGAATACAAGAATGTCCAAATCTCATTATATGTAATCATGCTTTATTATTATATGTTAAGTTTCAAAAGACAGGTGAAATAATGTAAAATCCATTTTAAAAAATCAGGCAGGAAATGAAACCTCAATGAGCAAAAAGAGTTGGTTTTTTTACAATGATTTGGATCTGTTATTTGAGACAAGTTAATGCACAACATCAGTTGCATCTTTTAGTGCATGTTCTGCCATGGTGTTTGGTTCCTGGGTATGACAGAAGCAGAAGGAGAATCTATATTAACTGAAAGGAAATCAAGCTATTTGGCTTCTGTTTTCAGCTCTGGCAATGACTTTTTGGGTGACCTTGGGCAAACCACTTCCTTAAAGTATGTTTTCCACGTAGTTAGAAACTGGGGGTGTGGGTTTAATCTTGATTCTGCTTTCACTTGGGCTAGTAATCTGTCCACTTGGCACTTGAATGAGTAGCCTACGGTGTCTTTCCACTTTGCCCCCGTGACCAGAAAATATAGGATGTTAGCTATAATACAGAGGAGGGTGGATCACAAGGTTAATTAAAACAGATCCAGAGGGATAGCCTGCTAGCCTCTCTCTGCAAAGTAAACAAGCTATTTTGATTCAAAGAGTGTGGAAGAGGGAAGCAAGAGCTAATGACACACAGATGAATGCAGCAGCAGGGAGAATGTGATAACATAGGTAGGTCTTTGCAGTACAGTTGCTTACACTCAAGACCAGGCAAACCTGGGTGCCCAGAGCCAGGTTCCAATCCCCTTGGGTTAACTCTACAGTGAAGACATGCCTTTAATCTCTGTGCCTCAGTTTTCCTGTTTCTGAAATACAGGCCCTATTTTCTTAATTCTCAGAAGTATTTGGAGGATTGCCTCATTTGTGAAGTATTTAGAGATCGGTTGATGGAAGGAGCAATCTAAGTGGGAATAATAATTGTTGTATCATTATCTGTTAGAAGGACAGGGCAAACTATTAGATCCAAGTAAGAACTGCTTCTTTTCTGGAGTGTTGAATGTTAATGTGGCGGGGGAGTTAGGATAGAAATTTGGTCTAAAGCTGAAAGATTACATTAGGGATGTTTGTAGTTGGAGTTTAATCTGAAAAATACTCTCTTTATATAGGAAGGAGAACAGTGAGATATGTCCCATCCATTAGGATGTTTTAAGTCTCATCAGTTATTTATAATAAAGCTTAATTGTGGTTAGAGGATCTCTTTCCAGTCCATATAATTTTTTGGTCATTGTGCATCAAGGTTTTTGTTAACATTTAAAGGAAAGTACAGACGTTCCAGAAGTGCTGATCAAGTGCTGGTTAGCACACATATGTAATTGTCCTGATTATTTCCCTGCCTGAGAGTAAAACGAATAACACTTTCAGCGGCACATGTATAAAATGCACAGGAGAGGAAACAGGATGATTGGTCTTTCACTGTTGCAGTTCCCAGCAGGACGACCATTGAAAGAATACACCTTTTAATTTTACTTTTTAGACTGGTATGTGGTCATCAATTACTGCCAAAGCAAATGAAAATTTCCTTTGACAGTCCTACTGAAATCAAATCACTGTCCCTCTTGGTGTCTTCTTATAAAATTAGCACAATTGCATTAATGTGAAAGGCTATTTAAAAAGAACAAAAAGGGCATGTTACTATGGAGTGGGATGCACGGTAACAAACTAGATTTTCAGATCAATGCAATCTTTGGTGCAGCGTAATTGCAATAAACTCCATATGACTCTAGATGTTTGGAAACATACTGGCTTTGTCAAATGAAATGGAAAGCTTCATTTTTTAAAAATATTCTTATTGGAATAAAGTAGTGTTAAATTACCTATGCTAAAATTGTCATAAATGCAAGTTTTAAAAGCTGTTGTTGTTTTAAATGATTGCAAGTTTAGTGTTTGGGGAAAAGGGGCTATTTTGTAAGCCCTCAATATTGAAGTCCTCTGTTTATCCACAGAACAGATAAAACCTGGGTAGAAGAAATAGTGTTTTCCCCCACACTCCCCTGGCAGTATGTCTCAAGCTTGACCTTACCAGCTATAAAGCATTTAAGTCTGGCCCCAAATAATCAGGTCCATTCATTCCCTGGTTTCTCTTTAGCAGTGGTTCTTAACCTGCAGCTGTGGGCCATTTGTGGCCCAATCAGCACACAGCAGCAGCCTGTGTAACATCCTCAACGCCATAAGGTACTACATATTGTGTGAATGTGACCCAATAACACAGAGAGCTCCATATGTGGCGTATTGTGGTAAATAAGTTGAGAACCACTGCTCTTTAGAGACTGCCAACAAGGGTTCTGATCAATGTAAATTCTGGTGATGGTTTTATATTTAGTAGGAACTGGATGAGATGATAAATTCGTTAGCCAGAAGCTACGAAACAACTATGAGATGGTAGTGTCTTTTGGTGACTGAGATGGCTTCGGATTTGCAACCAGGAGGTGAGAAATGGTATAACTCACTAAAAATTCCATTTAGACCCCATAAAAACTATTTCTTTTAAATTATTGTAGGCCTAAATTCTCCTAAAAATTGAATAAAGGTAAATGACTTCTGAAGGTGAAGCAATAGGAACGTGCAGACACCAGAAAAGAGATCAGCAGATGATAGTAGTGTGGTTCTGTTGAAGAACGAGGCCAATTAAAGATCTTTTGTGTATCCTTTTTTTTAAAGGGAGTTGTTTGTTTATAATTCTCCTTAATTTTCACTGTGTTGGCCACCTACCCAGTTCAGCCAATTTAAAGGCTTTACATGGCACCCTCTCCACATGAATTTAGTTCTTCAGCTTTATGAAGCTAGAGATACTGGGATGCATTTGTGCAACTAGAGCTTCAGTTTCCTTAAAAAATGTCAACAGAGAAGTTATTTCCTGGCCTTTTATATCATCTCTTGAGATATTTGAAGGAAAAAAATAACTCTTACCACAGCTATTTCATGAGAGGCAGACATTAGAAAAAGCATGAAGATGAAGCAATAGGAATGTGCAGACACCAGAAGAGAGATCAGCGCCAGTTCATGGCGTGACAGGAATGCCTACCTCAATTTCCCTTCTTCAGGCACCAGCCAGCCAACTCCTCTTACTGCTGTCCTGAAGGCTTCAGCATTCTGTCAGGAACCACTGCTTGTTTCCTTCCAAGACCTCTGGTCTCTCGGAGCTCTCCCCTTCTCTATCTGACTAAAGCAGTCCACTCTGACTCGCAGGTCTCTCTCTGATCCTTTAGACTCAGAGCCTTCAGGTGCTGGCTCAGCCTCTTAATTGACCAAATAAGAACCCCTGTTTCATTTACTGGTCCCAGCCACCTATGCCATGCGATATAAATAACCCTTTTTCAAGACAGTGGGGCCCTGGAGAGGCACGGATGCATGTGAGAGAATCATTCAAATAGCAAAGGAGATGATCGGGGCTGCAATACATGTCTCACAAGGCCTAGCTTCACCTGCATGCACTAGTACTGATTTTATGTTAGATTCACATTTCCAGATGAAAGATTTTTTTAAAAATAAAATATCATTTTCCTCACCTTGTTTTTGACATGACTGTAGATGGAAAAATGCCAAGCTCTATGTGTGTGTGTTTGTGAAAGAATGAATGAATTAGCAATGAATGAATGTTTTATTTATATTGTGGTTTTCAGACTGAGGTTATTAGAGCACTTTTACAAACATTGTGTGTCTGAAGCCATGCAGAACCCTTGAAGTACAGTGGTGCCTGATGTCAAACCATTTTGTGCAAACAGACCACATTGCAGTTTCCAGTTATTTCCATAATCCATTTTATTTCTTTGTACAATGTTTAATGGGGCTTTTTCCCTCGTAAGAAGGTGGTCAGGGTAGAAAATCTACAAGGAGTTAGTACTGAGACAACATAACCCCTATTTTGCATAAAAGTATAGAAGATGCAGACAGAGAAGAACTATGAGATCATAACATTCCATCTTCCTGACAGTTCAGGACTAATCTGTATAGTTGTTCTCATGCCAGTTTAATATGAAAGTGCCAGAGGACTTGAGAAGGAGTATTCTGATGTGCACTCCCATTCTATTACATTGAATTTAAATATTTTTATGTTTAAACTGTTTTTAAAAAATTTAGCTTCATTCTAATTGGAAATGATTAATTTGTTTCCAGGCTTGGATAGATAGTCTTAAAACTCCAAATAACTGAGGTTACATTTTTTTAATAGTTGTTTATGCCAACAATTTATGCAAGTGCAGGAAATAAACCTTTTCTGAACAGCTTTTCTAAAAGAAAGTGTGACGTAAGCCAACAGAAATGTGAAAATACATAACTTACTGCCAATTCTGCCTTACATGAATCAGATTTATTACACAATGTACATAAAGAAATTTAAACATCCACTTCAATCTCCTCATTCTGTACTAAATTGAGGTACTGGGGAGTGTAGTCTATGGAAGACAAACTAGTTGAAAAAAATAAACTTAGAAATTTCCCACCCCCCATGAATGACATTTTCTACAATCTAACGCTCATGATCTGTTGTCACCATAGTGTGGATGAACTTCCTGAACTCTGTCTAGCTCTGTTTCATGTCAAAACTACAGTGTCAAGTTTTTAACAAAATAAACCCTCAAACCGGAAATCACTCTCCTTTGAAGTTCCAAAACTTGTTCTAGATTTGATTTTCAATCAAAAGATATATGTCAAAAGTTATTTCAAGCTCCTTTTCTAAGATAGGGTATTTTGGTCTAGCCACTGATGTATGGCAGATGAATTAATTGTGTTCCCAGTGCTTCAGTGCATCATTTTAGCCATGGATTACTCCCTCATTCTTCTTTTTAAAAGTGTTGGGAAAGTGTTTTTCCATTTTCCTAAACTAAAGATCTTAACATAGAAATAGATTTAAAATTTCCTTACAATGAGAGTTACATTTCTTATTTGCTAGGGCCCCGATTCAGCAAGATACTTAAGCATTGGCTTTCTTTCAAGAACTTGCACAGATCTATTGAAATCAATGGTATGGATTCTCATTTATGCTAAGCCCCCTTCTCAGTGCTATGGCAGAGAAAAGAGACCTTAAAGTGGGTGTAAATTACACAATAAACTTATCCCTAACATGGCAGTGAGCAGACAGGCCAAAAGTACATTATCTTTCAAAGTTGTATTTATACACACCCACAATGACCACTTAATTTTGCTATAGTGGGGGCCTCAGAGTAAATGAGAATCAGACCCCATAACTTCATTGGGAATCTTCTCATTAATAAAATGTTAACATGGGCTTATATAACTTGCTGAATCAGGACCTTTATTAGCATTTTTCCTGGGCATTTCGGGTTTGTTGCAGGCAAGTGCTGGAGGTGGAGTGGGGACTATGATCCCCAGATATACAAATCAAGCATTTTTTGATCTTTATCAAATGGTCCATCTAATCAGGCATTATGTCATCTTTTCTGCTCCAGTGGATGTTTCCAAATGTTCTTAGCCAGAGGGTCTCAACCTGAGGGTCCTAGCCACCTACACTTTCTCATGTTGCTAAATGAGTCTTTCAGAGGCTGGGATATATAGTCTTAAAACTCCAAATAACTGAGGTTAATTTTTTTTTATAGTTGTTTATGCCAGCAGAGAGGGGAGTCCCAGTTTGCTCCAGGTTGAGAGAACCATTACTCCAATCCAGTAATGTTATCACTGATGGAAGATGAGGGAATTCTCCATGACCCCAGCTGGTGATTAGTTTTTGTCCTATGCTTGATTGAATTAAAAGGCTTTGTCATTTTTATTCTGGGTAGTGTAACAATTTTGGCACTTTTGGCTGCATGGAAGTTTTAGTTTGTTTGCTTATGGCCTGTAAAATATCATCATAGCACCTGTATCGTAAATCTCTGTCTGGATGAACTGAGCTTCTCTATATGATTTATATTTGTACAATAAAATACTATGTGAAACTGTTTTCAGATGAGAATGCACAGCCTGTGGGGGAAGTAAATGAAGATTCTGTGGGATAGAGCATAGTTACTTGATAAGAAAGATGTTTTTTGTTAATGAGTGTGATAAAGTTAACAAAAGATGAACTCAAAGGTATTGTACCTGCCAGAATCCAAGGTCAGTATTGCCATATTTCTCCTGCACCCATTGATGTCATGGAGGCCTACAGCTGTCTAGAGGCTGCATTCCTTCCACTGCTTGAAATGTTGGTGATGCTGTTACCTGTAACATGGGAAATGCAGAACTCTCAACATAGGCTTTGCCAGGTGAATAAAGAAAAATAATTTTTAACTGCAGGTTTAAGGTTCCTTGGTTTAATTTCAGTCTGTCTATGCTGCTTTTCTGCAATTCAAAGAAAAAAAATCTCAGTTCACTTGAAAGGAAACTTGAATTTATAATAATTAGATGTGGTTTTGGACATGGGCTAAAAACAAAAACAAACAAAACACTTCTATGTAACCTTTCATCAGAGGATCCTAAATTAATTTAACACATTAAGGAGCAAATTGTGGGGCTCACCCCCTCTTCCCATGCTCCCATGGAAGGCCTTTTAGTTGGATAAACCAATGCCTCCCCACATGAAGTTTGTGAGGCTATAGAGTGACCACTTAAGGAAATGGGCAACCTCTTTCCTGTTATATGGAAACATGCTAAGGAATATGGGTCTGTTGAGGAAATATGGAGAGAGTTTACAGCCTTTATGTGCTGACACTGATAGCTCACTGGCCTAAAAACCTGGATGAAGGGGAATAGCCGGGCCTCGTTCACTTCTTCCTGATCACACAGCCAGTGGGGAAGGTGAGGATTCAGTTCCACAGCTTCTGATATCTTTGTGTAGAAGAGAATTCAGATTAGGCAGACCACATTCAAAGTAACAAGATTTTTTTGCACTAAATAATTGTCTGTTGATCTCTGAAGTAAGTAAATTCAGTATTATCAATCCCCATTTTACTGATAGAGAAACATAAGGACAGAAAACCTAGGTGACATACCTGGGGTTACAATGGAGTTGAGAATAAAACCTCTGAATCCTAAAATCTATTCTTCTATTCTAAATACTGAGATCATGTTCTAGTCCCATATTGGTAACATTGTACTGAGTTTGTTATAGATATGGTAATCAAGGGCAAATTGGATATTTTTAAGTATGGATTTAAGACAAAGTAATGGAAGTAACTGATGTGAAATTGGATCTACATTTGCATGAAACTATCAACAGATCAAAGGATTTAATACCACGAGGTCCACTGGCTTCTAGAAATCTTTCAGGTTAGCTGATCACCTATCAAGATGCACTGCTGGATTTATTCCAGTAATTATGGGATTGAAATTGCCTGGCCAAGGTTAGGCTTTTGCTCAAATTTAATGTCAAAACAGAATAAGTTTGCTAGAGGAAACATCTAAAAGGGAGAATGATTTCTTCCAAACAGCAGTGTCGTAAAGGAATCCATGAGTTAGTTGAGGATTGAGTGTTTGTTTTGTATATGAAATCCAGAAAGTTTGAAACCTGTAGGAAATGGAACAGCTGATAAATTGGCTTAAGGAAAATTTTAAATATGCCTAGTAGGAAGAAGGTATAGAAGCTAATTAAAAACAGAGATGAGTTGCTTGGCAGGCAGAACAGGATAACTGGAAAACAGGAAATAGCCATTGGCTATAGCTTACATAATTTAAGATAGGATTAATCCTCTAGGAATAAACAAAAATGAGGAATTGATTCTTTCAGGATCAAAAATAAACCATTGTCATCTTAAAAATGGAACCCTTCATGGGGCTAAAACAGAATCATTATATGTCTTCTCTCTGCAGTATGTTATATGAGAGAGAGAAATGTGTCAGCCCAAACAAAATGCATACATTAATCACCACAGTTGTTATTGATGGAGGGTGGGGAAAAAGCCGGACTGTGACAAAGCCATTTCTGTGTTTCACTATTAGCAAATTGTCCTTTTGCTATTATTGTGATTATCACTTATAATCAACCAAAGTCATTTTGTGCAGCTTGATTTGTTTTTTCTTTTCTTTTATGTTAGTAGGGAACTTGGCGCGCCTTACTTTAAAGCGTATGGAATTTTTACACACTGCTGCTAAGGATGTCTATGCTACAGTAAGACACCCATGGCTGGCTCATGTCAGCTAACACAGGCTTGTAGGGCCTTAGGAAAAGGGGATGTTTAATTGTGTAGATGTTTTGGCTTTGGTTGTAGCCTGGGCTCTTGTATCTCCCACCTCACAGGGTCTTAGAAGCCAGGCTCCAACCAGGGACCTCCAAAGCCAAAAGCCCTAAGTCTCTGTGGCTGAACAGCGAGGCTGTCAAACTGACTGATGTAACAGATTGGCCACATTGATGAACGTGTTACTACTTCTGGACAGAGGAAGCTTCTTCCACAGCAGTAGAATTGCAGACAAGCACCCAGTTACCTTGGCCAGCACAATAGGGCTGTCAAACCTCTAGTAAATGAGCTATACAGTGGAACTGGGGGCTGTTAAGAGACTCTTCTCCTCCTGCATTGTCCACAAAGGAAGTGTAACAGAGCTAATTTTGGTTGCCTCAGTCTGTGGGTGCCCAATTTTAGACACCCAACACTTGCTTTTTGGAAGTGTTGAGTGCCCACAAATCCACCTGAAGACAGTGGGCACTGTAGATGTCAGAAACTCTGAAACACCAAGCCCTTGGTGTCTCAAGTTGGACATCCAAATGTTGATGTACCCAAGCATTTTTTGAAAATTATGCTTTAAGTTATTTCTGTGAGGTCACACAGTGAGTCAGTGTAAGAACCAGGAATAGAAACCCAGGAGCCTATCATACTATGGCTTACTGTTGGTGCTGGAATACACTAAGGGCTTCTCTAGACAAACAGTTAATGCATAGCAAGCTGTGGTGTAAATCTACAGTGCACTGGCTTGCTCTATATTAACTGGTGGTGTGAACCTTGGAAGTCCAAGGTGTAGAGGGGAGAAGAAAAGTTGGTGAATGCCCAGCAGTATATTACAGAAATCACCAAATACAAGTTATTTGTGGAAAAGTTCCTGCAAGTGATATAAATGGCCTCCCACACCACCTTCAAAATGAAGAGCTCCCTTTCAGAGAAGTTAGGTCAGAAGCATGTTTATTAGAGTGCATTCCAAGCCTTTTATATATATATATATATATATATATATATATATATATATATATATATAGGGGGATGAGTAAACTTTGCAAGAAGAAATGAGGTTTGATTAAGAATCTAACAGTGTGGAGGCTTATCTTAACCTACTGTTTTTTGTATAGTGGGACTGGAAAGCTTGATAAGATGAAATATCTTGATATTCCTGTGATCTTATGGGCCTAGTTTGAGATGCTCTGTTTTGGGATAATTTGGCAGCTCCATTCACATTAGGAATCCAAATGAAAATGCTCATATCCATCAGTTTCAGAACCTCAAGATTTGGCTTGGTTCAGATTTTCAATGGAAGATTGAGGTAGGTGTGGGAGTGGTCTGATGTTGTTTGGATCTGTTCACACACTGCATTAATTTAAACATGAGTTTTGGGTCTGGGGTTGCAATGAAATATTACAGTGGGTTCAAAAATCCAGTGAGAGGATGCACGAGGTCCTCATAGGAGAACCTAAGGGTTGTCATTTCCTGATGAGCTCAAGTCCCCACCACATCACTGTAACATGGTTTAATTAAACACAAAAGTTACCTCTATAACTCCAGCATCCCTTGTGCTATTGGAATGCATACAGAAAATTGAACATTATGGCCACAGAGAGAATTGCTTATCATTCAATTTGAGAGAGAGATTTTATTGTTCTATCTCATTTCCTCTCACATTTATGGGTTGTAAGTTTGTCAAGTGGAGATTTGATAACCAAATAGAATAATGCAAGGTGTTCTTTTATTAAGTCAATAAACAAAATAACTCAACAGAGATCACTGTATCTGAAATGGCAGGGGGACCTGTCTCCCTCCTCCTTTCTCTAACTCATTCCCACATTAGAATTTACTACTAACCCAGTTAAACACGCGCTTCCCCAGATGCTGCCCACATGCCCGCATAGTACAGTCAGTAAGGTTTTTTTTCCCTTTATATTTGAATTGGGCATGTAGCACTAGCACACATGGCCACTTGTGAATGTAAGGTCTATAGACAAGTAAATTTTCTTAATTGAATTGAGCCCTTAAGAAGTAGCTTGAAAACTTTCCAATTTGCAAACAGACCTGTCTAGTTGCCTTTATTGACACAGTGCTGCTATAACTTGCTTTAAAAAAAAAATTACACCACAGCAGAGTTTAAGAATTCAAAGAGCTGTTTTATTTTGTGGCAAAAATGACTAAACATCATTTAATGACACAAGGGAGGAGGAGGAGAAAGAAATACAGCTTCTTATAAACAAGAGAGATGGCAGTTTTACATATAGAAGTCGCTATGGCCCTAATCCCATAAAGATTTATAATGCATGTTTAACTTTACAAACTGTGAGCAGTCCCATTGTGGAGCTACTCATAATACATTTTACAGGCTGTGAGCCCTAACTTTCAATTCAGCTTTGTTTTCTGGAATGGTGTGTTCTTGTTGTCATCATGGCTTAGAAGGGCAGTTGTGGGTAAAAAAGGACTTTAGAGGCTTGAGGTTTTTTAAAAAAAGCCACTGTAAAATTCCTCATCAGTTACTAAAATATCCAAAAGCCTTTTCATTTTAAATTGAAATCTGGCCCAGATCTGTAACTAGCAAAAGCTGTTAGCTTTATGTTATGATAGTCCATGTGACATGAGTTGATGGGTCCGGTCCTGTTCCCAGTGTGACTTGGAAGAAACAGGGCACAGATTAAAATACATCCTAGCTATATAACTAACAATTCATTATTAAAATTTACGTAGCACTTTTCATATTTAAATTGCTTTTCAGAAATTAAACCTCAAAAGATCCCTTGTGAGATTGGCTAGAGTTGTTTCTCCCTGTTTTACAGATAGGGAAAGAGGCACCAGGAAGGTAAAGCGATTTCTCCAAGCCCACAGGTGGAGTCGGATATGGGGCCAAATTTTTTCCCAGTTAAACTCTCATTAGCTTCAATGGGAGCAGTATCATACCTTCTGTGAGTAAAAGGATAACATAGTCATGCTGATTATCTTAACTACGCTTTCAGGAGCCTTGTTCATGAAGGGGGGTGATGATCCAGATGTCTTGTACCTAAAAGTTTCCTTCAGAGTCCTGTATGTGATGATCTGATCTCTTCAATACCTCTGGAAAAAGCATGATTTAGACATCACCTGCATTGCTAAAGGTGGTTCATTTGTAACCTGTTACACAACAGAGAATCATTGTAAGAGCTAATACTAGGAAATAAGATTTGAACAATGAGCAGCCTTTTTAGTGCATCTCTTGCTAGTAGCGGGTTGCATATTGTGATAATATAGTGCCTCTATTATTAAATACAATAGAAAATTAATCTACAGGTTATACATGGTGCCACTGCAGAGCTTGAAGGCATTAATGTACAGCAGTTTGGCTCATTCCCTTCCTGTTACTGTAGAATATTTTGCATTTTAAAATGTAAAGGGCTTCCCCCACACTCCCCATACAGCAGAGCACAAACAAACCTCATAAAATGCAGAATCTGGCCTAAAGTACCCCCAAGATAGCAGTACTGCTTCCTATGCCTTGCTGTTCATCAGAGAGATCGCGCATTCAGCCATTTGTTACCTGGATAAGCGTTTAGCAGAATAATAATAATGAAACCTATAAGAGACAAAATAATACAGAGGACATGCTAAATTCATGTCACTTACTCCTATACAAAAGCTCCTCAACCCTGGGTGCCAGAGAGCTGTTGGTGGCTGGATAGTATAATAGGATTGTGACCATTGATTTTTGTGTCTCCTTTGCGAGTTAATATACAGTGGAGACTGCTTATGTGAGAGGTTGAAAGCCCAATTTGTGTTGAATCAGAAGTTAGAATAATAGTGTTCCTTGTCACCTCTGGGATCCCAACAAGCCTTTCGTTGAAAGCATACAAGGGTTCTATTGAGGAGAATGAAATAATTTATTTTGGAAACCTTTAATGCATTAAGGAGCACAAAGGGGCCTAATTCTCCTGGGGGAAGGTAAGTAGAGCTAAGAGCATGAGAAATACTGTCCTTCTCCTGAACTGCTTCCTACAGAATTTCTAGCCTGTTGGCTGACAGCGATGCAGTTTTCTAAGTAATATGAGCATAAAATAAATGCACCATAAAAGGCTTTTTAGTTTTTTCCCCCTCACCAAAAGCTTTGATTTTTGGGGGGAGGTTGTTGTTTTTCTGCATCTGCTGACGTCAACGAAATTGCCAGATGGCATTTCAATGCTTTGCAGAGAGACAGCAGCCTTTTATTACAGCTGTCACGTGGACCCCATTCATTTACATTCCCAGAAGTAGTCTAAAGCTTTTCCTAACTGTGCAGGCAATGAGTGCTCTGCACCTTCCAGAAACCCAGAGGGCCTTTTGTAGGATATTGTTACCTTAAGTGGATCTGATAAGACACATACATGGGTGAAGGTGTTTCTTCATACCCAACTACCAAATGATGAAAGCTTCCAGACTGTTTCCCCTTTGAAGGGAAAATTTAATTTAAAAAAAAAAATGAACATAAGGATCCCTTTGAAAACAGCGAGCAGTAAACAGATATAGGGCTTAGCTTCGAGACAGCTAGATACTCTTTAAAATTCAGGTGGCCCAGAAGCTTACATAACAAAAATACAAGTGTTTATTTAACCTAGGAGACCTAGAAGAATTATTTCCATCTGTATTTGGAGATGCCAGGCTAAAATATCAGGCCTGATTCTGACTTGATCTGTGTAATCAGTCAGACTCCAGCCTAATAATCCCCTATAAAGGTTATTCAGGCCTTGATGATCCTAGATTCACAGGAATAAGCTGAGTTACACTGTAGTTTACCCCGTACCTGGAGCACATGGGCAGGGAATTGTAGAGCCTTGGTTTCACACCACTACTTATTGGGCAGAATAGCTGAGGGCTTGTCCAAGGGCCAGATTAAGACATGCTGAGGCCCTAAACTATGTCAAGATACAGAAGCCCTGTACCATAAAAAAAGAGAGAAAAGTGTATTGCATTGTAACAGAAATGGTAATAAAAAATAAATGATAAACTGTTATATATGCATACATACATAGGCAAAGATGCAACAGAAAACAACTAAATAAAACATACATCTTGCAAAAAGCCTTATTTGCATTATCAATTTCAGTTATGATAAATCTTAGTTATCTCTGACACATTTAGAGGCCCTTCATAATGTGAGGCCCTAAGCCCTGGCTTACTTGGCTTGAGCCCAAATCCAGCACTCGTTTGTCTACACTGAAAATGCTGCATCGATCCTCACTGATTGACCCAGCGGGATCAATTGAGCAGCCAGGGTAGACCTGCTCAATCCCGGAAGTGCTCTCCCGTCAACTCAGTTATTCTCCCTTACTGCAGTGTCTTTAATCAGCTATGTTGACTTGAAGGGCTCTCCCACTTATGCAGTATTACTCCACTTGGAGGAGTAGAATTGCTAAGTGGACAGGAGTTGCGCATTCTGCGGCATGCAAATTGCGTATCTCCTGTCGATTTAACCCCACAATGTACACTAGGCCTGAGTCCATGCAGAAGGCTATCTATTATTATTTTTTGTATTACTGTAGTGCCTAGGACCCCTAGTGATGGACCAGCACCACATCATGCTGGGTGCTGTGCAAATACAGAATAACAAAATGGTCCTTGCCCCAGAAAGCTTATAATCTAAATATAAGGCAAGAGACCATGGATGCAGACAGATGTGGAAGTATAGGAAACAGTGAGATAAAAGTGTGTTAATAGACTAGACAGATACAGGGTGGGGAAAGAGTAGACTATACAAGCAGATATAGAGTGGCACTGTAATGCTTTGCTGGCCGAGGCCAGGCCAAATATAAATTCCAACCTTGTGGAGCAAAAAGGAGACAAGGAAGAACTGATTGAGTGTTCTGGAGCTACAGTGCCAAGGTTTGGTTCAGCTTATGGGCCATTCATTGTTCAGGACTGTGCCCAAAGCCACAGCACATCCTTAGATAAGAAACCCAAGTGAATGCCCGTAATCCAACTCTAACAATCTCTCACTTCTGAGGCAACTCCGGGTGGGTCTACACAGCAAATAAAACCCCACGACTGGCCCATGCCAGCTGACTCAGGCTTGCAGGGCTGTTTCATTGTGGCTAGACGTCCCAGCAAGGGCTGGAGCCCAGATTCCGAGACCCTGCAGGGATAGGAGGGTCTTAGAACTTTGGCTCCTGCCCGAACCTGGAAGTCTACATAGCAAGGAAGCAGCCCAATCCTCGTGAGCTCAAGTTGGCAGGCGCAGGCACAGGGGAAGTGGACGTGGCTGGCCATAATTTGGACTAAAATACTGTGCAAAGAAAACTATGTGCAACCCAATCCACTTCTTTCTGCACTTGTGACCCAGACCCCTCAACTCCCATTTTTTAAAAAAAAACTTTCTAAACTGTGCTTACTTGTGTGTCTCACAACAGGACTTCCAAATGGGTGCAAAGGCTTCTGGGTGGTATAACAAGTGAGGTGGCACATCTCTGTTTACAGAAGCTGGTAGGGGAGAAAAATGCAGTATGGTGTCTTCTAGCCTCTCACGCTCATAGAAGCTCATTTGGACAGCAAAGGAACCAAAATGCTGAGCAGGGGCCATAGAGGATTAAGAGAGCAGGTGATTGGTTAGCACTTTAGTTACTGGGGTTTTCTGTTGCTGTTGGCTGTTTGACAGAACAAGGACAATTTCTGTAAGGGGAAAAAGTCATGCACTGAAAGACCACTTGGAAGCTGACAAGCAAGGAGTCTTGTGGCACTTTAAAAGTGCCACAAGACTCCTTGTTCGTTTGCGTGAACTAGACTGAGATGGCTACCCCCCTGGAACTTGGAAGCTGACACTGTAGAATGCAGCTGCTTACCTGTTAAGTGGTGGTTCACAAAAAGAGAATAGTATGCTGATGCTCTGGAGTCTGCATGGACTTTCCATTTGGTTTCCAGGTGAAATTTACACTAGCCTTATGCGACTGCCTTTATTTTATCTAACAGATTTATTAATCGCATGAGCTTTCGTGGGATTTTCTCCCACGAAAGCTCATGCGATTAATAAATCTGTTAGTCTTTAAAAGTGCCGCAAGACTCTGTTGTCTTTCTACAATAGACTAACACGGCTACCCCTTTGGAATTTATTTTATCTATTTATTTAGAGTTATGGGTGTGGGTGGACAACAAAACAAAACTAAAATCCCACCAATATCCATAGCTCTTGTCATTTCTATGGCAATTAAATATCCAAAACTGTTCAGTATCCACAATATAAAACATGTCTCCTTCCCAGTGCAAGCCTTGGGCCTGAAAATGTAAATTTCCTGTTTAACCAACCTACCTTAAATGCTTGACTGTTTAGTATTTTCCATCTCATTTCAGGGGAAGCCCTGGACCAGGGAATCTCAGCTGTGGCTACCAGGGACTTCAGAAACTACCACCATGACTTTTGGGGGGCATGTGACCACCAGGGACTTCATGCGTGGCTGCTGCAACTTTTGGGATCCCAGAGCTCCTTTTTAAGCTTTCTGCTGCAGCCACCTAAGCCACAAGTGGTGGTGATAGTAGTGTGTAGGATTCCTTTCATTAAAAAGATTTACTTTATTTACATGACTTCCAACTAACCACATGACTGGACTGTCAATCTAATATTTTATCTGTCAAAAGGTGTGGCCACAGCAAAAATTCTGAGAACCACTGCTGTAAGAGTGAGACATGCCATGCAGCATACTCTTGAATGTGAACAAATTCTGGCTCTGTCAGACCAAGGAGAGGAAAGTAAATTCCATAGCTGAGGATCCTCCACAGAAAATGTCCCCTGAGTAGCTCCCCACTTGCAAACTGAGGAAGTCTTAGCTGGAGCACCCTCCTGATCAAAGTTGTGGTGATATATGGGAAGAGAAGTAGGGTCCTGTATAGCCAGATCCCAAACCATCTAGTACTTTATAGGTTAAAATTAAAACTCTCATAAACTAATTGTAAACTAGAACAGACTCCAGAGCTGACAGAATAAAAGTCTCAAAGCACAAACCACTGCTCAATAAATATGCAACAGAACTGTGTACAAACTTCAGCTTCCAAATGGCCTCTCAGCTTGATTGCCCTATGCAGAGCACCTTGCAGAACAAGATGTGGGTAAATAGCAAGGGCTGTGTCTGAAAGGAAGAGTCATATAGGTACCATAGTCTGAAAGCTCTACTGTCAATATTTTGTAGCCTAACGAAGTGCAGTTGGAAGGCCTGAAAACAGCAGTATCACATACCCTCTGCAGCTTTTAAGTAGCAGTGTCTTGTTAATATCACTCACCCTTGTCTTGCTTTAACAGTTTTCCACCCATATTACTTGCACCCAGCCTTGTTGATTTATTGTGATAGCCTGTGTACATTAAACATTGCTTCATTTCACAGGGAGTTAAGCAGTTGCAGAAGGACACGTAGATAAATATCATGAATTATTTGACTCTTTTTTGTAAATGTGGTGCCATTATATTCACAGCTGGGAAGTGAAGAATTTATTTTTAAACTGGCTCATAGGCAGATGGGTTGACATATAGTACACATAATATTGACCCTGCCTTAATTCCATTCTCCAGCCAGAGCAAGAGAGCGCACGATTTCATAAAGGCAGGTGTCTTAGAGGAGTTTATTGTTCATGCAGTTCTCTGATACCTAATTTAGTTTCACAGGGGAACAGTAATAGTGTTTGAATACTGACTGACGGATCATGGCACAGAATCAACCTGTCAGCTTCAAGGGATCTCAAAGAGAGGGAAGTTGCTTAGAGAAAAAGAAGAATATAGTTTGGAAGGAAATTCATCTCCTAAGCACAGTGGGCAAATGCAAACTCTGTTGTGACTTCAACTGAAGTCAGTAGAGTGGAGTTCTGGTGATGAATTTGCCAGATTAGTTATCAGAACTCAAGACCTTCAGTAGGGGATTTGAAAGGAGATGAATTCTTTAATGGGGAACAAAACACCATTTTTTATATACAAGACAAGTTGTTAGGGTTTTTCTTCATTAATTTAAGATGTTTTAAAATTCTGTAAAGGTGTCCTGTGCGCATCCTAATCCTAAATTTATGCTAGCTTCAGACCCATTGGGGCAGGAAGTTTTCATAGTGCCAGCAGGAGAATCTGCACCATATAGAAAATGTGTGGCTAAACACTTTGGACTGTTTTGAAAATCTCAGCCAGTATATATATTCTTATAAACTTGTAATGCTTTATAGGTCTGGGGGTAAACTATTTTATTTTGAGAGTTATTTCATTATTATAATACAACGAATAATACGTTTCTGGTTGCCATGGCAACCAGTTTTAGCAGCCTGTCGCTTAGCTCCACTGCAGAAATGTCATGGAGGAGCGCCGTCTGGGGACCAAAAGTAAAATTGCTGGTGCCTAGCTGTGAGCCAATTTTGTCCACTCCTGTTATAATACACAGAATTCTGCTGCAACACTTCATTGTACCTCTTGCATGGGTTTTTTTTTTTTTTCTGTGAAACTATTAGCTCTAGAGCAGCGTTTTGTTTGTTTGTTATAAATAAATCCCTAAATGAAGTCAGGAGCCCTGTTGTGCTAGCCACAGCAGATACACCATAAGAGGTAAGGACTCTGCTCCGAAAAGTTTCTAGTTTAAATAGACAAAACAAGGGGAAGAGGGATAGAGAGATGTGATTGATTTTTTTTTTTAAACCAAGGTCATAGGTTAGGTCAGTGGCAGAGACAGAAACAGAAGCCACTTCACCAGAGTCCACGTCTATTGGATGACACTGGCTTTTAGACCGATCATATTGTTTTGAAGCAACATTTCACAACAGAACTAAAGATTTCACCTATAAGGAAGCAGAAGCAGGCAGTAGAAATTTTTTTCCTCCTATAAACATAATTTATAATGTCCTTGAAAAGGTCCCTTCCGTATAACTGACAAGGACTCTGGAACAAGTGAAATATAGAAGCTTCTGATTAATCCGTCTCAGGCTTTACATAAGAGCTAGTGCATGCTGGAACAGAACAGTTAAGGAGCTTGTACTATGTAGACATCCAACTTAAAGTGGTGTTTATTTCATAAAGCTGCTAGTTGTTCATCTTAATGCTGAATCGTAGTGTATCAATTTAGTGCTTTTAGCAATCCAAGGCTTCAGAGGTTCCTTTTCTGGGCTGCCCTAGTGATAAATGTTGGGATTAATTAAATTAGGTTGAGAGTTTGAGTCAACTCCCGTTAATGTCAATAGGAGTTGTGTGGTTAAATCCCCTGGCTGGCTTTGCCAGTCTTACCAAAATGCTTTCTTATCCTCGCACGTAAATAAAGCCAGTTAATACAGAACATTCTTTGTATAACATGCACCAGTGGACCTCAGAAAACAGCCTTATGGTGAAGGTGTGGGATGTGTATTTTTTTAAACATTCTCAAACTTTTTTCTGGGACCCCCTTTGAAAATATCTCAGGCTATGACAACTCCCTCCCCCAGGGGACAAGCCTCAATGCCAAACTACCCTTACTTCTGCACTGCTGCCTTTACAGCACCCAGCCAATAGTCGCTGCTTTCCGGACACTCAGCTCTAAATGGCTCTGGCTGTCAGCCATGTATGGAGCTGACACCTGCAGGCCTGCTCACGACCTGCTCCATAATAACCATCTAAAGTCCCGAGTCCCATTTTGAGAACCCCTGCAGTAGATGGAGGTAGGACGGTAGAGAACTTTTGTTGCGTACTTCTATGTAATAGGTTTGCTGGCTGTCAGGCTCCAGTTGTTCTTATCACCAGGTGGTGGCTGTTCTCATGCTGGGTGAGATGCTTTTTTCCCCCCCTTCCTTGTGACTTGACTTAAATTTTCTTTCCAGCTCTCTTTTCTGGGGGAAGCATTTGGAAGACCAGCTCTCTACTGGTTGTGGTCCCCGCTGCTTACCTGCCTTGTTCATCCTGTTTTGGACTTGCTCCCTCAGTGAGCAATGGCTGCTTAGCTATTTCGAGTGTGTCTAATACCAATGCAGTGCATTTGCATGCATTTAGGCCAAATTCTACCACCCTTATTTATATTATTGTTGTGTATTACAGTAAGCTTTCAACAGAAGCTTGGTACTGGACAGTCATTTAGTGAGAAATACAGCCTTTGCCTCAGACAGTTTACGCTCTAAATAGACAAGACAGACCAAACACAGAGGCCCAGAGAGGTGAAACAGGCAGCTCTACATCACATCAGAGACTAGTGCCAGGAATCCTGGGTGCCAATCTAGTGCCCTATCTAATGAATTTAAATAAGACTCTTACTCTTGCTTGTAGCTCTATTGATACCAGTTAGACTGCTAAAAATACAGCATTACTAGATGGCAAAAACTAGTTCTTGCTTTATTCCAATTCTAAGAGAATACCAGTATATGTAGTATATATTGACATCTCCTTCGGCTATGATTTTTTTTTTTTTTTTTCCTTTTCCCAATGTGGAAAATTTTGTGAAGAGATGGTCTAAGTGCATCTTTATGAAAAAGTCCAATCTGTATGTTGTTACGCCTCAATCTTGGTCAGAGGGGCTTGCCCCTTTGAGGGAAATCTGAGAATCTCCTAGTGTTGGTCTAATTTAATGGTTTTCAAACTTTTTCCTTTGGGACCCAGTTGAAAAAAATCTTGTATGTCCACGACCCAACAATTACATCTTTCAGCAAGGCCTTCCAGTCTTTTGGTGGTGGCAGTCGGGGGTGTCGCAGCCCAGTACATGAGGGTCTGCAATCCAGTACTGGGCCCTGACCCATGGTTTGAAAAACCACACGTCTGATTGACAAAAATGTATTAGGTTTATGTTTCTTTACAGAAATGCCTCAAGGATTCTCCTAATACAGAACATCTTCGCATGCAAGCAGTTAGAAATGTTTTGAGATTTGTTTTTTTCCAAGGTTATAATAATTTTTCTGTTTAAGATTCTCAAGGTCATTTGAAAACTAAATGAAAGCAGTGAGAGACTAGTTAACTAAAGTATAAAAACATGGATGGAGACCTAGTTCCTTTTGGTGAGTAGTTCGTGTACTTAGCATATTTGCAGTTAGTCTGTTCTGAAGGCAGAACAGTGCCACCTTGTGCCTACTAAGACAGTTCGTATAACAACAATCATTAATAATGTGCTGTTTTAAAGGTTTCTACTCTTACCTATCCATATTCTTGCAGAGTATCCCTCACTGTGGCTTCTGAGGCCCTGAATCAACAAGATCGTTAAGCATGTCCTAATTATAAGCACCTAAATAGGTCTGCTGACTTCAATGGAACTGCTAACATGTTTAAACTCAGATGGGGTCTGTGCTTGTGGTTCTAATTTTATATGCAGCTACAATCAGAAAAGTGACCCTGTACATATGATGCTGTGGGTTTCCTTGTTTGTTCTCTCTCTGACTCCATGTCTTATTTACTTAGTTGAAAAACAGAACGATGATTTTTTTCGAATTGCTACTACTGCTCTTCTCTCTCTAATTTATCGTGAGTAACAAAGATACTGCAGTTGGAACTTCATTGATCATGTTTGAGGTGGCGTATACTCCAGATTGCAAAAGTCAGTACAGCTCTAGAATAACAATGCTAACTGAAGTAAAACTTGGCTCTTAGAGTGCTGGTCCCCATCTGTCTTCCACTGTCGGTCTGCACGCACGCACACCCTCCCAGTGCCTGAGATCAGAAGACTTTTGTTAGCATTGTCTGTTGGCCCATATCTGTACTTTTTCTCTCATGCTCAAAACCAAGAGAGAAAGGGGGTGGAGGGTGCTGACGAACAACTTCTCCAGTTCCTTTTTACCACTATATGGTCTCATATGAGCCCTCCAGTGTCCACAGAGCTGGTCCTCTGATGCCCTCATTTGTACAAGGAAGATTCTGACACAGTTGGTCCATGAACTCTGAGCAAAAGTTAATCCCCTATTCCTTCTACCAGTTGTGACGCGTCAGCATCAACAGTGTAGACGGCACCATCATTAGACTTGGAGCCTACATTTACCTCGCTGGGAGAGTCTGACACTAGCAAGGGAATGATATCTTCTCCATTGAGAGATGTGATCAGAAGATCCAGAATCTCCTGAGCCCAACCATGATCTGGGAAGATGGGGTACCAACTGTGGGTCAGATATTGTCCTGTACATTAGGACCTCCTCAGTCAATAGAGGCTCTCTCTCTCACTGGTCTTCCTGGGGACCACAGGACCCACACTTGCAATACCCAGAATCAATATGGTTTCACTGGGTGTTGCATCATCCCATCCCTTTGGTTCCCTCCCAGAAATTGGCTAGAGCTCCACCCAGATCCTATGGCGAATAAAGAAAAAGAGCTGGATCCAGTGACATTATAGGTTCCAACAGGAGCATCAGCATTATCTCCTGATGAGATCTCCTGCCCTGGTGACACTCACCCCACCAGATGACCACAAACAGTTTCAAGAACTCATAAGTAGAGTTACAAACACATTTCATGTTCCTCCAGAAGGGAAGTCAGGAGACGCTTCACAGATTCCATGATAATTTACAGGATGTGGAACCTAGTAGAGCACTTCCCACCCCCACCCCCACCCCCCGACAGCATGCCAAAATTGTGTGGCAATATGTCCACCTGCTTTTAAGAGGGCAGAAAAGAAGTAATGGATCCTAGAAAAGGAAGCAGACTTTCTTTCATAGTTTTTTCAAACTGCCTCTCAACATCCCATAAAACATTGATAACAGATGCTCCCTGTTAGGATGAGGCACTCATTTGAGTGAACAGATAGCACAAGGAACATGGATGATTTGGGAATCCAGGATATACACATCTCCTAGAGATGAGAGATGTCTGGAGGGGCTACAAACAGTTCTTATCACTCATACAAATAATCCCAGCTCATCCAAGTAGACTGATAGATCCCAAGGCCAGCAGGAACTATTGTGATCATCTAGTCTGATCTAACACTGGCCATAGACCTTTCCCAATATAATTCCTAGAGCAGATCTTTTAGAAAAAACATCCAGTCTTGATTTTAAAATGGTTTGCTATTGAGAATCCAGCAAGACATTTGCTATATAGTTCCAAAGGCTAATTACTTAAACTTAAAAATGTAAGCCTTATTTTCAGTCTGAATTTATCTAGTTTCAATTTCCAGCCATTGGATAGTGTTGCATCTTTCTCTTCTACATTGACGAGCCCATCATTAAATATTTGTTCCCCATATAGGTAATTATAGATTGTAATCAAGTCATCGCTTAATCTTCTCTTTTGTTAAAATAAATAGATTGAACTCCTTGAGTTTCACTACAAGGCATATTTTCTAATCCTTTAATCATTCTTGTAACTCTTCTCTGAACCCTCTCCTGTTGAATTGTGGACAACAGTAAGCGGTATTCCAGAAGCAAACATACTAGTTTCAAATACAGAGGTAAAGTAACCCCACTACTCCTACTCAGTGCTTTTTTTTCCTTAAAAAAAAAAAAAGTGCCGGCATGCCGGCAGGGGTGGTGCAGGGTGTCTATGTGTGTGTGGAGGGGGTGTGGATATGAGGACCCCCCGCTAGCTCCCCATTTCCCTGCTCCTCTCAGCCCCCCTAACTCCCTCCCTGCTCGCCGGTTCCTCAACCCCCTGGGACCTCTCCCCACTCCTTTTGCCCCTCCTGACTCCCTCCCCCTTACCTGGCCAGAGCTGCAGGGATGGCCAGAGTTGTTCCCTGGCCAGGCTGCTCCTGCTCTGAACCACGCACCTGAGCATGCTCAGGGCAGGAGATTTGAAAAAGCTCCAGCATGGCCGCAGCTCCCAGGCATCCACGGGCCAGATTCCTGCCCCTGGCAGTCCGGATTCTGACTCATGACCACTGCTCGTGGCCCCTGCTGCCCAGCTGGGGGCCAGCCAGGGGAAAAATAGGTGCTGGTAATCCATACCGGTGCATACCGGATCAAAAAAAGCCCTGCTCCAACTGGAGATGCCTCTGTTTATACATCCAAGGATTGTGTTAGTCCATCATACTGGGAGTTTGTGTTCAGTTGATTATTCACTGCCCCCACCAAATCGGGTGGAATGCAGGAGGCTACAGGATGTGTGTGGCTTCTCTGCTGTAGCTAGGGAGAAAGGGGAGCCGCCTCGCTGATCTTTTATCTGGCTGAAGGTGTGTTGGGATGGGCGGCTGGTAAGTGCTGGTGGAGCTTGTTGGCCCTTCAGGGTAGTAAACGCTGTATCTGTGGCCCTTGAGCCAAAAAAGTTGGGAACCACTACCTTATAACCTCAGTCTGGAACACTAAGAGAGGAAGATCAGGCGCATTCCAACAGACTATGCTAGCAGGCTTCCAGTCTCAGGCACCTGGATCAACTGGAGAAGAATATAGATAGGGCCCACAAATCTCAAAGAATTTCAGTCTATACAAGGTAAATAACCTCTCTTTAACAACCAACATTAACTTTCTTTTGACTTTTGGAAATATTGGTTATATTTTGTATTTTATGGATACATTAATAGATTATAAAGGGTTAAAAATGACTAATAGGTAAGCATTTTACAAATGTGAGTAGTCATTGATATAAGTGGTAATAAGCACCTCAGAAAAACATATTATAATAGTTTATAAGAAACCTAGACAACAGAGTCCTGTGGCACTTTTAAAGACTAACAGATTTATTTATCGCATGAGCTCATGCGATAAATAAATCTGTTAGTCTTTAAAAGTGCCACA